>OX155892.1:92329989-92648989 GCA_944588485.1 Phosphuga atrata | reverse complement strand
ATCAGCAAGACTAGACAGACAAGACTAGACAGACAAGACTAGACAGACAAGACTAGACAGACAAGACTAGACAAGACTAGACAGACAAGACTAGACAGACAAGACTAGACAGACAAGACTAGACAGACAAGACTAGACAGACAAGACTAGACAGACAAGACTAGACAGACAAGACTAGACAGACAGACTAGACTAGACAGACAAGACTAGACAGACAAGACTAGACAGACAAGACTAGACAGACAAGACTAGACAGACAAGACTAGACAGACAAGACTAGACAGACAAGACTAGACAGACAAGACTAGACAGACAAGACTAGACAGACAAGACTAGACAGACAAGACTAGACAGACAAGACTAGACAGACAAGACTAGACAGACAAGACTAGACAGACAAGACTAGACAGACCAAGACTAGACAAGACGACAGACAAGACTAGACAGACAAGACTAGACAGACAAGACTAGACAGACAAGACTAGACAGACAAGACTAGACAGACAAGACTAGACAGACAAGACTAGACAGACAAGACTAGACAGACAAGACTAGACAGACAAGACTAGACAGACAAGACTAGACAAGACTAGACAGACAAGACTAGACAGACAAGACTAGACAGACAAGACTAGACAGACAAGACTAGACAGACAAGACTAGACAGACAAGACTAGACAGACAAGACTAGACAGACAAGACTAGACAGACAAGACTAGACAGACAAGACTAGACAGACAAGACTAGACAGACAAGACTAGACAGACAAGACTAGACAGACAAGACTAGACAGACAAGACTAGACAGACAAGACTAGACAGACAAGACTAGACAGACAAGACTAGACAGACAAGACTAGACAGACAAGACTAGACAGACAAGACTAGACAGACAAGACTAGACAGACAAGACTAGACAGACAAGACTAGACAAGACTAGACAGACAAGACTAGACAGACAAGACTAGACAGACAAGACTAGACAGACAAGACTAGACAGACAAGACTAGACAGACAAGACTAGACAGACAAGACTAGACAGACAAGACTAGACAGACAAGACTAGACAGACAAGACTAGACAGACAAGACTAGACAGACAAGACTAGACAGACAAGACTAGACAGACAAGACTAGACAGACAAGACTAGACAGACAAGACTAGACAGACAAGACTAGACAGACAAGACTAGACAGACAAGACTAGACAGACAAGACTAGACAGACAAGACTAGACAGACAAGACTAGACAGACAAGACTAGACAGACAAGACTAGACAGACAAGACTAGACAGACAAGACTAGACAGACAAGACTAGACAGACAAGACTAGACAGACAAGACTAGACAGACAAGACTAGACAGACAAGACTAGACAGACAAGACTAGACAGACAAGACTAGACAGACAAGACTAGACAGACAAGACTAGACAGACAAGACAGACAAGACTAGACAGACAAGACTAGACAGACAAGACTAGACAGACAAGACTAGACTAGACAGACAAGACTAGACAGACAAGACTAGACAGACAAGACTAGACAGACAAGACTAGACAGACAAGACTAGACAGACAAGACTAGACAGACAAGACTAGACAGACAAGACTAGACAGACAAGACTAGACAGACAAGACTAGACAGACAAGACTAGACAGACAAGACTAGACAGACAAGACTAGACAGACAAGACTAGACAGACAAGACTAGACAGACAAGACTAGACAGACAAGACTAGACAGACAAGACTAGACAGACAAGACTAGACAGACAAGACTAGACAGACAAGACTAGACAGACAAGACTAGACAGACAAGACTAGACAGACAAGACTAGACAGACAAGACTAGACAGACAAGACTAGACAGACAAGACTAGACAGACAAGACTAGACAGACAAGACTAGACAGACAAGACTAGACAGACAAGACTAGACAGACAAGACTAGACAGACAAGACTAGACAGACAATACTAGACAGACAAGACTAGACAAGACTAGACAGACAAGACTAGACAGACAAGACTAGACAGACAAGACTAGACAGACAAGACTAGACAGACAAGACTAGACAGACAAGACTAGACAGACAAGACTAGACAGACAAGACTAGACAGACAAGACTAGACAGACAAGACTAGACAGACAAGACTAGACAGACAAGACTAGACAGACAAGACTAGACAGACAAGACTAGACAGACAAGACTAGACAGACAAGACTAGACAGACAAGACTAGACAGACAAGACTAGACAGACAAGACTAGACAGACAAGACTAGACAGACAAGACTAGACAGACAAGACTAGACAGACAAGACTAGACAGACAAGACTAGACAGACAAGACTAGACAGACAAGACTAGACAGACAAGACTAGACAGACAAGACTAGACAGACAAGACTAGACAGACAAGACTAGACAGACAAGACTAGACAGACAAGACTAGACAGACAAGACTAGACAGACAAGACTAGACAGACAAGACTAGACAGACAAGACTAGACAGACAAGACTAGACAGACAAGACTAGACAGACAAGACTAGACAGACAAGACTAGACAGACAAGACTAGACAGACAAGACTAGACAGACAAGACTAGACAGACAAGACTAGACAGACAAGACTAGACAGACAAGACTAGACAGACAAGACTAGACAGACAAGACTAGACAGACAAGACTAGACAGACTAGACAAGACTAGACAGACAAGACTAGACAGACAAGACTAGACAGACAAGACTAGACAGACAAGACTAGACAGACAAGACTAGACAGACAAGACTAGACAGACAAGACTAGACAGACAAGACTAGACAGACAAGACTAGACAGACAAGACTAGACAGACAAGACTAGACAGACAAGACTAGACAGACAAGACTAGACAGACAAGACTAGACAGACAAGACTAGACAGACAAGACTAGACAGACAAGACTAGACAGACAAGACTAGACAGACAAGACTAGACAGACAAGACTAGACAGACAAGACTAGACAGACAAGACTAGACAGACAAGACTAGACAGACAAGACTAGACAGACAAGACTAGACAGACAAGACTAGACAGACAAGACTAGACAGACAAGACTAGACAGACAAGACTAGACAGACAAGACTAGACAGACAAGACTAGACAGACAAGACTAGACAGACAAGACTAGACAGACAAGACTAGACAGACAAGACTAGACAGACAAGACTAGACAGACAAGACTAGACAGACAAGACTAGACAGACAAGACTAGACAGACAAGACTAGACAGACAAGACTAGACAGACAAGACTAGACAGACAAGACTAGACAGACAAGACTAGACAGACAAGACTAGACAGACAAGACTAGACAGACAAGACTAGACAGACAAGACTAGACAGACAAGACTAGACAGACAAGACTAGACAGACAAGACTAGACAGACAAGACTAGACAGACAAGACTAGACAGACAAGACTAGACAGACAAGACTAGACAGACAAGACTAGACAGACAAGACTAGACAGACAAGACTAGACAAGACTAGACAGACAAGACTAGACAGACAAGACTAGACAGACAAGACTAGACAGACAAGACTAGACAGACAAGACTAGACAGACAAGACTAGACAGACAAGACTAGACAGACAAGACTAGACAGACAAGACTAGACAGACAAGACTAGACAGACAAGACTAGACAGACAAGACTAGACAGACAAGACTAGACAGACAAGACTAGACAGACAAGACTAGACAGACAAGACTAGACAGACAAGACTAGACAGACAAGACTAGACAGACAAGACTAGACAGACAAGACTAGACAGACAAGACTAGACAGACAAGACTAGACAGACAAGACTAGACAGACAAGACTAGACAGACAAGACTAGACAGACAAGACTAGACAGACAAGACTAGACAGACAAGACTAGACAGACAAGACTAGACAGACAAGACTAGACAGACAAGACTAGACAGACAAGACTAGACAGACAAGACTAGACAGACAAGACTAGACAGACAAGACTAGACAGACAAGACTAGACAGACAAGACTAGACAGACAAGACTAGACAGACAAGACTAGACAGACAAGACTAGACAGACAAGACTAGACAGACAAGACTAGACAGACAAGACTAGACAGACAAGACTAGACAGACAAGACTAGACAGACAAGACTAGACAGACAAGACTAGACAGACAAGACTAGACAGACAAGACTAGACAGACAAGACTAGACAGACAAGACTAGACAGACAAGACTAGACAGACAAGACTAGACAGACAAGACTAGACAGACAAGACTAGACAGACAAGACTAGACAGACAAGACTAGACAGACAAGACTAGACAGACAAGACTAGACAGACAAGACTAGACAGACAAGACTAGACAGACAAGACTAGACAGACAAGACTAGACAGACAAGACTAGACAGACAAGACTAGACAGACAAGACTAGACAGACAAGACTAGACAGACAAGACTAGACAGACAAGACTAGACAGACAAGACTAGACAGACAAGACTAGACAGACAAGACTAGACAGACAAGACTAGACAGACAAGACTAGACAGACAAGACTAGACAGACAAGACTAGACAGACAAGACTAGACAGACAAGACTAGACAGACAAGACTAGACAGACAAGACTAGACAGACAAGACTAGACAGACAAGACTAGACAGACAAGACTAGACAGACAAGACTAGACAGACAAGACTAGACAGACAAGACTAGACAGACAAGACTAGACAGACAAGACTAGACAGACAAGACTAGACAGACAAGACTAGACAGACAAGACTAGACAGACAAGACTAGACAGACAAGACTAGACAGACAAGACTAGACAGACAAGACTAGACAGACAAGACTAGACAGACAAGACTAGACAGACAAGACTAGACAGACAAGACTAGACAGACAAGACTAGACAGACAAGACTAGACAGACAAGACTAGACAGACAAGACTAGACAGACAAGACTAGACAGACAAGACTAGACAGACAAGACTAGACAGACAAGACTAGACAGACAAGACTAGACAGACAAGACTAGACAGACAAGACTAGACAGACAAGACTAGACAGACAAGACTAGACAGACAAGACTAGACAGACAAGACTAGACAGACAAGACTAGACAGACAAGACTAGACAGACAAGACTAGACAGACAAGACTAGACAGACAAGACTAGACAGACAAGACTAGACAGACAAGACTAGACAGACAAGACTAGACAGACAAGACTAGACAGACAAGACTAGACAGACAAGACTAGACAGACAAGACTAGACAGACAAGACTAGACAGACAAGACTAACAGACAAGACTAGACAGACAAGACTAGACAGACAAGACTAGACAGACAAGACTAGACAGACAAGACTAGACAGACAAGACTAGACAGACAAGACTAGACAGACAAGACTAGACAGACAAGACTAGACAGACAAGACTAGACAGACAAGACTAGACAGACAAGACTAGACAGACAAGACTAGACAGACAAGACTAGACAGACAAGACTAGACAGACAAGACTAGACAGACAAGACTAGACAGACAAGACTAGACAGACAAGACTAGACAGACAAGACTAGACAGACAAGACTAGACAGACAAGACTAGACAGACAAGACTAGACAGACAAGACTAGACAGACAAGACTAGACAGACAAGACTAGACAGACAAGACTAGACAGACAAGACTAGACAGACAAGACTAGACAGACAAGACTAGACAGACAAGACTAGACAGACAAGACTAGACAGACAAGACTAGACAGACAAGACTAGACAGACAAGACTAGACAGACAAGACTAGACAGACAAGACTAGACAGACAAGACTAGACAGACAAGACTAGACAGACAAGACTAGACAGACAAGACTAGACAGACAAGACTAGACAGACAAGACTAGACAGACAAGACTAGACAGACAAGACTAGACAGACAAGACTAGACAGACAAGACTAGACAGACAAGACTAGACAGACAAGACTAGACAGACAAGACTAGACAGACAAGACTAGACAGACAAGACTAGACAGACAAGACTAGACAGACAAGACTAGACAGACAAGACTAGACAGACAAGACTAGACAGACAAGACTAGACAGACAAGACTAGACAGACAAGACTAGACAGACAAGACTAGACAGACAAGACTAGACAGACAAGACAGACAGACAAGACAGACAAGACTAGACAGACAAGACTAGACAGACAAGACTAGACAGACAAGACTAGACAGACAAGACTAGACAGACAAGACTAGACAGACAAGACTAGACAGACAAGACTATACAAACAAAACTAGATAGAAAAGACTAGGCAGACAAGATTAGACAGACAAGACTAGGCAGACAAGTTTAGACAGACAAGACTGGATAGACAAGCTGATACCATCAATTATAGACATTGTGAACTCTTCGTTAAAAACAAACACTTTTCCCGAAACTTAAAAAACATCGATGATAATACCAATTCACAAGAAAGGAGATAAAACCGTCTAAGACAACTACAGACCAGTAGCCTTAATATTAAAAATAGCGAAAATAATAGAATACTGCATGGAAAGTAAAGTCACGTACTTTATATCAAGATACAGAATAATTCCGAATCAGCAACATGGTTTTTGTAAAGACAGATCAACAGTAACGGCAATAGAAAATGTCTATACAAAAATAATAAATGAGATAGACAAAGGAAATTGTGCAGTGGCAATTTTATGTGATCTATCGAAGGGGTTAGACTGTGTAGCTCACAGTACACTACTGGATAAACTAGAACGATTTGGCAATCAGAGGCAACACGCAATGCTGGTTCCAATCATACTTAGCAATCCGAAATCAATTCGTAAAGGTAGTATATACAAGATCCAGTACGACGGCCACGTCAGTCGGGGTGCCACAAGGAACCATATTAGCCCCGTTACTATTTGCGTTATACACAGCTGACCTTATGTGTATGTGTGTGTTGTATTGTTTTCTCGGGGATTCCGCGTTGATGCTGAGGGTTGGCTCAGAAAAGAACCGGATTCTCGACGTTTCGGCGAACTAACATTCGCCATTCTAAAGAGATATATGCGTCCGTGCGGGTCAACCGTTAGACGCATACTGAGAGCTCGTTCGTGCGATGGGACTACTTATAGCTGTCTGGCTTCGGGTCATGCGCGTTGTGTGCGGTGCTTCGGTTCGGTTGTTTGTTTGTCTTGTTGGTCGTACATGAGTCTGGGGTGTCTGGGATTGCATTTTGAGGGTGGATATGATCGGTCGCCATGCTGGGGGCAGTCTCAAGGAATCGTCTCTCGTGTTCATGCAGTAGTCTCGTTTTTCTATCTCTATGGCTTCTCTGTATACTCGTGACATTTCGTGGCTAATCTGTGCAACAGTCCTTGAATTTCTAAAGTCCATCCAGTGACCGGTGTTTGTGTGTTGGACAAGTGCCGATGAAACTTTGTCTCTGTGTCTTACTGAAACTACATGTTCTTGAATCCTAGCAGATATTTTTCTATTGGTACGTCCAATGTAGGTTCGTTCGCATGTTCCGCAAGGTATTTCGTAAATTCCATGGGATTCTAACGGGATGGTGTCTTTAACGCTGCGTAGCATGGAGGATATTTTCTGGTTAGGTTTGAAAATGGTGTCGAAGTTGTGTCTTTTAAGGATTCTGGCGATTTTGTCAGTTGATCCATGAACATATGGTACGTATGCTGTGCTAACGGGTTTCTGTCGTTCTTCAGTTGTTTGGCTACTGTTCTCTGTACGACGGAAAGCTCTGGATATTAATCTGTTTGAATATCCATTTGAAGAATGGATAACATTAATAATAACATTAATAATCTATTCTGTTCGGCTCTGTTGTTAGATATTAAGTCTAACAACAGAGCCGAACACAATAGATTATTAATTACCAATAGAAACATTGCGAAACATTTAGCAAAATGTTTACAACCATACGCCGAAGATTGTGATTCCTATGTCCGCAATGCTGAACACTTCATAGACATACTGAAAAATCACCAACTCCAGCCCGGCCACCTCCATGTGAGCTTTGACATTGTATCTTTATTCACAAAAGTACCGGTCCCTGAGGCCTTAAACATTATAAGATCAAAATTAAAACCAGAAAAGTATGTATCAGATCTGGCAGAACATTGTTTAAAGAATACATACTTTAGGTACGATGGTCAAATATACAAACAAGTCCTAGGAGCACCAATGGGTTCACCTCTATCCCCAGTAATAGCCAACATATTTCTTACAGATTTTGAGAAAAAGGCAATCTCATTAGCCACACTTAAATCTACACTCTGGTGAAGATATATTGACGACACATTTGTAATCTGGCCCCACGGCAGACCAGAGCTGGACAAATTCCTTAACCATCTTTACTCCCAACACGACCAAATTAAATTCACAATGGAGATAGAAAAGCATCAACAACTTCCTTTCTTGGATGTTTTGGTACAGAAGAAACCTGACGGCACTTTGAGCCACACTGTGTACCGGAAACCAACCCACACAGACAGATATCTGAACGCTTCTTCGCACCATCATCCCAAACAACTAGCATCTGTAGTCAACACTCTTACCACCCGATCCAAAAGACTAGCCGACCAGCTTAACTTACAGAAAGAATTGAGGAACTTGCGAGAAGCTCTTTCTTCAAATGGATATTCAAACAGATTAATATCCAGAGCTTTCCGTCGTACAGAGAACAGTAGCCAAACAACTGAAGAACGACAGAAACCCGTTAGCACAGCATACCTACCATATGTTCATGGATCAGCTGACAAAATCGCCAGAATCCTTAAAAGACACAACATCGACACCATTTTCAAACCTAACCAGAAAATATCCTCCATGCTACGCAGCGTTAAAGACACCATCCCGTTAGAATCCCATGGAATTTACGAAATACCTTGCGGAACATGTGAACGAACCTACATTGGACGTACCAATAGAAAAATATCTGCTAGGATTCAAGAACATGTAGTTTCAGTAAGACACAGAGACAAAGTTTCATCGGCACTTGTCCAACACACAAACACCGGTCACTGGATGGACTTTAGAAATTCAAGGACTGTTGCACAGATTAGCCACGAAATGTCACGAGTATACAGAGAAGCCATAGAGATAGAAAAACGAGACTACTGCATGAACACGAGAGACGATTCCTTGAGACTGCCCCCAGCATGGCGACCGATCATATCCACCCTCAAAATGCAATCCCAGACACCCCAGACTCATGTACGACCAACAAGACAAACAAACAACCGAACCGAAGCACCGCACACAACGCGCATGACCCGAAGCCAGATAGCTATAAGTAGTCGCATCGCACGAACGAGCTCTCAGTATGCGTCTAACGGTTGACCCGCACGGACGCATATATCTCTTGAGAATGGCGAATGTTAGTTCGCCGAAACGTCGAGAATCCGGTTCTTTTCTGAGCCAACCCTCAGCATCAACGCGGAATCCCCGAGAAAACAATACAACACAGGTATCTATCCGCGAAAACCTCAAATACAACATATATATATATATATATATATATATAAATACCATAGTATATTTTCAACCAGGAAAATATATATATACGTTTAATGAGGGTGTAGTCAAAGCTTAGGTCGGTAAAAAGAAACTCTTTGTTATATAATCGAGCTTTCGGGAATGTTTATTCCCTTTCTCAAGACATCTAAAAATAATTTATTTGTTAGTTATACCTACATGTTATTTAACATGGTTTGTAAACTTCTTACTAACGTGAGGTTGACCATAAACAGTAGCTTCATGAAACACTGGACAAAATTCTGGACCCTCATTAAACGTATATATATTTTCCTGGTTGAAAATATACTATGGTATTTGTTTAATTATCTAATCATTAAAAAAAATCTCCGTATATATATATATATATATATATATATATATATATATATATATATATACATTACAGCCTCGTCAATACGATAAATCGAAAACGCGGCCAAGCAGATATTGGACAAATTGTGCCAATGGTATGCAGCAAACAATTTATTTATATATACCACAAAAACAAAATACATGCTTTTCCAATCAAATAGGAAGCAATACTCTAGAGACGTAGATCTATTTATTAATAACAATACAATAGAAAGAACGGACAACATAAAATTCCTAGGGATACGTATGGAGCAAAATTTGAAATGGATCATTACAGAGGCAATTATAAAGAACCTAAATCGTAAAGCCTACAAGCTGCGAAGTCTTCGCGAGCTTATAGATGAAACCACACTATTGAACGTATACCATGCTGATGAGGCATCAACACTGGCATATGGGGCTCATCTTCTCTATACTTCTCACCCAGAAAAGATTAATAAGAAAGATGTTGTGCATCAAAATATTGCAGTCCTGCAAACCACACTTCATAAAATTAAATATATTATTGTGCCGTTTATATACCTGTGGAAAAAATAATAGACATCTTTTCGTTGCAAATGGGGATATCCACAAGGCAAATACTAGGAACGCTCGAAAATTACGGACTACAAAAAGTAACCTCACGTTGGGCAGCGAAGCGACCAGTCGTCTAGGGATCAAAACTTTCAAAGGACTACCTATAGATTTAAAAGAACAAAAAACGTATAGGGTTTTTAGGAGAGAAAAAAACGAGAACCTTTTTAATTGAAAAATGCGTCTACTCGTTTAAAAAAAATTTGAAAGCAGTTTCATATAGATATAGTAGCATTTGAATTTTTGACTTTACGGAGTTAATTACTGTATCTTAGTGTATAGTGGCATTTTAGGTAAGCAGCTCGTCAATTCATTCAAGGTACGAAATACTAGATCTAGTACGACGGGCACGTCAGTGGGGGTGCCACAAGGAACCATATTAGCCCAGTTATTATTTACTAATGTAATTTGCGATTAGTTTTGGACTACCTAGATAGAATAAGAACATTTATTCAAAAGATGGTTAAGAATTCCTTTTAGTTTAACTACGGGGAAGAGTATATTATAAAATTTATATTACACTTTTTCCTATAAAAGTAGCACGCTTTGTGATACTTTCTACATGGAATGTCTTATCTTATATGTATAGTACTTTACATCACAAAAGACATAAACTATTTGATTTGACTAGACAGACAAGACTAGACAGATAAGACTACAAGACTAGACAGACAAGACTACACGACTAGACAGACAATTCTAGACACACAAGACTGTCCTCCTCGGTGGTGTAGTTGACAACATACTCGGTGGTGTAGTTGATTTTAATGCGGGAGACCCGGGTTCGATTCCTGGTCGGGGAGACAACAACTAGGGCGGTTTTTCAGTAAACCGTCCGGGCTGCCCACCCTGAATGAATGCAACATATGTGATACCAGGGTGGCGCATACTAAAGCCAAGGTGGAATAGGGGGTTTAGACACACAAGACTAGACAAACAAGACTAAACAGATAAGACTACAAGACTAGACAGACAAAACTACAAGACTAGACAGACAAGACTACAAGACTAGACAGACAAGTTTGGACAGACAAGACTAGACAGACAAAACTATACAGACAAAACTAGACAGACAAAACTAGACAGACAAAACTAGACAGACAAAACTAGACAGACAAAACTAGACAGACAAGACTAGACAGACAAGACTAGACAGACAAAACAAAACAGACAAGGCTAGACAGACAAGACTAGACAGGCAAGACTGGATAGACAAGACTGGACAGACAAGACTAGACAGACAGATTAGGAATTCTTATTCGAGCTGAAGCTGTGAGAAGACGACCAAATAAACTAGCTAAAACCAGAACACAATGTCATCAAAAGGAAGCAAGCAACCAATAAAGTCGCTGATGATGTTAAAGTTGGAGATATTGAGAAAGGTGAAGAATGAATCGTTCATCGAAGCAACAATCACGAAGAAGGGCAAAATCAAGGAAGTTGAGGCAGTAAAGAGACCACTCTGCACACAAACACCTATAAATTACAATTCAATTGAGCTAAAAGCGAAGGTTGTTTCAATATAGAAGAATAAAACTAGGAAAGCCCCTGTCACAGAAGATCACGGTAATGATGACGACGATGAGCCTATAAACCAATAAAGGATCTAGTGTAGAAAAAGAAGACGTAGCTGATGGAAAAGGAAAGAAATAGAGGGTGGCCGACAAAATCTGGTAAGGCAGCTACCAAACCTGCTGTAGAAAAGGCTAATGAAGGGGCAGAGGAGATAGAAGCAGAACCCGCCAAACTTAGTAAAAAAAAAACAAAGAAGGGCCGTGGCAAAAAAGCTGCGAAGGAAGAGGAGAAAGAAGATGAGTACAAAGAAGCTTTCAAACCTGCTGTAGGAAATGCTGATGAACAGGCAGAGGAAGAGGTAGAAGCAGAACCCGTCAAACTTAGCCAAGAGAAAACAAAGAAGGACCGTGGCAAAACAGCTGCGAAGGAAGAGGAGGAAGAAGATGACACCAAAGAAGCTTCCGAACCTGCTGTAGAAAATGCCTATGAAGAGGCGGAAGTAGAACAAAAGCCCGCCAAACCTACCCAAGAGGAAACAAAGAAGGGCCGTGGTAAAACAGGGGCGAAGGAAGAAGATGACACCAAAGAAGATCGAGTTATTGATGATGATTAAGAGCACGTTAAAAATACTAGACAGAGCAGACTAGACAAGCAGACTAAATAGACAAAACTAGACAGACAAGACTAGACAGACCAGACTATACACACAAGACTAGACAGACAAGCCTAAACAGACAAGACTAGACATACCTAAGGTGACCATACGTCCCGCTTTCAGGCTGTCTGTCCCGCTGTCCCCGGCGAGGGCAAAAATGTCCCGCTTTCGCGGTTAAATATCTACATACTTGGGTGTAAACACCCTATTACTTGCCTTTTGTTTTTGCACTCGCAAGGTCGTAACGTGTGTCCAAAGCGGCGGGCCAAGAGAGAAAGATGGAGAGTGATTCAATGACGCGTGAAAGCGGGATAGATGCTTATGATAGAACGAAACGTAGTGCCTTTAGTCCTAAGTTCACACACGGAGTGTGTGATTGTAGGTACCATTAAAAAAACGCCAGTGTACCATTAATATTATTTTGCAAAACAAGTATCGGTTTATAAAACAAAGGAGTGGTACATCTAGAGAAAACGTTACATGCGATAACGATGGTGCTAACGATATCGTGAAACATTTAAAATCGAAAAAAACACTGGCTTTCCGATCAAGTTGCGCCGTCAAGCTCGTCTCCGGTTGTGTTTTTTAAAAGAACCAATTTGCTGACTTCTAAAGATTTGGATATAGCTGCAGCGGAAGGTGCGTGGGCGTTTCACACGGTTCAAGAAAATCCCAGCTTTACCTTAAATGAGTGTGCTCATTTAATTCAAACATGTTTTGAGCAAAAATTTAAATGTCCTCTTACAAAATCTCAGGCTAATGTTGTAAATGTGTTGGCATCTACGGCAACCGATGAATTGAAATCGGATCTTCGCGAGCTCATTACATAACTTTATTAACAGATGTTTCAAACCATGGCTCGATAAAATTATACACACACACAGCACTACGGCACATGTAGAGCCTTGGCTTCTCGACAACCGCCTTCCATCTGTCTCATTTACAGCTATTATAGTCCAGTTCTGTATTCTCATTACTTTCAGGTCTTCTAGCACATTATCTTTCCATCTTGACCGAGGCCGTCCTCTAGGTCGCCTACCCTCTGGGATGTTTGTAAACACAGCTCTGGCTGTTCAAGCATTCAAGTGTTTGGCATTCTCTAGACGTGGCCTACCCATCTTATACGTTGCCATTTAATCCAACCAACAATGTTTTGTTCTTGTAAGTTGTCATCCGTATTCTCCACATTCTCCTTAAAACCCTTCCTTAACTTAGTATTATCATTAACACTTATTTTTTACCATACGAAGGCGTCAAAGTCAAGGTTTTTAGAGTTTCGAGAACATCCAGGCGAAACATGGGATATTATTATTGATTATTTGAAGGAAGTATTGTCTTACAATGATTTAAATAAGAAAATTGTGGAATTTTGTGGAGATAATACGCACTGCAATTTTGTAGGAAAGAATAGAGAGGGGATTAATAATGTTTACGCAAAATTGAACAAATCACTTGGAAGACAGCTCATTGGGATTGGATGTGGAGCCGGATAATTCCGGATTATCAGGATTCAACGAAAACAATAACAATGTTACATATTTTATGTAATTCCATTTCAGAAAGAATAAAATATGTATCTATATAGGTAAACGTGTTCATACAAGAAAATATGTACAAACCTAGAGCAGATAGTAAGATAATTGTAGAGTGGAGTTAGCTTGGTCAGAATCGTCAATCAAGTTTTCAGAGTTAAAAGCAGGGTGTGTTGGTTGGCCAGACCTTCTTCCAAGAATATTGGAGGGTGTTGTTTTTGACTTTATTTCTTCTGTGCGCGAGGTTTATATCCGGCGAGCTTTATAAAGTAAAGACACTTTACGCTGTTCCGCGCCGGATATAAACCTCGAGCTCAGAAGAAATAATGTCAAAAATAACACCATCCAGTGTTCTTGGAAAAAGATCTGTGTTTCCCCAGAGCGCTGGATTACTGAACGTGTCGAATTAACCAACCGCCGGATTATCAAGATTATATTGCATTTTTTCTATATCTACAGCGTTCGAGTAGGAGCTTTGAAAGAGTTCTGTGATTCAACTAACACAAATCATCAGAATCTGTTGGGCTACAGTAGAACAAAGGGATTTGCGATAATGCCCGCGCTTGAGAGAGATCTAAAAATGTTCCAGCCTTAGAAAAGCGTTTTTCTGTGCATCGACGAATATTTGGAAAATAATTTTCGAAAATCCCAACTCTCAATTCTGTTAACATTTTTTGCATGCACAGGCAGCGACTTTCCACCACTCTGTGTTGAAAATTGAAAACTTACAAGAAACCGAAACTGACCAAAAATATGGACAAGTGACAAAACGCATTTTGATTACCAAGACTAACATCAACAAATCATGTAATGAGCTTCATTCATACTTGAAAATCGACCGGATATTTTGAAACTGATTTGTTCCTCCAAAAAAATACAAAACAACTGCTAAGACATTAGAAGTCATGTGACTAAGATTTAGTAACTCAACTAATATATGTACTAAAAAACCTACTTATTATTTAGTGTTATTCATATTTTTTTTCCTAATAAACGCTAGTAAAATACCAAAAAGGTTTTTTTTACATAATTTCGAAGGTGTTCCACTCTGACGAAAAAAATAAATGGTCACATTAGACATAGCATCCATATACACGAAATGTTTGAGATATAAAAGTATCAAGATTATATATCTTAAAATTGAGGGCCAATAAGATATTAATAAGTTAACTATAAGTTAATAATAAGAATAATATGTTTTTCTACTGATATATGTGAAAATGGCATTTTTTTCACGGCTTACCGTACATGAAAGTGACATTTTTTCATTCTAGGGATGAAAATATTTTCACGTCATGAGACGAAAATGAGCATTTTAAATTTATGATTGTCTCGATTAAAACACTAAACTAACCAAATTTGCATGGACTTTTTTATTAATTACTTCAATTTCAATGAAATATTTTATGTACAAACGTAAAACGAGCCTCAAACTATTTAAAAAACCGAAATAAAATTAGGACATTTGACTTGAAAAGTATCACCTTCTATGAGATTGCAATATGTTACCGTGGAAACGGCCAAACTAACAATTAAATTTGTTTTGACAGTTCTGACAGTTCTGACTGCTTCGAATTGGATTTATTAAAGTCGAATTATGGATTCTACAACCGAAATCAGTAGAAAAAATTGCATTTACTGCTCCAGATGAAAGTGTTTTTTTCTGGTTCGGTTTGATTGCTAACTCGCTGGCGCTCGTGAGCAAACTCCCACCTCACCAAAAAAAAACGCCATCTCATCTCTTGCTGTAAAATAAACTATTTTGTTGTAAGGATAATATTAAATTATTGATTGATTGTCTTTATTTTACATTATGTGGTATCAATTTAAAGTAATATGTTAGAGTTAGACGCATTATTTAAATTTGTTATATTAAGTTTACGACTAGATTACTTAAACTTAAGACGAGAAAATTTAAAACCCAATAAAATTTAAAATTGACTTCTCATTCTTCAAGATTTAGACTTAATATCTTCAAATTGTCAGTGAATGATTTAATTTGAATAGAAATACCGAGACTAGATCATTTGAGAAATCGAGACTAGATCATTTGAAATATAGACGAAATGTCTCAGAATCTAGATTGTTTGAGATCTAGAAGTCACAAGATTATGTATCTTAAAATAAGGTTAAATAATAAGGAATAATAATAAGGTTATTTTGTTATGATAATACTAAATAATAAAAAAATAATTTTAAAAGTTAATTTGTTATTACAAAAATTTTCAAATCTGTTGTGAAGTACGATAAACAAAAATCTTATTAATTGTTAAATGTTGATTCTTATCATTCCTTATATGCAGTTTTTATTTTGTTTTTGGGAATGGGATATTATTAAAATCATTTTTTATTAGGTATTATGTATATTTATTGCCCTTACGGGTTTATAAATTGAATCCAAAATTTACATCTATACTAAAACTAACATCGAACATAATATAAATAAGAATAATAATAAAAAGAGAAAAAGAAAAAATAAACATTAAAAAAAAAGAAACATATGCTGCTCAAACTA
Source organism: Phosphuga atrata (assembly GCA_944588485.1). Lineage (NCBI taxonomy): Eukaryota > Metazoa > Arthropoda > Insecta > Coleoptera > Silphidae > Phosphuga > Phosphuga atrata. Next base: position 92,632,270 of record OX155892.1, on the reverse strand, counting down.
AAAACAAAAAAAACAAAAAAAGAAAGTCACTAAATTCCTATCCCTAAACCCCGATTACCGGCTTCCCTCCCCACATATTGCTCTTCTTCTCTCCTCAACTTTCTTCATCCAATCTATCCCTCTTCCATCCTCGTTTAAAATCTCTTCTCTACACTCGTCTCTTTCTCTCATTTCTGAACATTCGTTCAGCAAGTGTTCTATTATCTCCTTGTTTTCTCCACACATCCTGCATACTCTATTCCTATCCTCCATCCAAAATTTCTTATCTCTCTCTTCATTTCCACATCTGAATCTTGCTATTGTCACTCTCTCTTTTCTACTTTCTCTTCCTAGGTACTTTGGCAGTTCTTCCGTTATTATTTTTTCATATTTCCGATTGTACCTAGACTCCCTAATTCTTGCTCTCCTTTCTTGCCTTTGCACATCTCTATCTCTCTGGACCAATTCCTCTGTCATTACTCTACCTCTCTCTCTCATTCTTTCTATCTCCGCTCCTGCATACCCGTTTCTTTCTAGATATGCTTCCCTCTCTTTCCACACCCCCTTTCCTATTTCTTTCCTTTTTTCTTTGAGGCACTCTTGCAGAATTCTGCACTCTCCTCTCTCTATCACTCTCTCCTCAAAACTTATTGCTCTCTTTCCTGCTTCTATTCTTATTCCATCTCTCTTTGTTTCCTCCATCACTATATACCCCGGGGTCTCTCTACCTAGTCCTAGCACCCATTTCAAATATTTTTCTTGCACCCTTTCCAGCCTTCTTGCTCTCTTCATCCCCATATTTCCGCTCCATACATCACCACACTTTTCACCAGGCTATGAAACATCATCACTCTCCTTCTATAGTCGTGTCCAAATTTTCTCTCTCCTATTCCCCATACCGCTCCTAGTATTTTATTGGCTTTGCTTTACTAACTCTCTCACGTGTGCTGTTTCAGTATTTCTCTCATTAAACACGTACCCTAGGTATTTAAATTCTTTTACTTCTTCAATTTTCTCTTTCTCCCATCTCCACTCAATTACTCTTCTCCTGCCACCCCCTTTTCTAAACTCCATCATCTTGGAATTCTCCACATTCACTGTCAGATTTTTTCTCCTCACATATTTCTCCATGTTTTTTATCATTTCTTTCATCCCTTTCTCGTCTCTCGCTAGCACCACCAAATCATCCGCGTAGGCTAGGGACCACACTTTTTCTTTTCCCACCACAACCCCATCCGTCTGCGCCTTGCTGAACATCTCCTCTATGTCTCCAATAAATGCTGCAAACAGGCTGGGGCTTAGTGGGCAGCCTTGTCTCACTCCCTTATGCGTATTAAAACCTTCGCTCACCCTTTCACCAACTCTCACTCTACTTATTGTTTCTTCATAAATCTCTTCTAATTTTGATATCAGATGCTCCTTTATCCTTTTCTTTCTCAGGCATTCCCACAGTGCCTCTCTTGCTACATTATCAAAGGCCGCCTTCAGGTCCACAAATAATGCATACATCTTGCCGCCCTTCTTTTTTATCTCATTCCCTACTATGTGATTCAAGATGTATACTTTATCCATGGTCCCTCTCCCTTTCCTAAATCCCGCCTGTCCGTCTGGTATCACACCTCGCTCCTTCAATTCCTTCGTCAATCTCTCTTCTACAATCATTGCATATATCTTATATGCTGTATTGAGCATGGTGATCCCCCTGTAATTGCTTGCTGTTTCCCTTTCTCCTTTCTTATATATGGGGCATATTATCCCCTCTTTCCACTCCTGTGGGAAGCCCTCTCCCTTCCACACTCCATTCATTATCTCCAACAGCCTGTCAGCTTCCCTTTCAGTTCCATATATCCACGTTTCATTCTGTATACCGTCCCTCCCCGGTGCCTTTTTCTTTTTAGTTTACTCAGTTGTTGTTCTAATTCTTCTCTTGTTATCTCTTCTATTTCTCCCACCCTGTGTTGACTCTTTTTCTTTTCCTGTCTGATTTCATCACCACCCAGCAGCTGACTGAAGTACTTTCTCCATTCCTCCATAGTAATTCTATTACTCACTCTTTCTACTTTTTTCTTTCTTTCCCTATTTATGTGTTTCCATACCTCTTCTTCCGTCTTTATGCCTTTCATCTTTAGTTCTTCTTCCATCCATTTCTTTTGCTTCTTCTCCTTGCATACTAATTTGTACCTCTTGCGTGCTCTCTTTTACTCCTCATTACTTGCTTTTCCTCTTTTCCAATTTCTTAATTTCTTTCTTACTGATTGCTTCCCTTCCCTGCATTCTTTATCCCACCACTCGTTTTTCCAAGACCCCACCTTCACTCTTGTTTCTATCACTTTTTTTTCTGTTGCATTTTTACGTGATCACCCAGTTCTTTCACTTTTTCGTTTATCCCTTCATCTTCGTATCTAGCCTCCCTAAGTCTTGTTCTATAATTTTCTATTGCTTCTTCCGTCCAGATATTCTTCACAATTTTTCTTCTAACATCCTTCTCACTTCTTCTATTTTTCTCTCTTCCTTTTGTCTTCACTTCCCATGGCAGATGATCCGACTCGACTCTTTCTCCCACCTTGAATTGTTCTATTTCATCCCATGCTTCTTCATTCACCATAACATAGTCAATAACTGTCTCCCCTCTTGGTCTGATATATGTGTACTCTCCTTTCTCATCTCCTATACTGTTTCCATTAAGTATGTCCCACCCTCTTTCTTCTACTAGACTAATCAGTAGTCTCCCTTCGGCGTTTTCTGTTGCGTCTTTTGTTGGTCTTCTTTCTATTGTTGTTTGTTCTTCTTCTAGCCGTATTCCCTTTTCTCCAATTCTTGCGCTAAAGTCCCCCCCAATCACCAGAGTTCCCTCGTCTTGCTGTTTTACTCGCTCTTCTATCATTCTCTTCGTTTCTTTCATACTTCTGCTGAATATTGTTATAATTCTCCATTTTTTCTGTCAAATTTTCACCGTTCTTTCCATAATCCCTCTTTCTTCTTTTGCTTCGGTTCTGTTTTCTTCTTCCAAACCCTTTTTCACTCCCATTATTATCCCCCCTTTAGCTCTCCCTTTCCTGCTTAGCCTCGCAAATTGACACTTCCACTTAAACTCTTTCGGCATTATTTTTTCCAATTTTTCCCACCCCTTCTCTTCCACCCACGTTTCTACCAATCCCACTACATGAAATTTTCCCAAATATTCCCAAAACTCATTGTCTTTGTTTTTTATCCCCGCTATGTTCCAGTATACTATTCTTAATTGCTCCGTTTCTTCCTTATTCCTCTCCATGTTCGTTTTCCGTTTTCTGTCCTGTCGTCTTTTCCTTGTGCTCTTATTCAAAAATGTGTTTAACTCCCCCTTTTCATCATCCCACTTAAAGCCTTTTCCGTCTATCCATATCTTTTTATAACCGACTTCCACCCACCGTCCTTTTTGTCGCTCTTCTTTGGCTAGCGCTCTTAATTCCTTCTGTATGTCTCTTTCCTTCTTTGTCAGATCGTCTTCTATGTATACTCTCTTTTCCCTTTTTTCTCTTAGTTTCCTCTTATTTTCCATAACTTTCCGCTTTTCATCCCAGGTCCCAAGTTCCGCCACCAACATTTTCCCTCCACTTACTTTATACATCTCTTTCACCGTCACCTCTACCTCTAATTCTGCCTTTATCCATTCTTCCAGATTCTTCTCGTTCTCACATTCCCCTTCGTCCAGTCCCGTCACAACAATATTCTTTTTTCTCATTATTTTTTCCTTCTCTTCCATTTTCTCCTCCAGTCTTTTATTTTTTTCATTTAGTTCTGTCTTTTCTCTTTCCCATTTTTCTTCCTTTTCACGCATCATATTTTTAAAATATTCCATTTCCCGGCTCATCTTCCGATTCTCTTCCTTTATCTCCCCTATATCTTCCGCAAGTTTTTTAAGCATCTACATTTCCTCACCCATTTCCTTTTTAGCCGGTGATCTTTCCAGTTTCTTACTTTTTTGAAAGGGGTTCAACCTTTCTTCTGACTCTCTTCCCTTTTCTCTTTTCCTTTTATAATCTTCGTCTCGGTCGCTTTCACTCTCACTTTTTTTTCATTTTTTTCTTTTTCTTTCTTTCTTTTTATTACTCATGCGTTAAAAGTACTATGTTGGCGCAAGTTTTTTAATGCAAGAAATGCCATTTTTGATTGTATTACTATACTTATACTACATAACTTGGGTAGCGCACGCAAATATTCAATATCGCTAAGTTACAATAAAAGAAAACAAATAATTAAATAAAATAAACACAATCAAGACCTTAATATTAAAAAAGTGACGTGAAGTGACGAGTTTGACGAAATTAAAGAAAACGTTTTAAAATGAGTGTAAATTCTATGGTGATACCGGAGACTGATGAGAGTTCTTATGACGAATTCACACCACCGGAGACAATAGAAAAAGCAAATTCCTGGATCCCAAACTTGTAAGATACGTCCCCTCCATCGCATGAGTAATAAAAAATATTATTTGCAAAACGGGCGGTATTGTCAATTGCCCTCTCGAGCAAATCTGCGCACTCACTCTCGTGACCAATTGACAACTTACCGCCTTAGTTGCAAAATATACTATAAATGAATTGTGCGATTAAATTCAACAATTCAATTCTCTAGAAACAAATTAGGATTCTTTCTCAACAAAAAATTTTAAATATTCTAATTTCTATAAATAATATTTTTAGTTTTCAAAAAATCATGCAAATACAATACAAAAAATATTAATAACCAATATTATTATATAATTATAGGTTTTAGTTACTTTTACGGTTAGCCTTTACAAATGACAACAAAAAAATTTTAGTTAAAAAAAAAACCTGTTTTAGTTTGTCTCAGTAATAATTACATAGAGTTCATTTTGCCCACATTAAAAACCCCTTATGCCCCCTTTTTACCCTCTAAATTTTAATTATAATAGGGTTTTGAACTTTATGTTTTATCAATTAAAGGACAAAACAACCGCAGAGTATAGCCTCATACCCACATACAATCACCCCATCTGTTTCTTTTCCTGTCAGTCTCCAATTGTACACATATGTACATATTACTTATTCCACATATTAATTACACATGTTTTGATAATAATGATAATATAATACTGTTCAAACATCAAAGAGGTTTTTGTAATAATCCTATAAATGGTCGCTAATGTGTATTGGTTTTCATAATATCACTTTTCAGTTTTTCACAATTTCATACTTTTATTACAAAAATGTAAATGAATTTGGATTTTTGTTTCAGAATATCAGTTTCACTATTTTAAACTTTGATGCTATACAAAAATATAAATTATTTATAAAATTATTGTATTCATTTGCATTGTTTTAATTAGAAAAATAAATATTGTAATGAAAAACGTATTTATAAATTATTTGTAACATATTATTCATCTAATTATTTTTGAGAGATTATAAATTTTATGTTTTCAACGTCATAAAACTAATCTCTTTTATGACTTGAGTAGAGTATAGGAAAATGCGTCACATTTTTTGCTAGGAATAAAAGTAATTAGTTATACTCAAGTCATAAAAATGCTTACTTTTATTACGTGTAAAATAAAAAGAAGTATAAACTTCTTATAAAACAATTTTGGTTTTGCAATAAATTACTGCTTTTTGCTAAAAAAAAAGATAATGGAATCTTATGCCCGCCATACACACAACGGTCCACATGACAGGTCTACCTGTGCAGGTTTGCCTGCGAAGGTAGACCGGAGCGTGTGTGGGAATAGACCTGCGCAGTTTCTTGCGTACGATTGACCTGCGCAGGCAAACCTGCGCATGTAACCTGTATGGTAGACCGTAGCGTGTATGGCGGGCATTAGGATTGTCGCAAAAGAGTTATGGCGCATGATGCTATCAAGTTTCAAAAATATGAAAATTAATCACAAAATAAAAGAAAAATTAAAATTATTGAAAAATTTTGTTGAGTTATAATCATTTTAATTAAAATCATTGTTATATAATTAAAATAACAACAAGCACTATTCAGACTCAAAGAATGTTTTATATGTAAATTTGAAGAAACATAAAAAAAGCTATAAAATCATGTGGAAGCATTTAGTCTACAATTATTAGGTTTTTGTGTTAGAAATAGATTTTAGTGGAAACTGTCTGAGTTGTTTCAGTTTAGATTAACATTGATATAAGTCGTTTATTAATAATCTGGTTTTAATAGATTTTTTTACTCATGCATTAAAAGTTCTATTTTTGTGCACGTTTTTTAATGCGAGAAATGACACTTTTGGTTGTATTATCACATAACTTGGGTAACGCACGCAAATATTCAATATCGCTAGGTTACATTAAAAAAAAACAAATAAATAAATAAAATAAACACAATCAAGACCTTAATATCAAAAAAGTGACGTGAAAGTGACAAAAAGTTTTATTCATTACAAAATAAAAATTAAAGAAAACGTTTTAAAATGAGTGTAAATTCTATGGTGATACCGTAGACTGAGGACAGTTCTTATGACGGATCCACACCACCGGAGGCAATTTTTTCATTTTTGATTCTATTTTTTTTGGATGGCACCTGTATACCAAACTTGTAAGATACATCCCCTCGCATGAGTAATAAAAATATTGTTTGCAACACGGGCGGTATTGTCAATGGGCATGATGACAGTAAACAAGAATCACAAAAATATTGTGTTTATCTAATGTTATGGGAATAAAAGATTGTGAAAAATGTATTTATTTTCATATTTAGTACGAGATTGATAATATTTTTAATAAAAAAAAACTATAAAATACAGCAGTCCGCCATGGTAAGTTGAACACCGATCAGGGTGAATTACGTCACGCGTTAGTAAACCTCGTACGAATTTCGAAGATCTCTGCACTTTCAAGTTAATAAAATATTTTGTTGTAATAATGTTGTCAGCTATTAAAATACGAGAAAGTCTATGTTTGTGATACATTAAGAAGATTATCCATGCATATATTGCTGCTGAAATGCAAAGAAAAGTCATGTTACACTTTCTTACAAAAACTTGTATTGACTGATACAGATATAATAAAAGTTGAGGAAAAAACAAGAGACCAACATAAAAGCTGTCTTTGGCATGAATTAAGATATGGCAGGGTGACGGCTTCACAAGCATATTAATTCAGTAGGTGCAAAACCAGTGATGGAACGCTGATTGCTTTAGTAATGGGAGGAAAAATCCCAGACATGCCCGCCATGAAATGCGGTAGAATGTTGGAAGATGATGTGAGGAAAACCTTCAGTACAATACTGGGGAAAAAATTAAAAAATGTGGCCCAATTGTCTGTAAAAAATATCCCATGATAGCAGGACCACCTGATGGGATCTGTGAATCCAGCATAATAGAAATAAAGTGTCCAGTAAGTGTGAAGACTAAAAAAAAAACCGGACAAGTGCGAGTTCTAACTCGCGCACCAAGGGTTCCGTACAAACTTGTAAGTAAGGTATCTTTTTTTGTGGAGGACGTAGCAAGCACATTCAGTTAACTTGACAAGTGCCCTCCTGAAATCACGACCATCTTAGTACCGCTCCAAAGCATAACCTCAAGAAGTCGCTGTCGTACGATGGAATTCTACTATATATTTTATTCCCATACATCCCCCATTCACTATGAGTGTTTAGGGGTTCTTGAACTTCACTATTTGTTTTTACTGCTCAATTTTGCCTGTATACCAATATACCCTGTATAAAGGTATACAGGGTATTTTTTTTAAATAACGCGAATATTTTTAAACTTATAAAAAGAAAACTTAATTTTAGTATTACACTTATTCACTAACTTATATTCAGATCTAACTATTTCTAGATCTAATATAAACTAATATATTAACTATTTCTAGATCTATTTCGATACTCTTAACATTTAGTTGATCAATTGACTGCTTTTGGGCAATTGACTACCAAAAAATATAGGGCGTACGTGATTTAAGTATATGTAGATTATAAAGAAAAATTAGACGAAATATAATATATACAGGATGTTACGGGACTTGAGTATGTCGCATGTCGGTTATAAACAAGCAAAATTTAGACATAATATATACCCTGTATATATTATGTATATATAGCGTACGTGATGAAATGCATAACGAATATAAACAAAGTAAATTCAGAATAAACAGCTTGGTGCCAACACATACTTTTTAACCTTCGGACCTAACCGAGGAGGACCTAACTGTATGCAACCCATATGCTTCTGGAGTCTGACAGTATCACTACGACAACAATAGTGTATTTTCATAAGTTTCTAATAGTAAATTCGCATTTTTCTTGTAATTAAAATTCATATTTACGGTTTTCAGATTTTTCCCTTTACATGTGCTGTAAGACACCGCTTCTTGCCAAATTTCATGATTCTAGGTCAACAGGAAGTACCCTATAGGATTTGATTCCCTTGTGAAATCGCAAAGTATGCGACATAAACAGTCATATCTTTTGATCACGATGACTTACAAGTTTGATTTTTTCCACAGCTGAAAGAGACCGTAGACCCGAGTATTTGATACAAATTTCAACTTGTTACCTCTACGCGGTGACCTCTAAAATGGTCTTGACAGACAGACAGACGGACGGACAGACAGACAGACAGACAGACAGACAGACAGACAGACAGACGGACGGACAACAAAGTGATCCTCTAAGGATTCCGTTTTCGGTACTGAACCCTAAAAATTATGTACAAAATAGGAAACCGACTCAAAAATATTCTGTGTAGATGCGGGTATAGCAAAGAATATGTACGTAAGCTCCGAAAATCTGTTTTCTCGTCTTTTTACCTGATTTAGTCGTCTTCCACAGTGCTTTAGTAAGCCCGGAAAAGTAAAATGAAGTCGTTCAGCCTAAGGAGTATTTGGGTTTTTTTAATAAAAAACTGACATTTTCAACACAATAACTGACGTGTATGACTGTTCACATAACTAAGAATGTGCATACAACTGTTCTTGACATTAATTTGAAAAATTTTTCATGTTTTCACGTAAATTATATACAAAAATGGTTTCCAGAAATTATTTGTCCATTTTGGATCAAACAATCCAAAAATCCAAAAAGGAAACAATCCAAAAATTAGTTAAGTGGAAGTTGATTGCGGCCGAGGGACAGTATATGTGTACTGTGGTATATGTGGCTTCTAATATATTCTTTTATTTTGATTAGAGGGCATAGTAATTGTTTTATTTCAGGTTGGATGGTTTGCGATGGGTCTGTCGTCATAAGGTGATAAATCGATCACTGTCAATGATACACTCTGTACCCAAAAAGAGACAAATCCAAGTATCTTCTATAATGGCAATTTGGACCTGGCAAATAAGGGACCCTTGCGTAATTCAACGGTGTGGCCACACGTTTTTTGTTTTTGCTTTCTCTTTATCACCTTATGACGACCTTATACACACTTATACACTTTAGAATTCAAATTTAACACGCAAAACAGCTGATTTCTTTCTTTGGCTCCCTAATGTTTTCGGTCTATTTACTGACGTAAATCTAACACCTGACGTCACAAGCAGACGCCATGACACCAGCGATCGCTTTCGAGCTCATTTTAAACTTTGAATTTCAATTGCTTTTTTTTTCTAATAAAACTTTGTTTCCTGCAGATATAATATATATTTTTGGAAATAGTAGGTACTTTAGAATATTACAGAACACTTTTTCAAAATCAGTAATCATGCCCTCTCGAGAGAATTTTATTCACTCTCGTGTCCAATTGACAACCTACCGCCCTAGTTACAAAATGTATATTATTCACAGTTGTTTACAAAGTTTTCTCTCAAAGTAAAATACCGCAAACTAATACCAAAATCATTTTATTAATTTTTGCTATATAATGACAATTTCTTGAAATTCCTATTAATTACTAATTAATTATGACTTATTAGTACAGATATTCTTTTTAAATAAATTTAGATATATGTTAGTTTCTATTTAATAGTAGTTTCTATTTAATATATTAATAAATCACAACATAAGTCCAAATAATTATAAAACGAAATCAATTTTGTGTAAAAAGATTAACTCATAGAATGTATGTTAAAATTCGTTAAAAAGTTTTTCTTAGTTGGACCAAGGGCTTGTTCTTAACTTTTTAGTAGTAGTGGGCCCCTTTTTCGCTGTCCACCCTCCCTTTCAACTAACATAACAACATTAATATTCATTTTAAATAATGAATTTATTAAAATATTATAGTGACAGTAAATGCAATAGAAATTCATAAATGAATATAAAAAACGATTTTACAAATTGCAAAATCAAAAAAATTAAAAAAAATTTGGCGATTCACCATTCGCTGAGTTAGACTATAAAGTTAGAAATTTAATATACAAATCTAATAATTCATTACTGAATTTGGTTTCCTAAAAGGATTTTCATGGATTTTAGAAATAAAATGAAAATACGTAAAAATGTAAAGGAAGCAATGGAACAATTTTGATTGATGCAGTGGGGATGCCTCAAGGCAGCATTTTAGGCCCTCTGCTCTTTACTATATACAGTGTAAACTCGATGTAACGTCACTCGATTTAACGACAGACTCCCTAAAACGTCGAAATTACTTGACTTTGGTGGTTGTTGTCCAAAGAATGATACACTCTATGTAGCATCATAACCACTCTACATAACGACAACAATACGTAATTATTAAGCAATAAACAGAATTTTCTGCCAAAATTAATAATAACTGCAGCTGTGTACGTTCTTGTGTTTATTATTATATTGCTTTATTGTCTAGCCCCTATTTACCTCGACTGTCGGCATCATACTCACGAAGGTTTTAAGAAATTCGTTTGTTTGTTTATTGTAATTATCTTGCACTGGTTTACCTCGGCTGCTAGATTGTTTTTAGGTTGTTATGCATTATATATATATATATATATATATATATATATATATATATATAATACGTTATCATATTCTTAGTTGGTCACAAACTTTCAAATTGTGAACATGGCGAGTAAGAGAAAATCTTTGTGTATTAACGAAAAAGTTTTATTAATACGCGCAATACAGGCAGGAGAAAAGATAAGTGATGTTGGAAGACGCTTTGGATTCAGTCGCTCTGCCGTGTCTACAATATGGAAAAACAAAGAAAAAATTCTACAAGCAGAGGAGGATGAAAAATCTTCTAAGAAATTAAAGTTAAAAAAAGCCTAAATACGAAGATTCGGATCAAGCTATGGTATCATGGTTTCACAGACAGCGCCTGAATAACTTGCCTGTCTCGGGGCCGATCGTGAAAGCTAAGGCAGAGAAATTTTCTGAAGAACTTGGCTTAACGGCTTTCAAAGCATCAGAAGGATGGCTCGGAAAGTTCAAGCAACGTCACCATATCAACTATGGTCAAATTAATGGAGAAGCGCGAAGTTTTGATACGAATGTTATTGACGACTGGATTAATAGGGTGTGGCCAAAATTGAAAGAAAAGTACGCTCCAAATGACATTTTTAATGCTGATGAAGCCGGAATTTTCTTTAAGTGGACTCCAGATAAAACTTTGAAATCGAAGGAGAAAAGTGTGTAGGAGGAAAACTCTCCAAAGAGCGTATTACAGTGTTTGTAGCTGCTAATATGAATGGCACAGAAAAAAGGAAGCTAGTGATGATACGCAAATCCAAAAATCCGCGGTGTTTTAAGAACATTAATCAATTGCCAGTCACCTATAAAGCTAATAAATCAGCCTGGATGACAAGTCAACTGTTTGAAGGAGAATTGCGAAGGTGAGATTCAGAATTAAAGGATCGAAAAATCTTGTTTCTTGTCGACAACTGCCCTGCTCACCCTAATTTATCTAACCTTCAAAACATACAATTGGCGTTTTTCCCACCAAACACTAGTGTCTTACAACCAATCGATCAAAGCGTGATTAAAAGTCTCAAGGGTCACTACAGAAGGAAACTATTGATGGAGCTGGTCGAATCTGAGGGCAAAACTTCTATTAAAATGCTACATGCCGTAATTTTTTCATCCAAAGCCTGGGAAGAAGTGACGGCAACAACTATACAGCACTCTTTTCGTCATGCTGGACTTTGTACCAGTTCTGCGAGTGCTGAAGTGGAAGCGAGACAAGAGTTTTAAAGTGAAGATGACCTTGCATTAACTGAGTGGGTTCAACAGTTCAGCATGCCACAAAATTTCACTGAAAATATACAAACCTACATAGAACTAGGCGACAGCCTGGCTACAACAGCTTCACTTACAGATGAAGAAATTCTGGATTCGGTGAGAAAAACTGAGAAACAGAAACAAGGAGACGAAGAGGATGAGACGGATGATCCTGAGCCTCCACCAAGCATTAAACAAGCACTCGATGCAGCGAAATTATTAGAAAAATACTTTTTGTATAACCAAGTTGATCCCATAGTAATCCAAGACATGAATAAAATACATGATAAAATTCAAATAAAACACTGGTGCAGCAAAAAACATCAACCGAAGATAACAGACTATACGTAATAAACGTTGTATCAGTATTAATTTGTTTGTTGTTTGTAAATTGTATACTTTATTAGTAAGTAAATAATATTATAATAGTAAAATATTATTCATTTTTTTTCTCTCCATTTAACGACAAGTCTCTATAACGTCATAAAATGCACAGTCCCTTCAGTGTCGCTATATAGAGTTTACACTGTAATTACAATTTCTATAGGTTGCTATTAATTACTAATTAACAATGACTTATTAGTAATTCTTTTTAAATAAATTTAGATATATGTTGCAGTCTCTATTTAATATATTAATACATCACTACATAATTTAAAGTCCAAAGATTGTGGAATTATAAAACGAAATCAATTTTGTGTAGAAAGATTAACTCATAGAATGTACGTTAATTAATAATTCTTTAATAAGTTTGTTATTAGTTGGACCAAGGATTTGTTCTTATCCTTTTAGTAGTAGTGGCCCCCTTTAAAAATGTTTTGCGCTGCCCACCCTCCCTTTCAACTAACATAATAATCATTAATATTCATTTTAAATTGTGGATTTATTAAAATATTATAGTGACAGTAAATGCAATAGAAATTAAATAAATATAAAAAACGTGATTTTACAAATTGCAAAATCAAAAAAATTAACAAAATTTTGGTGATTCACCATTTAATAATCGCTGAGTTAGACTATAAAGTTAGTAATTTAATACAGCAGTATTATGGAATGAAGAGGCTGTCAGCAGATATCAAGAAAACCTGACGATTATAGAAGGAATGGTGGAAATTGCGGAGTTTGGTCAACTGTCAGAAATGGTACGAAAGGCTTTAATTGTTAAAGTTTCGCACAATCAGAACTGTCATGGAAATGCATGGGTGGACAAAGAAACTAGAGATACGAGAACCAGAGCAGAATTTAGGGCGTGGAAGGAAGAAAGAACAACACTGGAAAGATTTCAAAATCAGCTTAAAAATATGGGGGATCTGGAGAAGAGAAAGAGACAGGAATGGGAGAAGCTCCAGATGCGGAAAATCAACCAAACGAGCAGAGAGTCGGACATCTGGAAATACATAGCTGCAGGTAAAGAAAAAAGAGAAATCACAAGGTCCATCGCGATAGAAAGCTGGATGAACCACTTAAAAGATTTATTGGCAGGCGAAAAAACAGAGTACTGCGAGCGGACGGATAGAAATTTTGGGGCGGCAGAAACCAACATGGAGAATTTCCTAGAAGAAATTACAAAGGAAGAATTGGAAAGAGTTCTGGCGGCGCTTAAAATAAGGAAAGCTCCAGGGCCAGATGCGGTACCAAACGAAGCGTGGTGCCTGGCTACACAAACAGTAAAGGAGAAACTGCTCGCCGAACTTAACAGTTTCTTCAAAGGCAGCAAACAGGTCCCGGATAGTTGGCGAGAGGGAATTATTGTCCCAGTCCTTAAACATGGAATTAAGGAGGAATTTAGTAACTACAGAGGGATAACTCTCATGGAAACCGCATACAAAATCTAAGCTAAAATACTGGAGGGAAAATTGCTAGAAGAAGTAGAGGAGATGAAGCTGATTCCAGAAGTCCAAGCCGGATTTAGAAAAGGTCGCGGTACTACAAAACATCTTTAAGCGCTAAACTATATTGTTCAAAAAGAATTGAGGAAACCAAAGGGAAAACTGTACGCAGTGTTTATCGACTTAAACGCAGCCTATGACTCTGTAGTACGGGAGAAAGTGTGGGAGTTTATGAGTACAAAAGGTATATCGCGTCAGTTGAGAGAAAGTATCGAACGTCTGTATGAGGGAACATGGTGCAGAGTGAAAGTTGGTGAGGCTACATCTGAAAGGTTCGAGGTTGTGAAAGGTTTAAAACAAGGGTGTCCTCTAAGTCCATTAATATTCAACTTATATACGGCGGACCTAGAAAGGACGTTAAGTATGGGTCAGGCTGGAGGTGTAGTAATAGGGACTAGGAAAGTCTGGAGCCTAGCCTACGCTGACCACGTCGTTGTGCTAGCCGGTACGTATGCGGAAATGAGAGAGGTATTAACACGACTGAAAAGGTTTTTTAAGAAGCGCGTGTTAAAGGTGAACGTAAAAAAACTAAGTAGATGGTATTCCGGAAGAGAAAGGGAGTGTTTTAAATGGGAAGAAACGGAGATAGAACAGGTTAGCAGCTTCAAATATCTAGGTTTTGTGTTCCAGCAGAATGGTTCGTGCAGAGAGCATATTCGATTTATCGTTAAAAAAGCGTGGATAGCGGCTAATAGGTTCTGGGATGTGTGGAGAGCTTACTTTAGAGAGAATTATAGGGCGAAGATGGTGATTTGGAAGGCATGTGTGCGAAGTATCCTGATGTACGGGGCGGAAATCTGGGGAGTAAAGGAGGAGGTGGACATAGAAAGGGTACAACTACAATATATTAAGAGGATTTTCCAGTTAGAGAGGTCTACTCCTTGGTATATTGTTCTCCAGGAGACAAACACCAACAAAGTCGCCAGTTATGCAGCAACGAGAGTTGCCAAGTTTGAAAGAAAGGTGAATAGTATGAATGAGGAAAGAATAGTGAAAGAAGTGCTGAAAGTGTTAAGAAAAGAAAGGGTAGATTGTAAGACTGAAACCAAGTGGGGATACCTACAGGAAAGCTGATGTATGAAAGAGGTGGATGGAGTCAAGTAGAGATTGAGAGAATGATAAATGAGGGCATGCTAGTTGAAATTTTTTTGGAAGAGAGACTAATAGAGGTAGAGCTACAGGAGACCCAGAAACACATAGACGAAGGTACTTATAACAAAGACTACGGGAAGATCCAAGTTACAGGCAAATGCCCAGAATATCTCCTCAACCCTGAAGTCTCACAGACGACTATTGCGCGTTTTAGATGCGGAAGTGAAGAAAGGGGTAGGAGATATTGGATGGCTGCAGGTGATAGAACGTGCCGAGCATGTGGAGAAGGTGAGGGTCTGTGGCAACATTGGGTGGCGAGTTGCAGAAAATGTGTATGGACTGAAGCGGAAAAGGCAGCAGTAAGAAGTTGGGAAAAAGTTATGGACGAAAGTGGTTCGGGCCTCAAATACATGAAGAAAGTATTAAAATGCAAATACCAGGGTTCAATGAGCTCCGAGTAGTTTGTGTTCTCTTTTCTTTTTGTATGTGTATATACGTATATATATTTCCTTTTTTAGAGACTTTAATATTGTATTTGTTCTTTCTTTCTTTTTTTGTTTGTTTTTGTGTTTTTTAAGATATAGGGATCTCGGTTTTGTTTTGAATGTAAGTTTATACTATATAAGTTGTAATCAAAAATTTCTAAAGTAAAATTTATGCCAATAAAGGATTAACTACTACTACTAGTAATTTAATCATTAATTGTTTTAGCCTTAACTATATGAAACGACATTTTAAATAGTTTTTTAAAAAATTAAACAACTTATGTGATTTGTTTCACTTGATCTTTTATTGATTACTAATTTCACCAACACAGTGGCATCTTCAGATCTAATACAAACATTAAACAATTACATATATTTATATGATTTTAACATGGGGTTTGCCATATTTTCAAGAGTGGTGATTGGTGCAGAAATTGTTGGTGGTGAAATGCTGTAATAGTTTAATGTTTGTATTAGATCTGAAGATGCCACTGTGTTGGTGAAACTAGTAATCAATAAAAGATCGAGTGAAACAAATCACATAAGTTGTTTAATTTTTTAAAAAACTATTTACTAGTAATTTAATATACAATTCTAATAATTCAATACTGAATTTGGTTTCCTAAAAGGATTTTCATGGGTTTTAGAAATAAAATGAAAATACGTAAAAATGTTAAGAAAGCAATGGAACAATTTTGATTGTTGCAGTGAGGATACCTCAAGGCAACATAATACTGCTCTTTCTCTCGGCCCTCTGCTCTTTACTATATATTTGAATGATCCTCCTTTAATAATAGCTGTATAAAATGATCAATTTTGTCGACGATACTACTTTGATCCTAGGCAGTAAGACGCTAGAGGAAATCGCTCTAAGTACCAATATAGGAATTCAGATGGTTCCATACAAATAAATTAGTTATAGACAAATATCATAATTTACAAAACAAAATATCTATATTACCTTATCCACAACTATTACAGATTGGCAATAATATATTAATGAAAAAAGACGTCCGGCTTCTAGGAATTAATATTGACAGAGAGTTGAGCTGGGACACACTCATATATATCTTAGAAGTTAAAATAAGGAGAAGAACGTAAGCTCTGCGAATCTTGACGAGACATGTAAGTGAGGAAATATTAAGAATGCGGTACTTCGCCAATTTTCATTCATTCTTTTGGGGTAGTGGATTAAGTCCTCAAAATGTATTGAGAATACAAAAACAGACACTGAGGATTATTTATAATCTAAAATAAAGATAATCATGCAGAGGAGTCTTCAAAAAGGCAACTCTATTAAGAGTTGTGGGCACATATTTATATGAATCAGCATGCCATAGAAATACGAAGAACAAAAACTTACTATGTATCCACGTATGTATATCCTACCACGTATGTATATCCTGACGACGTCAGAAATAGGGCCATATTATAATTGTTCCAAACTTTTTAACAGTTTAGGTTTAAGTCTTTAGGTTTTCAGTCTTTAAGCAGAAAATATTTGAATATTTAAACAATATTGAACCATATGACATTGAAGAGTATCACGGCTGAATTCACAAAATATAGTTTGCACACAAAATATTGTTTTAGTTTAAATCGTTTGTTATCATAGAATTGGTGAAACCATCCTAAGTTATAGAAATCATACAAACTTAAGACAAACGGAACACAACTGGAATATATAAATATATTCAGCCTCTCCGGAGCTCTATAACAATTATTGAGTCTATTTAGGACTACCAAAACAAATCTCACATGAAATTTGTAAGTCATTTTACAGGTTTCAGTCCACCTTCGTGGCACTCAACAAAAACCATAAAAATAACATTGTTTTTAGGATCATGTACTAGAAAGTACTAGAATGTACTAGAAAGTACATTAGAGAAGCTACATTACTATGTAGCTTGAATGGAGAAATAAATTTTGAGTTAAATTTTGATTGAAAAAATCCATTATAAAATGATACTTGTCATATCCTAAAATCATAATATTTATTCACCTAATCGTTTACATTGTGGAGTATCAGTTAACAATTTTTTATCGCAAAAATTTAATTGATCAGTAAAAATACGATTTGATCAGTAACAACTTGAATGTACATTTACTAAATAATTAAGCAATAAAACTGAATGAATAGTAAAATATTTACAGGCAAGATAAAATTATACATTTCAAGTTGAAATACTGGAGGATTAGTAAAATATTGTTTAAACAGTTGTTAAACATTTTGATTTATAAAATTTTCAAGCTGATTCAAAGGATTTGCGTTTGTTAAGTATTATATTTTAATTGTGGCACAGAATATTGAACTGCACGTAATAAAAATGCGACTCAGTTTGCAAATCACTTGATTCTTAGAACTTTACCTGCAAGTGCCTTGTGTTGCGGTGAGATAGATTATATAATTTTACAAGTTAAGTTAAGGTATTTATAGATAATTTTTTATTCTGCAGGCTTTTAGGATACATAATAGTTGTCTAGTCGCGGAGTACTAATCATCGGAATCATCCTCTGAGGATGGTCAAATTCACGAATCATCACAAGAGAGGAGAGTTATGAAAGATTGAATTCTGATAAATAAATACTTCAGGTGCAATCAGATTATTGACTATTATTGATTTTTTTAACATAAACTAAATAACACATTAATTTGTAATCAGGCTAAACTTCGTGGGCAAAAATGTCCTGCGAAAATGTATCTCCAGTATGACTCAACAACGCATGAAGTATATTTACTCAAGACAAAATCAGAAAATGATCATGACTCTATTGTAGGCGTTCTTGGGATTGACCTAAGTTGGAAATACAAAAACTTTTTGACTTAAAGTTAAAGCAAAAGGCCATTTTAATAAAATTGTCTAATAATAGGAAGCTTCCACCACAAAGACAATTAGATAACTAATCAGATACATCATTCTTGCATTAGTTGCAAGAAGCCATATTTCGCTTACCACAAATATATGTTGGAGAATTAGAAACATGGTTACTCAAAATTTATGTTATTCCACAAGACTTGCATATCCCTTTCGTCGCACAATACGAATTACAGTGGGGGGAAGGAGGAAACCATTATAACGTGATATTTAATGAATATTTGTGCCAACAGTTCCAAAATTCATGCAGATGCAATCTACAAACTCTTCTGGCAAGGTTTTCCGGTTCTAGTAGTGGGTACTACAGATTTGGAAAACTTTTTCAAATTTTTGCTCTCTCTGTACTAATGAGAAGAAGGAAAAGAAGGAAGATTTCGAGTTTCTCTTTAGAGCGTTGTTGCCACATCACAGAAATTATTTTATAACAAATTTGAACCTAACTTGTGATAAGTTGGTATTCATCTGCTGGTCGCATATGAGGAAGAATGTTCACAAGCGCGTAGAGCCTGATACGGAGAAGAAAAAAAACGTTCCCTAATTCCGAGTAATACACCCTTCAACTTTCTTCAACTAAAGAGATATTAGAAAAAGTTGTTAAACATGGAATGTGGAGCAAGCTTTTTTGAATTATTTTGAAAGAAAGTGGCTGTTCGATAATAGTAATTGGTACTAAGGTGTAATGAAACAGGTACTAAGTACTAATAACGGCTTAGAAGGGTTTAATAAAGCTATAAAAGACATGCATGCCTTCCGGGAACGCCATCCATTGAACCATTTTCTGTTGGTTGCTCTTGAAAGCGTTCAACAACAAAACGACTACAAAACTGGGTTGAAAAAAAATTCGAAAATATCGACAATTACATTGCGCATGTGGACATCTGCACTCTGTCCGGCGAGAGAATGCAGCTGTACTGCGCCGAGGTATGAGGGGCAAGGCACGCGCCGAGGTACGCGCAGATTAGTTTGAGTAAAGAAATATGCGTCAGTTTTTTTTAATATGGACAACACCGTGCACTCGAAATAAAGTGGGGGTATGCGCAGAACAATGCTAAACTCGTCGAGGCGGGATGCATTCTCTCGCCGGACAGAGTAACTTATCAGTGGACTAAAAATAATAAACCAGTCCTCATTTTCGCCCAAGAGGAGAGTCTAATTAGTTACGAAATTCCAGCAGGGGATTCAACCCATGAGTAAGGAGAATTAAATGAAAATTTCTCCGACAATTGGGTCGACATTGAAAAGTTTATAAATAAGGCATTTTCATTCACCTGGATAACTACCATGTCAACTTCTTCGGATGAATGAATTAAAGAAAATTGTAACTGCCCATTTTAAAACAAAAAACATAATAAAACATAGTGTGTAATATTACTGGTATAGCCATTAGACTTAAATGCGTCAAACCACCAGCAGAAGCGAGAAATATAAGTATCAAGGCAATCGTTAGAGAGGGCGTCCGTCTAAGGCAAAAAATCTCTTATTGTGTAATAGTAATAATACATAGGCTAGGATTTATAACTACTTCAGACAATATTTTTTTAGTTTTAAAGGGCTGCTTATGGTATATCAGTATATTATGTATATATTTGGTATATTATGGTATATCAGTACGCTCCGCCCTCAAATCATTAATTTTTCATTTGCAATTCAATTTCACTATTATATCTGATCATATTGAAAAAAATACACATCATAAAATTGTATTAAACTTAAGTTATTTTAAGAATCAATATGGAATTTATTCCTGAACAAAATAACTGATTAAATAGTATTTCTACAAATCATATTTTTTTACCAGTCAAAGATTAATTTTTATCTGGAAAAACCTGCTGATCAAATTAAATTTTCTACTTAAAATATGTATGGTAACCTATGGTGCAGAAGCATGGAGCTTAACACAGAGCGAAGAACAGGCTTTAAGTGTATTTGAGAGAAGAATGCTACGTGCAATATTTGGAGCTACCCAAGAACGAGGAATCTGGCGCCGAAGATATAATCACGAACTATATCAGCTCTACAATCAACCAGATATTGTGAGTTTCATCAAGGTGGCAAGATTGAGATGGCTCGGACACATGCCGAGAATGGGTGATCATAGGGTTCCGAAAAAGTTGTTCAATGGCCAACCAGAGGGAAGGAGAAGGGCCGGAAGGCCAAGAGGGAGATGGAAGGATGCGGTAACAACTGACCTACAAAAACTTCAAGTACGGGACTGGAGAACGTTGGCGAGTGATAGGTCCGCTTGGAGAAACATGCTGAAGGAGGCCCAGACCGGCAATCGGTTGTAGTGCCATTAAGAAGAGAAGAAGAACTTAAAATATGTTTATTTTTTAACTTATCAATTGGACAATCTTACTGATCAACTAAATGTAAGCCAATTTTTATAATCGTATCTTGTGTTACTCAAATGTTGATTTTTTTTAAGTTTGAAGTAAATGCCTGGTTAATAATTACCCTCCAAACACTGCGGCCCAGTGGCCCATTGTATTTTTCACTTCATAGGCCCAGAAACCAAGGTGTTATTTAAATTGGCGTTAATTAATTACACATTTCTCAAATACAAATGCGGGCGACACGCGCTCCTGGGATCGAACCCGAGACCTCCAGATTTGTAGTTCGCTCTAACTCTGTAGACTACGAGGTGTTGATTGTTTACTCAAATATGAGTAAGATGTTAACAGCAATTTGACTAAAAAGTTATTAATTTTATATACAATCGTAATTGCAATTCTAAAACTGAAATAAATTTTCTAAAATAATTTTCATAGGTTTTAAAAATAAAATGAAAAGCAGAAAAGTGAAAAAACAATTCTAGAATGTTTGATTGGAAAAATACTTTATAAAACAATACAATCATATCCTAACTTCATAATATTTATTCACATTATCGTTTACATGGTTTCAAGTATCAGTTTATAATAGTATCTTGTGTATAATATCAAATATGAGTATATTGGTTGTTTACTCAAATATGAGTAAAACGTTAATAGCCGTTAAATATTACAGCCTTCATAAATGAAATTAAATTTTCAAAATATGCCACTGTTTGATCACAGACGCGGGTCTGTGGGTCTAAATTCACTTATGAATTTATTTACAACAAATTAGTTGTAGACCAGGCCGTGTGTTGCTTATAAGTCATTAAGACGTATGTGAGAAATGGTTAATTGAATCTATGTGGGCCAGACCTCTGCGTATATACTTGAATGTTTGGTCGGTCACTTAACCCCTATTAAAATGACGTCAAACTTTACGCACTTAGAATGTTGTTTCATTAAACATTCTTATTAGCGCTTAATCAATAGCGATATTTTGTGCTCACAGAAGCAGCGAAAATTGTATTCATAGCTTGTCACAAATGCGAAATTAAACGAGAAAAGGAATATTGAAATAAAATATGTTCAAGAAGAAGGATAAATATTTATTGAAAACAAAATGTCAACAATAGGCTATCGACCACTAGGTCTTTCTGCCGTAAAATATGTTGATTTGATGTTATATTTAAGTTTTATTTACATAACATTTGAGTTATTGCGCGAGAATAAAATATGTGTTTCTGCATACAAGCAAAAGCAACAAAATATGATTTTTGACACCAATATTATATTGAATAATAATAGTAGTAATCTGTATTATCACCAACAGTAAGAAATGGCTATCGAGCAAAAGGTCTTTCTGCCAGGGAGTACAATGCGTTTATGTCATACATATTAAATGGTAACATTTTATTTCTAATTTTAATTTGTTGTTATTGATAAAGCCATACTGATGAACCCAAAAGGCGAAAGCGTGTATATGTTTGTTCATTAATTAATTGATAATTAATTATCTTTTGTATTTGATCAGCATATTGTTTTTTTTTTTGGGGAAAATTACAACGTTATATAAAACCCAAAAACTTTCTTAATGTAATTCAATGTCAGTCGTGGTGTTTCCCAATGAAGTAGTTGTTTTTAAGAATTTTATTTTATAGAAAGATTAGTTATACTAATGATATGTATACAATGATTTCCGAGAAATTATAATCTTAGAAGAAAAGATACAAATGTTACTATTTAATATTATCAAAATCTTCAAACTCAACAATATATAAATAATTATGTCATATATAATTTGAAAAAAAATATGACGTGATGATTAGTCGTCATATTCGTCATTGCGTATACAGTCTTTGAAGGATGTCTGCGAGGGTGA
Organism: Phosphuga atrata; assembly: GCA_944588485.1. Lineage (NCBI taxonomy): Eukaryota > Metazoa > Arthropoda > Insecta > Coleoptera > Silphidae > Phosphuga > Phosphuga atrata. The sequence goes on along the minus strand of OX155892.1, from coordinate 92,609,668 downwards.
TGTCTTAGGTCGCGTTTTGTACAAAGTAAGTCAATTATTGTCTCAGTCTATGTCTTTAAATCTAGTTAATAATTGTTAATGTCTGTCCGATATATTTGGAGTTTTGGTTGAGATCGTTGGAGAGATGGTGGGGTGGGTTCTGTAGGATGTCTTAATTTTGTTATTACTCGTAACGCTGTAGTTTCAGCTATTTTGAAAATATCGGTTGTCGTTTTACGTGGATTAGTCATCGTGGATTAGATCAACTATATGTCCATAGTCTTCAGGTATATGGATATATGTCCATATTTATAGGATATGTCTCCATATACCCTTATATATTTTCGTGGCAATTTGTATGGAGATTTCGTTGTGACCAGATGACAAACATCGGATTATATTATTTGCTTCTTTGCATTGCCTTTTTTGTATAGCGTCGGTCTTGAAGGTAAGTCGAGAGTCAGTCCTAAATATTTAACATGTGGTGTCGGTGTTATGTTCATCGTGCCTAGGTGGAGTTAAGGAGCGTTAGGAGAAATTATATGGTTGGGGATAGGGAATGCAATCTCGCGAGATTTTAGACCTAGCCGAGATTTTACGAGATTTCCGAGATCTCGCCCAATTGGGTATTTTTACTAAAAACATTCGCTAATACTATTAATTCCGTTTATTGATTTTCAATATATAAGATAAAAATAAAACATACATGTAATTGGCATATTATAATCATTTATTTTAAAATATAACACAATATTACGTTATCATATAATATTCGTCAGTCGTATTCTTATTATATAAACTGAAAATCAGCCTTCTGCATCTGCAGTATTAAGAACAAAAAACTTAAAATAAAAATAAAAAAAACTTCGAAATATAACACTAAATCAGCCTTCTGCAGTATTATGAACAAAAAACTTAAAACAAAAATTAAAAAAAAACTTCGAAATATAACACTAAATCAGCCTTCTGCAGTATTATCAACAAAAAACTCAAACCAAAACAAAAAAACACTTCGAAATAATTCGAAATGTAACACTTATTCAGCCTTCTGCAGCATTTGTAATTTTTAAGGATATGTAAGTATTATTAGACAGTGTTATTAAAAGGATAAGTTATTTTTGAAAGTGGCTTCTCAAAAAAACACAGCATATCAAGGGTTTCATCTGATAGACGACTCCTGATTTTACAGGCCAAGTACCCCGCGGCCGAAAATGCTCTTTCTGCCTCTACACTAGTCGGAACCACAGTCGACAAACATTTGTGTACAAACTGAAGGAGTTCACCTTTAACCCCTCCAGCTTCATACAAATTCATCTCTTTTTTAATGAGTATCTCCAATGAATTTGCAGAATTTGTTGAACGATTGGGCTTTTTCAATGCTGTCAACGATTCTTGTAGCTCCTCTTGAAGGGAAATACTTTTTCCAGCCGTGGACAGAACAGAAAGGGACACATCATCATTAGCGTCGCCAAGTACAACATCATTACAAGCAGCTGCAGATGTTGAAGGGAGTGGCTCTGTAACAGATGAGCTTTCCTGTGTATGATAGTAGTATTGCGTCTTGCAGTGCAATCTCTTTATAAGTTTTTTAATTTCTTTTCGGATACTGACTTTCTATGACATTTTGAACGTTTCGTCTCGCGCATACTCTTCCAAATCTTCCTCATATTTGACATAATCTCTCAAATATATCAATACTGAAGTCAAGCAAGTTCGGCGCTCAGCTATGCGGTTTCTCAATGACTCTGCTAGTTTTCTTGCCAATGTTGTCGTCAGTTCTTCAAGTTTGCGTATCATAAATCTTAAAGTCGTTTCGGCAGTAACCAGGTCAGAATCTCGACGGCATAAGACCACCACAGCGAGTTTGACAGGCTGAAATACTCTGTCTAAGTTTGTCAAAACTGTATACTCTTCTGCACTCAAAGAGTAATCCGAATTAGTGTCAAGACCTAAATCGATCAATGCTTTGCCGACTCACAGTTTAACTTTATTAAATGTCGATATCATATCAGCAAGGCTTGACCAGCGTGTTTTGCAATCTAATTGTAGCTGTAAGTTTTTGCCAAATTCTTGGTTAATGTAAACTTTTAATGGAGGAGATCGTTTTTTGTTGGCGATTTCTTAAAAAGCCTGACCAGTTTTCTGACCTTTTCTATGATACTCGCGTACTCTGTATCCAGATCTACCTCTCTTGTTGGAGAAAAAGAGTAAAAAACGTCATCTTTGTCATCGGAGTTTATTTCGGTTTCTTCTCCTGATACGTCAAGTATCTCATCAATGTCATTGTCCTCAGACAAAGATAAATCTTGTTTTTTGTACAGAACATCCATGATAGACAACTGAATGCCGTGGGCATAGCAGAGCTGATGTAGTGGATTAATCAAACGTCCTAATTTGATCATTAGCTTAGCCCCATCTGTTGTAATGTTGACTACATCATCGTCAAGAGACAATTCAAATTCTGAAAGTCTGTTCTTCAAAAGATCCACTGCAGTTTCGGCAGGCATACTGCCGTATATTCTGATCAAGCCTAAATTCCAAAATATGGCTTCACGTTCATGTAACGTCTATTTCTAGAGGAAGTCCACTCATCGAAGGTTAATGTAAATCTGTAGTTATCTTCCTTTAGCTGAGAAAGTTCTTGATTAAGTTTTATTTTTAAGGTCATTCCGTAATTAATTACCATAAGTTTAATTGAATTAGGAGATGACGGTAATTTGTGTCCCTTAGAACAAAAAAGGTCTCTCAGGTCTTTTGAGGTGCAAAATACACGAAAAGGTAAACCGTCTTTAGCCACCATTCTTGAAACCATAATTTCCTTCGAAGTATCTTCGGTGGGGAAATGGTCCGTAATTTTTCGCTTTTTAGGTACAGTTGATGATTTTGATTGCTGAAGAGTACTATCTGAAGGAGCTGCTGGCTCTGGCGCCGCTTGCCCGGCAACCGGAGTCCCCATGAAGTTTCTACATCTTCCTTAATCTGAACATCCTCAACCTTTTTTTTCGGATCAATAGTATGTATATACTTCAAGTGTGTGTGTAAGCCTTTTGGAGAACGGTCTTTAGCTTTCAAAATCTTCCCACACACCTTGCACTTTGCACTGAGTCCATCATTGGCTCTTAAGCAATATTTCCAAACTTCTAATGAATTTCCGTATTCACTGTACACTGTTTTTGAGTTTGTCGACATAGTTCAATGCCAAATTACATTAAATGTTATACTAAAATAACCAGTTAATCACAAAAATCCCTTAAATTCAACAAAAACTAGATAATTACGTAAACAAACGCACGCGTGCCGGCAAAGTGATAACAGTTAGTGAGCCGGGCCTCGTGCCCCGCAAGTCCCGCGCCCACTACTGCCCCTGCGCTGCGCCACGAGTAGTGCCTACAGCATGCGCAGAGCAGTTCGCGCGCAACCGCGTTACGATACACACACCGATTTTGCTGCGCCGCTCAATCTCGCAATCTCGCGAGATCTCGTACAAAAATTGAACGAGACTCAGTCTCGCAAAATATGGACGAGATCTCGCGAGAACGAGATTGCATTCCCTAGTTGGGGATAAGGAATTGGCATTTGAAGGGGTGAGTAGAAAGGCTCCATCGAATATATCATGGGAGGAGAGTTTTGTTCATTTTGAGGAGAGTCTGTGAGGATTTGTAGTTAGTCTATGGTCTCTTTGAGGTTACTAATACCCGTATTCATAGTCCTTCCTTCAGGAACAAGGATTCCTTGTTCCTCATTTACCTTCCTTCACAGAACAAGGAGTCTTATTGGGCTCTTTCTTTCATGTCAGGTCTCGAGGAAACCTTCAGCACTGTGATTGGCTGTTGCGTTTCTATGACTAACGCTTGCGCTGGAATTTTAAGGTTATACTCTCCGTTAATCAACCGACTCAACATAACAATCCAGAGCATTGGCGGTTTGAGTTAGTTTCTAATGTATCCGAGCGGCGTTTCTATCGGCGGTTTTACCACCAGTCATAAATCCCCAAATATGTTTTCCTTCTGGAAGGGAGAGCCGAGTTGTGACTATGAAATTGTAACAAAGACGCCTCTGAGACTCAAGGACGCCTACATCAAGGCGTCCTTTATCCTTGAAATAAGGTGAGATTATGAATACTTGTATAAGGTGGGATATTAACACCTAACCACCTGACATACGTCTCTCAGACCCAAAGTAGCAGTAATTTTCTCACCTGAGACGTTTGGCAGGTGGTTAATGGTTAATGCGGCGTCCTCGGCCTATTGTAGGACATTACAGGAAAGGTTATTTGGGTTTTGTTGTCGAGGTTGAAATAGATTAATCATCATTAATGATATTATTTATTATAATTTTTCTATATTAGATTAAGCGAATAAAGAGGTAACATAATGTCGAAACTGAAAAACTTGACGATTTAAAAAATTTCTTGAAACAAGTTATTGTTGATTTAATTAGATAGTTAGGTCAGGGAATTCAAAAATAGTATATTACGTAACGAGAGTTGTAAGAAGCGTATTACGTACGAGCGGAACAGTTACGCACGACCCAGGTAGCGGGGAGTGCGTAATTCCGCGATGACGTAATTGCCTTACAACTCGAGTTATGTACTATACTTTATCTACGACCACACTAATTTGTTTCTGTTTAATAAGAAAAATATGTTTGATGTAACACATTTATTTCTTATTAGGTACATTATTTAACATTATAATAAACAAACAGTTATATTTTTATATATAACTGTTACTCGACATTATTTAACTTGATAGAAATGAAGAGAAATACATTCTTAATGGTTACATACCTTATTATTTAGTACTTATTTGTAGTTTTCGTTAGATTTAAACGTGAAAAAACGAAATGAATAACAGCTTCTATGTGAACACGTTCAGCGCCCCCCGTGCAACAATCCAAACCAACAGAAATTGACATAAAACCTCTAGTGTCTTGCATCCGCAAAATGCGTACATTGGGTGGCCTATATCTATGAGCACTCCAGTTTAACACTATATTTAACAATAGTAGCAGCTCTCAACCAATCACCGACACCAAACGCACGTGTGTTATCAATCATAACTTATCATTCATTATTAACCTTTCTCAACATGCGTGTTGGTCTCACAGACCGAAGGGTTCTTAGACTACTTATTCCGAGAAAACTAGACATGCTTATGCTCTGCTCCCGATTCCTTCTCAAAACTTTGTACTTTTTATGGCAGTAACTAGAGACCATTGTATAAACAACACGTGTGCATGTGTTTAGATATTCGGTCTGACAGACCTACGCGTGTAAATTTTATATATTTTCGTGAACGGTGAATATTCTGATTTTTCCGTCATAATATCCACATTTGTGTGTTATTTCATGTTTCATATAATGTTGTGGCTATTTACACATAAATAAGCATTATGTGTTTATTCTGTCTAGTTTGAATATATATGTTTACTTTTTTAATTTTATTTTTATTTTTGTTATTTTTTTATTTTATTATTATTCTTTTAGCCATGTAATAAAATATATACTCAGTTGTCACATAGATTTATTTTAAACTGAATTTGTATATAAAATTTGGTGTTAAATTGAAATTATTACAAGTCGGTGTCTCAGACCGACGCGAGTATTTGTGTCATAAAAAAAGCGTGTATAGGAAGGTTAACGGACTGTTACATACGTGTGTGTTATGATGTATTTACATAGTCCGCGAACTGTACCATAATGGGCATTTAAAATAGTGGTCGTAGATAAAGTGTTTTAATTGTAATTTCCTTTAATATGAATTTAAATTATAATTGCCAAAAGTGGCAATAACGTAATAAAGTATTCTATATAGCATATGAGAATTATTCTTAATGACCCTTACAATTAAAATTTAATTATTTTAAAAATTATTACAAACGCCTTCGTCAATATAAGAATACTTTGTGTTCATTTGCTTTAATGGTCCTCAAACTTTATCGACCCAAGCAACATATAAGATTATATTTTTTCTGGGAAACCACAGAAAGTAAAAAAAATCTATTGCATTCAACAAATTTTGCTCGATTTTATATGTTTCAACAAATCGCAATTCAATATATAAATTCAATTTAAACATTTGTAATCTTCAAAAAAAAAAATGTTAATTCAGATCCCAAAATTCATCATTTCAATCAATTTTTATCAATTACATCATGAATTTTAGGCCCAAGGAAAACCTTATTATACAGGGTGTTTCATAATTCATATGTTCGGCAGATTTTCTAGGGCATGTTCTAGAGGTCAAAATAAGAAAAAAAGTCCCTATAAAGATTTCTCTATTCAAAAGAGGCACTTCATTCAGCAACTCTCGCAAAACTTAAAAAATGTCGATAAACTTTTCCGGTTAAGACCCTGGTAGAAGAATATGAGGACCGATTATTACATCGCCAATAGTACCACACCAGACATTAATAAAGAATCATTGCTGATGAGCTCTCACCATAACAGAACGAGGATTTTCGTCCGCCCGAAAATTTATAACTCAATCAGGTGTAAAGGTTGCTTCATCTATGAAGAGCACCCGACTCGCAAAGAAAGGATCTTGGACACAAATAAGCAGCAGTCATCGATTAGATTTTTGTCGATTAGGATAATCAGCTGGAGTCAATGCCCGCACTTTTTAATTGCGGTATGGATGCAACTGCTATTCGTGGAGAACCCGCCAAACTTTCGTCCTCCTATATCAGCAGCAACTTTTCGAGTACTTGTCGCTGGATTTGCTTCTACAATCTCTGAATCAAATCTGCTCTTCAAAATCAGAATTGCAGGCTATTTGTTGCCCAAACGCAATTGGTTCTAATCGACCGTGTTCCCTCAAACGCCTATCGACGACTTCAAAAGTGTTTCTATCTGGTATTCTCTCTAGGGTGTACATTTGGTGTACCTTGGTAAAGTCGCCTTGCTTTAAATGCGTTTCCCTCCGCCAGACCATACATGAGATACATGTCTGTGTACTCAGCATTAGTAAAAGCAATCATTGCAAAATTACAGAGAAGTGTGACACTAACAGCTTTCTTCGACGGACTGACGAAATGCTAAACTTTGAAGCTGCACTAATCATTACATTAAAATTTGCACCTGCACTAAAAAATTGTAAATTTAGAGTAAACAAATAGTAAAGATTTATTCGTTCTTATCACAATATCATTTCCAAAAAAAGACGTTTAAATTTTTTCTCGAAAACTGTTATCTTGAGCGATAAAAACAAAGAGTTTTAGTATAGTTTTTGATTGCGAACAATTTCATCTAGTCAAACATTTGCAAAATGTGCAGATGGAAAAAATATTTGCAAGAATACAAAGGTTCCCCGTATATGTACCGCCCCTGGTTGCATATCAAGACGAAAATAAGCACAAACGGTAGTTCGGCACCAGTGACGAGTGCACATCAAATTTGAATCGAGTATCATTAGTTGCGTTTGAAATATTAGCAAAAATGTGGTGTGAGGCCACCCCGTTTCAAGGGCGGTACCTCAGTTAGGAAGCGTTTTCGGGCACATTTTTATAGGGACTTTTCATAATTTTGGCATCTAGAACACGCCCTGGAATTTCTGCTGGACATTTATGAAACACCCTGGAGAATCTTTTTTTTTTTTTTAATAATTTTATATTAAATGCATTAAAACTATATATGATACTAGCCGTTGCAAGCAGAATAAAAGTTTCTATAAAACGATTCATTCATTTTTTAGAGACTCGAAACCTTGATCTCGATTTTCATGGGCACACGGGCCGGACACGCCCTTCAGTTTGATTTTATCCGGCCCTCATAACATTTTCAAATATAATTAACCATAACCGAATCTGTAAACTTAGTCTTCAAGGCCTCGTAATTTAAGCGGTAGATTAAGTAGCGCACAGAAAACCAAACAATATTAGAAATGCAAAGAGCCTTTAAGTAAGAAACCTGTTTTCATTTTGCCTTATTTAAATCCAAAAAACACGTCAAAGAACAAAAAATGTATTTATATTTACGAGAAATCTTGAAAAACAAATGACGCAAGGATGAAACAACACCTAATGGAAAATATCTCTAAGAAAAATGTTTTCATCAATCTTTTCTCGAGTTTTTGCTTATTATGTTCTTGAAATAGATTTTGGACATGAATGAACAAGAGCAATACTTGTTTGACCTGTGTTTGGCAGAGAATAACAAACAGGACTCCACATATCATATCAAATTAGCAAGAGCAGGTATGACATGACATGACTAGGTTAGATGGGATAAAATGGGCAAGACCCAACGAGGCCAGACAAAACTAGACAAGACCAAATAACACAAATTCAGATCAGACAATACTACAGATTACACAAATAAAAATAGATTAGAAAAGAGAAGACCAGACAAGATCAAAGAAGACCAGAAAGGCTAGACAAGTTCAGACAAGACGAGATAAATTAGACCACATGATAAACAAACAAAAACTAAAGGAAGATCAGATAAAACAAGATTGGATAAGATAATATTCGACCAAACAGGACAATGCAAAGTATTTTCATATGCGACCCAACATTTTGTGCAAAATTTTATCGAGACCCCTGGATAGAAAGCAGACATATTTAAAATTTGTTTATATTGACATTTCATTGAGGTTGAAATTATAGATTAATCATCATTAATATCATTCATCATTATATAAGTGACTATTTTTCTATATTAGATTAAGCGATTAAAGAATAATTTAATTTTAAAGCGATTAATAATAATGTTGAAACTGAAAAACTTGACGATTTAAAAAAATTTCTTGAAACAAGTTATTGTTGATTAAATTACTTAGTTTGGTCAGGGAATTCTAAAAAGTGTTATAATTGTAATTTCCTTTAATAAGAGTTATAAAAAAACCCTTATAATTAAAATTTTATTTTTTTCAAACGTCTTCATTAATGTGTTCTTGTGTTCATCTGCCTCAATGCTCCTCAACCACCTCAAAGTTTTTAATTTTACTCAGTTGTGATTTTAGCAAAAATATTCTTCCTTCAGTTCCCAAAATTCATCATTTCAATCAATTTTCATCAATTGCATCATGAATTTTTGAGCCCAAGGAAAGCCTTATTATACAGTGTGTTTCATAAAAGTCCAGCAGAAATTCTAGGGCATGTTCTAGAGGTTAAAATTAGAAAAAAATCTCTATAAAGTGTCTAGTCAAAAGAGGCAATTCATCCAGCAATTCTGGCAAAACTTCTGTTTAAACTTTCGAGGGCCTCAAACTCCGGGTAGGGCCCTGGCAGAAAATGGTGACTAATTAATACATAGCCAACGATACAACACCAGTGGTAATTAACCCCTTGTCTTACGAATAAAATTCGCGTTGACGTGTCCATATATTCATGTGATCTTATTACATATACATGACGTCCTAGAGACGTCATTGTATGTCAAGGGGTTAATGGAGAATCTGGAGCTAATTATTTAACTCCAGATTCTCCAGATTTAATGGAGTTAATTAATTAATGGAGAATCATTGCTGATGATCTCTCACCATAACAGAATGAGGATTTTTGTTCCGTCTACTAGTGCATGTTATGATAATTCATAATTCCATCACGTGCAAAGGTTGCTTTATATTTGAAGAGCACCCGGCTAGCAAACAAAGGATCTTGGGCACAACGAAGCAGTAGCCATCGACTAAATTTTTTGTCGATTAGGATAATCTGCTGGAGTCAATGCCCGCACTTTTCATTGCAGTACGGATGCAACTGCTGTTCGTGGAGAACCAGCCAAACTCTTGCACGTCTATAACAGCAGCAACTTTTCGAGTACTTGTTGATTTGCTTCAACAATCTCCCGGATCTGCTCTTCAACATGGGGATTGCGATCTATTTGTCCCCCAAACGCAATTACTTCCAATCGACCGTGTTCCTACAAACGTCTATCGACGACCTCAAAAGTTTTTTATCGGGTATTCTCTCTAGGGTATGCGTATGGAGTACCTTGGTAAAGTCGCCTTACTTTAAATGCGTTTCCCTCCGCTAGACCATACATGAGATGCATGTATGTGTACTCTGCATTAGTAAAAGCAACCATTGCAAAATTACAGAAAAGTGTGACACACGATCGACCACCGATATTGCGACATAATTAAAAATATATATGAAAATGCCACAACAACTGTAAATCATACAACCAATACTCTACAACCAACAAGATAAAGATAGAATGGGGAGTTAGGCAAGGCAACACCATGTCGCCAAAGTTGTTTATTACTGTCCTAGTAGTATGCATTGAAAAGGTTGTCATGGTTACAAAAAGAATACTCATCGATGGAGAGAGACTCAATCATCTACGCTTCGCGGATGACATCGTTATTTTGTCAGACAATCTGGTAGAGGCCAAAGACATGCTCCAAGAACTCAACTATATCGCACAAGAAATTGGACTGGCAATGAATTTTGAAAAGAATCAAATGATGACTAACATGGTTCCCAGTGACCAAATACAAATTAATAACAACAAAGTAGAATTGGTTGACAAATATATATATATATATATATATATATATATATATATATATGTTGTATTTGAGGTTTTCGCGCATGGATACCTGTGTTGTCTTGTTTTTTCGGGGATTCCGCGTTGATGCTGAGGGTTGGCTCTGAAAAGAACCGGATCCTCGACGTTTCGGCGAACTAACATTCGCCATTCTCAAGAGATATATGCGTCCGTGCGGGTCAACCGTTAGACGCATACTGATACTACTGATACTATATATATATATATATATATATATATATATATATATATATATATATATATATATATATACTATATATATATATATATATATATATATATATATATATATATATATATATATATATATATTTGGGCCATGAGATTAAAATAACCAGAGAAAACGCAACTTGCGAACTAAATAGACGAATTACCCTGGGATGGGCGGCATACGGAAAAATGAAGGACATTCTTAAAGCAAATATCCCAATTCGCTTGGAACGAAAAGCATTTAACCAATGCGTATTACCGGTCCTGACCTATGGCTCAGGAACCCTAACTTTAACGAAGAAAACCGCAGAAAAACTAAGAGTAACACAAAGGCAAATGCAGAGATCGATGCTTGGCCTGATACTGAGGGATCGAGTGAGAAATGAAGAGATACGCCGACGTATTGCAGAAGATGATATTACGAATCACCACACGGAAATGGAAATGGGCTAGGCACATTGCTAGAATGGAGGACGGGCGATGGGCGACCCAAAAACTGTTGAGATGGAGATCAGGAGCTGACAAGCGTATCCGAGGCAGACCTCCCACTCGATGGACAAAAGAGGATAGCGACAAATTGGATTGCAACATCCAGGGACAGAGAGAACTGGAGACGTTTGGAGGAGGCCTATGTCCAAAAATGGACGTGAAATGGGCTGCATTATGATGATGTGACACTAATGGCTTGCGTAAACCGAATCCGTCATCGGCCAAAGTTTACTCGTGCGACAACGGCCGAACTCGGACGATTGTCATCGGACGGTGACGGCCGTGTTTGTGTACGCGCTCTCTTTCTTTTACAAGTGCTTGATTCAATCGTCCGACTTCGGCCGTCGTAGGCAAACGTCGGCCGAACTTCGGATTAGGTGTACGCTAACCGTAAGAGTTTTCTTCGACAGACTGACAAAATGCTAAACTTTAAAGCTGCACTAATCATTACATTTAAATTTGCACCTGCACTAAAAATATAGTAAATTTGGAGTAAAGAAATAGTAAACATTTATAAGTTTTTATCACCATATCATTTCCAAAAAAAAAGACGTTTTAATTTTTTTCTCTAAAACTTTTATCTTGAGCCACAGAAACAAAATGTACCTTTTTAGTGTAGTTTTTGATTGCGAACAATTTAATCTAGTCAAACATTTACAAAACGTGCAGATGAAAAAAATATTTGCAAGAATACAAAGGTGGTTCCCCGTATGTACCGCCCCAGGTTGCATATCAAGAAAATAAGCGCAAACGGTACTTCGGCACCAGCAACGAGTGCACATAAAATTTGAATCAATTATCATTAGTTGCGTCTGAGATATTAGCAAAAATGTTGTGTGAGACCACCCCGTTTTAAGAGTGGTACCTCAGTTAGGAGGCGTTTTCGGGCACATCTTTATAGGGACTTTTTATCATATTTTGGGCTCTAGTACACGTCTTGAAATTTCTGCTGGACATTTATGAAATACCTTATACAATCTTTATTTACTTTTTTCAAATAATTTTACAAACTTTTCGAACACAGTTGGAACACAAAAACAATTGGAACACAGCCTGAATATATAAATATATTCTACCTTTCCGGAGCTCTATAACAATTACTGAGTCTTTTTAGGACTACCTCAGGACTCAGTAATTATTATAGAGCTCCGGAAAGGTTGAATATATTTCTATATTCAGGCTGTGTTTCGATTGTTTTAAGTTTGTATGATTATCTATAACGAATGATGGTTTTGCAAATTCTTAATAATCTTAAATAATTTTAAATTAAATTCAGATTAAAACTATATATGAAACTTGCCGTTGCAAGCAGAATAAAAGTTTCTATAAAACGATTCATCCATTTTTTATAGAACTTAGGCCTCGATTTTCATGAGCACACGGGCCGATATCAGTTTGATTTTATCCGGCCCTCGAAAAATTTTAAAATCTTATTAAACATAACCGAATCTGTAATCTTAGTCTTCAAGGCCTCGTAATTTAAGCGGTACATTAAGTAGGGCATTGAAAACCAAACAATATTAGAAATACAAAGAGCCTTTAAGTAAGAAACCTATTTTCATTTTGCCTTATATAAATTGAAAAAAACAAAATTAAAATTTATTTGTCACGCAACAAAATAATGTATTTAAACAACGAGAAATCTTACGAGAAAACAAATGACGCACGAAGGATGAAACAACACTTAATGTAGAATATACCTAAGAAAAATATGTTTTCATTAATTTTCTCTCGAGTTCTTGCTTATTATGTTCTTGAAATAGAGTTTGTACATGAATGGACAGGATTGGACAAGAGCAATGCTTGTTAGACCTGGGTCTTCTTTGGCAGGGAATACCAAACAAGACTCGAGAAAACCAGAACATATCCTACCAGATTAGACAAGAGCCAGGCATGACATGGCATGACTAGGCTAGATGGGATAAAATGGGACAGGGCAAGACCCAACGAGGCCAGACAAAACTAGAAAAGACCAAATAATACAAATCCAGATCAGACTACAGATTACACAAGCAAAAATGAGATTAGAAAAGAGAAGACCAGACAATATCAAAGACGAGAAACACTAGACAAGTCCAGACAAGACGAGATAAATTAGACCTCATGATAAGCAAAAACATAAACAAAAATAAACAAAAAGTAAAGGTAAACAAGACTGGATAAGATCGATATAACTATATTCAAGCAAACAGGACAATGCAAAGTATTTTCATTTGTGACCCATCATTTTGTGTAAAATTTTATGACGACCCCTGGATAGAAAGTAAAGGTATTTAAAATTTGTTTATATTGACATTTCACTATTTCAACTTCTAGTTTTTACAAATCGATTCAGTATCCCAAAATTAGTCGAAAAACATATACAGTGGAACTTGTCTAAGACGGGACCTCAAGGGACTGGGGAATATTTCCGTCTTAAACAGGTTTCCGTCTTACACGGGTTAACCATTTTTTTCTTTTATTTTCAATTTTTAATGTATGGAACATGTACATTTAGTTTATTAAAATTTTGTTTATTTTTTTGTTGTTGTTGAAGTTGATTTTCAGTTGAGTAAAGCACCTGAGTTTCAAACAATTGCCAATAACTAAAGGTTCTGAATTTCTCGAATTTTCATCAGCAAAAGCACAAAAAATAACGTTACTCGTTCTTTTGAAAAAGTGCAAAAGTTGGCAAGAGTTTTATTTGGCAAAGCACGAAAAAAAAAGCGCCGTTTCATCTCCGTTTGCTATGTCCTTAGGCTTATATCCCTGAATTTCTATTACCATTCTTTTTTTTTTCTAATCCTCGACTGTTTGCTGACAGACACCCGCGCAACAAACTGTACCAAATTTAATGTCAAAATTTTGTTTACACTAGCTGTTGGTATCTTCTTTCGAGAATTCTGTCGGGAAAACGGTTTAGAATGTTTATTAGGTTATCGCTGATCTGTTTTCTCAGATGATACCGACGCAAAAACACCAATCAGACTACGAGCACTCCGACCAGGCACTGAGAATTGCCTACCACTACCATTAAATATGACAAAATCCGTTTCCGTCTTAATCATTATTTTCCGTTTTACACGGGTTGTTTTAAATGGAAAAATGAACGGTTAGCAAAAAAAACCGTTTAATGCAGTTTTCCGTCTTTTACGGGTTCCGTCTTAGACAAGTTTCACTATATGATATTCCTAGGAAGGTTTTACTAAAAAAATACCATCGAACCCGCCCTCGATACCCAGTGGCATAGATGACGCGAATAGGCTAAATAGGACAAACTAAAACTAAACAAACGAAGGGCTAAAACGACACCTGTCAATAGTCTTGTAACAGGCTGGTAAGACAAAACAATTCAGAATAAAGCCTGCCACGACAAGCAGAGTTACATGGATCATAATACACAACACAATATCTTCACAAATTCACTTTGGGTCTAATTAATATCAAATTGTAAATATTGAAGATAAGTTTGGGAATATAGCATTAAGAATTGGGATTAATGGGTACTAAATTGGGTATAATCATCAAATTACGAATAATCAATTTTAAATATTGAATAGCAAAGTTCAGATTGGAAATAATCACTGTCAAATAACAAGTAATTCACAAAACTATTTTTTTTTTTCTCAAAACCACTCTGTTTACTCTTATATACTACTTATATTTATGTTGATTATTCCCACTTTGATATTGCTTATTTCCAAATTAATGTTGATTTACTCCAACTTGTTGATTTGACGATTATTCCTAATTTGATATCGACTTTTGCCTAATGTTGATTAGTTCCAATTTGAAGTTTATAAGACCAGACAAGACAGAAGTAAAATCAAGATTAGACATAAGAAGACCAGATATCAAAGAAGACAAGCATTACTAGACAAGTTCAGACAAGACGAATACCAAAAGAAGATGGGATAAAGAAATACAAGACTGGATAAGATCGATAGAGCTATATTCTAACTAATAGACAAAACTGGTCAATTCTGTACCTTAGAGGACGCAAATAGACTAAGCAAGACAATGCAGGACCAAACAAACTAGACAAGATTAGTCTTCAGGACAAAGCCAGCGAAGACAAAGGGAGTTGCGGAGTTGCACGGATCATATTATACCAGACAATATCTAATAAGTTATAGATGCGATAAAGCTAGAATAACTAACCGCTTAAAATTTATTCATCCAATATTCGATTACAAGTATTATATAAGTATACAAAACTCAACATACAATAAATGGATGAAGTTCTACAAAAAATGGCTGGATGAATGGCAAAATAAATTAATCAATCCAAAATTCGGTTACTTCGTACAAAATAAATTACTTCATCCAAAAAAAGGTTAATTCATCCAAAATAAAATGTAATCATCCAATAATTGTTTTTTTCGTACAAACTATGATTTTTCCTTACAATAATCGTACAACATAAAATCAATTTACCCAAAAAAGGTTTACGTGTACATAAAATTGTTGTTTCATCCATCCATCCTTGATTGTTCTTTACACAAAAACAAATTGCTTGATATAAAATTTGAACAAGAATCAAATTACTATTACCTATAATCTATTGTACGTAATATATTATGTTTTATTTTATATTATATGCTATATAATCTGTATAGTAGCACATGACCGGCCAGATATTGTAGTGATTGATAACAAACGAAATGAATTATAATTGAAATTGGAATAACAAGCCAGGATCAGCTGCAAACTGTTGAGACAACGAAACTGCATAAGTATGGCATGCTAGCGAGTGCAATATCACACATATAAGTGTATATCCAAGATTATCCCGTATGTGATGACTTGGGACGGGGTGGTTACAAAAAGCCACAGCAGATATAACCAGCAAATTGGAATAACACCAAAAATCGAAGCTGACATCCAAACTAGGTTGCTAAAGAAGACACTTGAAACTGTGTCGTTTGAGACACGCAGGGACATACTTGATGGACCTGGCGAGGGCGAAACACCCGAACCAGCAGTTGATAGGTTGATGAGAAGAAGCGATACGGTGGGCAATGTGAGTATATAACATATTGATTCCTAAAAACTACTTCTTAAATAAATTTATTAAATATATAATATATGTGTAATTTATTATGTGTTGGTTATTTTTTTATATATTTTATATTTTAATTTCATTGACGAACTACTGCTGACTTAGTTTTTTAAGGTCGTCCACGTTTTCGCTTCTGTCCCAATGGAATTTATTTAAGCGTCAATGGAACTTTGTACAGTTTCAAGAGAATTCCGATTCCAATACTGTACTTACATATGTAATTCTTCATAAACCACATGGGTTATAAACATATATCACATATTCCACATAGTATATAAACAAATTATAAACCTCTGTGAGCAGGAAGCTTCTTCCCATTTATTAATGTTCAGAGTCACTTTCCACATTGAAATTTGATACGATTTGTAATCTTCCAAACCACTTCAGTTTTTCAGGTTTTCTTTGTTTTGTACTCTGAAATATTGATTTCTGATATCTTTTGACTGTTTGGACCGATGTCAAAAATTGATTGACCATTCGATTCCTCTTTAACAACGGTTGGTGATGATTTAACCCAATGATAGACTTTTTGGAAATTTTATTCGTTCATTGGAAGAAATAATTGTATTTTGTATACAAAAATTGTTTGTAAAGAGCAATCAAATTTTGGATGGATCAACCTATACAATTCCATCAATTATTGTACTAAACCATTATTATTTGTAAGAATAAATCGATTATTGGGTGTTTAAATTTTATTTTGGACGAAGCAACCTTTTTTTTGATGAAATAATCGCATTTTGTATGAACAAACCGAATTTTGTATTTTTCCAGCTTTTTTTTTGTACAAAAACATCTATTTGCTGTACACAAAAAATCCAAGCCATAACTAACGATTGAAATTAAATATAATAATTGATTAGATTTTATAATTTCAATAAATTAATTAAATTAATTGTCAATAGACATAAACGAACAAATAAATGCCATTAGTTTGTAAAATACTAAAATATTCTGCTTTCAAACTTAAAACAAACGGAACACAGCCTGAATATATAAATATATTCAGCCTTTCCGGAGCTCTATAACAATTATTGAGTCTTTTTAGGACTACCAAAACAAATCTCACATGAAATTTGTAAGTTATTTTATAGCTTTCAGTCCACCTTCGTGGCACTCAACAAAAACCATAAAAATAACATTGTTTTTAAGATCATGTCTTTCCGATACCTTAAGTGGATAGCCATCCATAGTGGATTCGACAACAAGCAGGTTATTGATTGAACTGATAAGATAGAATTGGTGAAACCATCCTAAAAACTTAAAATCACACAAACTTAAAACAAACGGAACACTCTTTCCGGAGCTCTATATTTAATTCTATTCTGCTTTGATTTATGAATAGAACTTCTTAATATAAAACTATATACATTTTTATTATATTACATAATATACATTTTTATATTAGCAGATAACATCGAAGACCTACAATCAACCATAATAAACATTATTGAGATAGGAGAGGAATTTGATCTCAATAATAACATAAGCAAGACTAAAGTGATGATAGTAGGTCCACTTCCTCATGACAATGTACAATTCTACATCGTTAATAAACAAATTAAGAGAGTAAACAAATTTAAATATCTGTGCACTACGTTGCACTACGATAAATGGGTTAACGATGACGAGGTTAAAATTCGTGTGGCTTATACCCGAAAAACATTTGCTAAATTCCATACCTACCTCCTACGACAGGAGCTACCCCTAAGTATCCGCCTACGAGTGGTTAAATGTTACATATGGCCAATATTGCTATACGGATCAGAAATTTGATCATAAAAGGCCAAATCCCTTAAGAGAATCGAAGTTATAGAATTGTGGATTCTGAGAATAAACAACTACTCAGGATTTCCTAAAAACTACTCAGGATTTCCTGGGTAGACCACGAATCAAACGAGCAGGTTTTACAAAGAGCAAATACGCATCGACAGCTATTGGATTTTGTAAAGCAAAGAAAAACATCGTACTTGGGGCATATCCTGCGAAGTCCCAGATACAGACTGCTGAAAACTATACTTATTTGCAAAATCGAAGGTAAAAGAGTACCGAGACAAAGGCAACACTCATGGCTCTGCAATATTCGGAACTGCTGCAATATCGCAGATGCCGCAACGATATTTAGAAGAGCCGAAGAAGGCACACTTCACCCAACAAACCCAACATTACCCAATGAACACATGAACGCCAACGCGCTAGACAGCGTATGCCACCACAAGAAGAAGAAGATATATTTTTAAAAATAATTAATAAATTATAATACTTTTATAACCATATGAGTATGCTATATTAATGACCTAACCTAATTATTTGTATTAAATTATTACTTTTGATTCAAAACATTTTAAGTTAATTATTGGAAACAATGAAAATTAATGACATTAGTTAGTGCAATATATTCTGCTTTTATTTATAAATAAAACCTCTTAATTTAAAGCTACATCTATTTTGTAAAAATAAACAATATGTTATAATAGTTTTATAAGCCATGGGAGTATTCTAAATTAATGAACTTACCTATTTATTTGTATTAAATTATTCCTTTTGATTCAATACATTTGGAATTAATTATCGGAAACAATGCCTATATTATAAATGATTAGTCCAATTTGTATGAGAATAGATTAAATGTATTCCATTGTGATAGGATAGCAAATGTAATATATTATCAATAGTATTAACAATAAACCTTCAGTTACCTTTTTGTATTTGGAGATGAATGTGTGAATAAATCTTCCCAAAAACACATATTTATCCGAAATTGTAATTAAATATTGAACCGTATATAAAACTCGTTATAGTAAATCTAAATGTTTCTAAATTTAATTAAAAACAAATATTTGCGTTTAGTTTATTCTATTCATTCCCATAATTTATTTTAAGCGTGCAATTTGATACAACATCCTATACTCTACAACCCAAAAATATGTTTTAATATTTATTTTCTAAATAGTATATTAAAGGACGAGTCCTGTAAGCGAGATTCTACAGCACGCGTCCAAGTTTGGAAAACGACGAGCGTAGCGAGGAGTTTTCTAATGGACAACAGCTGAAAAACGCCTTACGAACGAGTTTTTTATAGTATTTTTTCTATTTTGCGCCCTTTTATGCCATTTCTAAATAAAAAAATCGCCGATATACATTGAGAAAATTGTATCGCATTTGGCGAGCCATAACCGCACGCATATGAGTGCTGTCATGAGTCCATTACAGACGCAAAATAGAAAAATATATTTTTTCTATTCCGTATCTTTTTTAAGAATTAAATTGTTTATTCTTATGATAAACAACACAAAAAACATAACTGAATAATTATCTGCAGATGATAAACAATATGTTCATTTCACTTTTACATTTATGACAAAGAAATTGCAATTATTTAAAAAAAAATATTGCCGAGTCATCTCTTTTCACGGCGGATTTGTGGCCGTTTTTCTTTTCGCAAGTTGCATCCTATGAATAATTTCTTGTTTTTAAGACCTTGAATATATAATTATAACTTATGTAAAGCATCTTTGTGCATACGTTTTTTATATAAAATTATCTAAACAAAAGGTTTAACATTTGCCAGACCTTGGGGATTGAAAAAAAAACATGTTTACATATTTTCTATAAAAATGTAGATTTATCAAAACTAACTAGCCAGGTGTATAATAATAATAATTTATAATGATTTTCTATAATAAATAACTGTTTATAAAACATTTTTAACATTGAAATATTATGTGCAGCGTAATATATGCGCAACGTATTCCTTTGGACGGAAGAGTTGTTCTGGATTGAATAGTTGAATAGGGTGGAAAAGTTGATGAGGGTGAAACGTTTGTTGTAGATGGAATAGTCGTAATGGTGGAATAGTATGAAGAATCTTGGAGTGCCGGTCACATGATTTTTCATGAGTATGTGATTCAAGCAGATTTAAATGTGCGACTTTTGTGGCGCTTTTAGTGCCGCCTGGGTTGCGTATGTGTGGAAATTAAGAGAAATCTAACCTAAACTTCAGTGTGAAGCTCAATCTAACCTAGGTTAAACCAACAGTCCTTGCCATATTGGCCTTGCCATATTGGCAAGGGCTGGTTTAAAGTAGGTTAGATTGAGTTGTACACTGCGAAACGGAAGAAAAATCAGGACCACATATACGCGCGACTGCGCGAACTCTCGATGGATAATAACATAAAGTGTTTGGCATGAACTAGCATGGCCAAAATGGAAAGGACTGTTGGTTTAATCTAGGTTAGATTGAGTTGCACACTGCGAAGCGTAAGATAAATCAAGACCACATTCGACTGCGCGAACTCTCGATGAATAATAACATACATGGTGGTTTGCATGGACTGTTGGTTTAACCTAGGTTAAATTACGTTGCATCCCGCGAAGCGGCATACAACTTTGACGAGAAAAAGTCTGTCGCGGAGCAGAAGTTTTTTAACTTGGAACTGTGAACTTTAGAATGATTAGAGAAAATATTTCTTATTCTTGATCGAGAGTTCAGGCTGTCGCACGTATGTGTTTTATTTTATCTGCCGCCTCACGGTGTGCAACCCAATCTAACCTAGGTTGAACCGCGTATGTGGTCTTGATTTATCTACCGCTTCGCGGTGTGCAACCTTATCTAACCCAGGTTAAACCAGCAGTCCTTGCCACATAATCTATTTTGGATCTAATTATTTGGATCTATTTTCCTATTTTGGATCGAGAGTGCGAGCTGCCGCGCGTATGTGATCCAGATTTATCTGCAGCTTCGCGGTGTGCAACCTAATCTAACCCAGGTTAAACCAGCAGTTCTTGCCATATTATCCTATTTTGGATCGAGAGTCGCGATCGAGTTTCTTAAATTATATGGGTTTAAATGGAGAACGCGATTGGAGGTATGTAAAAAAATTACAACGCAAAAACGGTTTGCTTTGGAAAGATAAAAATGACAGACTTTTTAGATGGAAATCTGCTCTACCGAACAGTGTTAAATGCATGTTTGGCAGGGTTCGAAAAGTTGGACAGAAAAAAGGTTTGATGAATTTCTACACATTTTTGCATTTAAAAATATCCTGTGGCGAGGTTATCGGCCACCAAGATACCAAAATATCAATTGCAATAGAAAAATGTATAAGCTACACAGAACTGGAAGAATTTTTAATACATCTATTCAAGTTTTCAAGCTATAGTTATTTGAATGTCTCGTCTTGTGTACCGCTTTGAGTTTGAGAGCCGGATGTCGCAGCCAGATAAAATATTTTACAAAACTAACAGAGGGATCTCATAGACTGATTAATTCTCTACAAATGAATTAAAGTTCACTGTTCCATGTAGTGTGAAACTTACTCAGATAATTTTTTTAACAAATCCAGATATGTCAATCACGAATTACGACCAAAACCGAACAAGAAAATTTAAAACAAAATTTAAAAAAAAAACAACAAAAATTAAAAAAAAATGTATTGACCCTTGAATTATTCCAATGAAAAGGATTAGTGAATGTGAGTATTCACCAGTAGTATCCGTTTACCAAATTTGAACGCTCCGCTTTTAATGCGGGCGACGTGGGGAATTATTATTGCTTTACAGGTTTCTCGAAAATATCTCGTCAACGCCTCAACATAGAAAATTATAACAGGGACCACCGTATGTAGTATGTCGGTGTATACAAAAAAAAGTATTATTTGCAAATTTTGTCAAATCGTTCGGTTTAGTCACAAAAGTAAAAAATATAAAATGCAAAAATATTTTCAAGGGGTACTCTAAATCTAAAACCCATTAAATTTCGATTTTCAATTTACATGGGTTTAAATGGAGAACGCGGTTGAAGGTCTGTAAAATAAATTCCTCCGTAAACACGGTTCACTTTGGAAAGGTGAAAATGACAGACTTATTAGAAGAAAATCTGCTCTATCGAACAGTGTAAAAGCATCTTCAGAGTTCACAAAGTTTTAAAATAATTGAAGAATTTCAACACAAATTTCTGAATTAAAAAAAAATCCTGTGTGAAGGCTATCGGCCACGAAGATTCCAAAATGACAATTTCAATAGATTTTTTTGAATACATCTGTTGCAGTTTTCAAAATATTGTTATTTAAATGTGTTGCCTTCTGTGCTGCGCTGACTTTGAGAGGCGGCGTTCGCCGCCAAATAAAATATTTTGCAAAACTAACTGAGAGATATCATAGACAGACTAATTCTCTACAAATATGTCTAATCTTATTGTTCCACGTTGTGTGAAACTTAGCAAAATAATTTTTTAATTGAATCCAGACTTGTCGATAACGAATTCCGAACAAAACCGAACTCGAAAATTTCAAAATCAGCGAAAAAATGTAGTAAACCTTAAATGATCTCAATGAAATATTACTGAATATGGGTATCCACTGACCAAATTTGAACGCTCCCACTTCAATGGGGACGGCCTGGGGAATTATTTTGTCTCTAAAGGTTTTTTGCAAATATCTCGTCAACGCCTAAAAATAGAATATAACCGGGCTAACTATAAAAAAAAACGACAAAAAAGTATTCTTTGCAAATTTTGTAAAATCTCGGCTTAATCACAAAAATAAAAAATATAAAATGCAAAAATATTTTCAAGAATTTTTATTTACATGGGCTTCAATGGAGAACGCTGTTGGAGATTTGCAAAAAAAAAATCCTCTGTAAGATGTAAATGACTCTAGAATGATTTTTAGAAGGAAACCTACTCTCGAAAAGTGTAAAATGCATGTTGGGCGGAGTTGAGGAAGTTGGATAATACTTGAAGAATTTCAACACAAATATTTGAATTAAAAAAAATCAAGGTGTCAAGGCTATCGGCCACGAAGATTCCAAAATAAAAATTTCAATAGATAAATGTATCCGCTATCTAGAACTGATTTTTGAATACATCTCTTGTAGTTTTCAAAATATATTTATTTGAATGTGTTACCTTATATGCTGTCTTGACTTTAAGAGGCGGCGGTACCCTCCGGATAAAATATTTTGTAAAAATAACTGAGGGTGCTCATAGAATTACTCATTCTCTACAAATACGTGAAATTTTAATGTTCCACGTTGTGTGAAACTTACTAAAATAATTTTTTTAATAAATCCAGACATGTCAATCACGAATCCGAATATGTTACGGCAGCCGCCAGATAAAATATCTTGCGAAATTGATGTGTTAGATATTGAGGTGTTAGACACCTCAGCGGGAGGTGTTAGACAGATCGATTTTTTCTCTAGAAACGTGTACACTTTTATTGTTCCACATGGTGTAGAACCTATTAAAACATTTTTTTAAATGAAACCAACCACCCAACAATTTAAATGAGAAACGTGGTCAAAGATTTAGATTTTTCACCCGGGATAAATAAAATACTAGTTAATTTGTTTGTTACAAAAAAAAGTTTATTACGAAACATTTAAAACTCGGAATAGAAAAACAGTTTACATAACTACAAATAACTTTACTGTGCGGAACTTGCTTGGGGTGCCGAAGATTTCAGATGAGTCAGAAATCGCGGAAACTCAGAAAAGTGGCGGAACCTTTCACATCTCAAGCCAAAAAGCAGATCACATAAAATCTCACGCTCAAAATTTTGTCCAAGATTCCGCAATAATCAAATGAACAAAATGAAAAATAGAGTTCCATCCTTTAGTCCTAGATAGCATATAGTAAATCCAATTCGATTGTCGTTCTCAAAAGAGAACGAAGAGAGAGAAATAGAGAGAGGGAGAGAGAGAGATATAAAATGAAGTCTTTCATTTCAATAGAATACCTAACTCTCTTGAATAAAGCTCCACACCCAAATTATAAACTTTTTAAAAATTTTGTTACCAGAATTTGGGAAATTTGAAATTATCAATCAGAATCCCATAGCTTTTGTCTGATTAGTGCGATTCTACCATCAAACCAGTTTTATCTTATATTAATAGTGTAGCAAGACTATTAGCAATGAAACTCCAAAACTACTCCAAAATATTCCGTGAAAAATTTACTCGTCCTATTTTAACTCCCTAAATAAAAAACAACACCTATGAACTCAAAGCGTGTAACCTTGGATGTTAGTAGCGTGTTTTCTAGGAATATTATATATCTACTAAAGAAAGCCTCCAAATTGTCAAAAAATTACACGATAAAGCAATTTTTGTAACCACCATATAGGGGTAAATAGTACAGTTGTTGATCAGACAGTAATGATTGGTCATATTTTGAAAACTATATAACCATAAGACAATCTTTTAGTGACATAATTGTTTATTAAGAGAAGAAAATTCTATATTCTTTTCTATACTGGATACATCTCGTTACTTTGTTCTAACTTAAAGTTTCATGTGTGTATTTAATTAATAAAATGACCAGTCCGAGATTTACGTCATTTTAGACAGAAATGTAAAAAAAGTAATCCTACTATTTCTAGATATTTTCATGATTTAAAAATGATTTTTGTGCTGATTTTTGATATTTGTAAATGAATACAGGTTTAAATTATCGAAATAAAAAGTTTTTTGATAAAAATAAAGTACTGATTGTGAAAAATATGTTAAGAAAATAAATATCGCACGATAAACAGTTTTTATAGTGATAGATCATCCGACCAATCATACTATTTTGAGGCTAGATTAACTATGTGACAGTTATTACTAGTATGTTTAACCTATAAATAAGAGGATAAGAAGGTAAGCATAATTGTTTTGATTAAAATGTAGATTTATAGGGTATTTACATTGTAAGAAAAATAGGAATTCAATACACAATTTTAAAGCAATTTAAAATTAAAAATCTATTTTTTAATTGAATTTATTTATGTATTTGTTGTTGTTTATTTACTAATTTATTTATTTTTAGGTTAAATACCCGACTGTAATATAAATAAAAATGCCCAACGTTAAAAAAGGAAATAAATATTTCAAAAAATATACAGAGAATCAAATTGAAGATGCTATTAATGCAGTTAAAAATGGGATGTCGCAATGCACAGCTTCCAAAAAGTTCGGTATTCCTAAATCAACAATTCAATTTCGACTTAGTAATGCATTCATCAAAGCTACTCCAGGTCCGCCTCCTGTATTAGGATGCAATGCAGAAGAGGACTTAGTACGTTGGATAATTGATTGTCAACGAAGAGGATTTCCCAGAAGAAAGATCAATATACAAGCTATTGTCAGAGTTTTTGGATCATAGTAAAATAAAAAATCCTTTTCGTGACAATGTTCCAGGAAATGGGTGGTATAAAGCGTTTCTTAAAAGGAATCCGATTCTTACTGAAAGATTTCCAGAAAGAGTAACTAAAGCCAGCTCTTGTGTAAGTGAGAGTGATATTAATAAATGGTTTAGTGAAATATATGATTATTTATCAAAAATTAAATATTTAGACATATTAAAAGATCCGACTCGTGTTTTAAATGGTGATGAAACTTATTTTATGGTATATCCAAAAATGAAAAACGTAATAGCCCCTCGTGGGGCCCAAAATGTTTATGAAATTGATCACGGTAATTCTAAACTTAATTTGACCGTACTATTCACATTTAGTGCAAGCGGAGTAACTACTCCACCAACTGTTGTGTTTCCTTATAAAAAATTACCTTCTGTAATTGGAAAATCAGTACCTGACGATTGGGGAATTGGTGTTACACCAAGTGGATGGATGAGTGCAGAATTGTTTTGTGAATATTTGAAAAATATATGTCATCCTTATCTTATTAAAGAAAAAATAACATTTCCTGTTATTTTATTCATAGATGGTCATAGTAGTCATGTCACTTTAGACGTCAGCAATCTTTGTAGAGAATTAAAAATAATTCTTATTTGTCTTTATCCTAATTCAACAAGGATTTTAAAACCTGCTGATGTTTCAGCATTTAAGCCTATGAAAAGTATGTGGAAAAAGAGTGTGTTAGAATGGAGAAAAATCCAACACAGTTATTAACGTTAGATATAATGGCTCCACTTTTAAAAAATGCACTTGATAAGTTTTCACCAAATGGAGATGCTGTCAAACATGGTTTTAAAGCTTGTGGTCTATATCCTTGGGATCCAAATGCTGTAGATTATTCAAAGTGTCTCGGTGTAAAGACTGCAAAATCTGAACAAAACCCTATTCATCGACCATGTGCTACCGCAACAGTAACATTTGAAACATATACCAAAATCGTGGGAGAGGATTACTTAAAAGAACTAGAATTGTTTTCTTCGGATCTAGTTGGCAGTGAAAATAAGTCAAAAGATTTTTTAATTATTCATCAATTACTAAAAGAATATGAAAAAAATTGTAATCCTATTGAAAATAGCAATAACTTACAGTCTCTATTAGATATATGTGTTGTGAATAATACGGGTAAAAGTGATATGATAATTAGAAATAACTTAGATTCAATTATTTGTACTGATATTGTATGTAATGATGACAATAATATATTGGAAATGGATTCTGTCATAAATAATGTGGATGATAATAATAATATTTTAGCTGAGGATTCCCAATTGTATGAAGTTCTCGCTTTATCCCTGCCTCATCGCAGAAATAACTCAATAACGAAAACCCTCAAAGACTTTCTTCCAAAACCGGAAACACCAAAACGTAAAGGAAAAAAATTTACAGAGAGAAAATCGTATGTGGTTTCTTCATTACAATTTAAATTGCACGAAGAAAAAACTCTCACACAATTGAAAAAAAAACAAAAAGAGAAAGATGCGAAAAAACTGCAAACTTTAGAGAAAAAAAAACTAGCGGACAAATTAAAAGAACAAAAAAAGCTGATAACATTGAAAAAGCGACAGGAGAAATTGCAGAAAATCATAGAGGTGATTGAAGACAAAGAAAACATTGGTGGCAATTAAAAAAAAAATTAATAATCATACCTAATGTTAATTATAAATTTATGTTGGAATTATTTTTTTTAACAATAAATATTTTTCATTTATTAGATATCTGAAAAAAAATGTAAATTTAATTTAATTAAAAATAAATTAGTTCATTATAGTTTTTCATATTTTTTAATTACTTTTATTTATTATAAAGCGTTGACTAATAACTGTTAATCCACTGGACATTCACTACATTCTTGTGATCTATAACTATGTTTTTTGAGCAATCAAATATTTGTCTTCTTATTTTCTATAAAGTTTTAAATTTTTGATTCGAATTATTATTTAAATAGAAAAGTGACGTTTTTTACAATTACTAGCACTATAATAATTTATAAATAAATTCATTTTAAATTATATAATTATAAATTCATAAAAAATTTCATTTTGGTAGAATAATCGACAATTTCTTTATTTATAATAGATTCAACGATTGTCGTAATGTAGTTGGACAGATCCATTGTAAATAAAGAAGGAAAGGAAATAATACTAAAAAACAAATGCGATTTGAAGAAACACAAATTAAACGAAAATACAAGCCACACCCACCCCTATAACATTGATGAAGTTTCCCTGGAAGAATTTCTTTCTGCCCTCTTCCACGGTAAAAACTCCTCCCCTGGGCCCGATTTAGTCACCAAACACCTCATCAGACTCCTCTCCGAAGACATCCACTCCTTTATCACAAAAATTTTCAATTTCTGCCTCTTGAAATGTACCTTTCCTAGCTGCTGGAAAATGAACACAATAGTCACAATCCCTAAACCTGGTCAAGATAAATCCATTCCCAGCAGTTACCGTCCGATCTCTCTCCTCCCTGTTCTTGGCAAAATCCCCGAACATATCATTAAAACCCGATTATGGAATTCCCTTGCAGACCACATTCCCAAATATCAATTCGGTTTCAAGCCCTTCCATTCCACTATCCATCCTCTGTTCATCCTAACCAACAATATCCAAGCGTCACACCTCCAAAACAAGAAATCCGCAGCCCTCTTCTTGGACATCAACAAAGCATTTGATAGCGTTTGGCATGCCGGGCTTTTGTTCAAAATGTCGCAAATTAATGTCCCTCCCTACCTAATCCACGTAATTAAAAGTTTCCTTTTTAACAGATCCTCAAAAGTAAAAATCAACTCCATCTCTTCTCCCGCATTTTCCCCTCTGCAAGGTCTCCCTCAAGGTTCCCCACTTTCCCCTCTCCTATACAATATATACTGTCACGACATTTACAACTACAATCAACTAGACAAATCTCACATTGACTTTTGTTCCTACATACTACAATACGCTGACGACACTGCACTGATTTCCCATAGCAACTCCCTCAAATCCACCTTCGACCTACTCCAAAAACTCACCAACAACACTCTCGCTTGGTTCAACCAGTGGAGATTATCACCAAATCCTTCCAAATGCCAACTCCTCGCATCCACACAGGCTCCTCCGACGTACGGCCCTCCAGCAGCGTTAAATATCTTGGACTAACTATTGACTCGAAACACAAATTCAATAACGACGCCAAATTACGCAAGTCCCAGATAATTAAACGATGCAAGCACTTTAGAGCCTTTACGAATGGCAACCAGGGTATTTACATAAAGACCGCGGCGAAAATCTACAAATCTATCTGTCGTCCCATTCTCGATTATGGACACGTAATTACCTCCACTAATAATAAATGTAGACGAACCCTTGAGGTCGCAGAGCGAATCGCATTACGTCTCATCACCAAACTCAGACATCCTAACAACCCTCTCCACAACCCCTCCAACGTAGATCTCTATAGACAAACCCGGGTCCCTCCTCTAGCTGACAGACATGACAGACTTAGGAGAAAGCTTAGAAAAAACCATATGACGTTCAACATCCTTGACGAACTATGCATTAAACGTCCATCTAGACATTCTAACCGACAATACCCCTCCAAAACTCTTCTTGAATCCTTAGAAGACGACTGACTCCCTCATTCTCATCCAATTTTTCCATTAAGTCTTTTTTTTTTTCCCTCAATTTATGTTCTATATATCTGTTCATTTCCGGCTGAAAGACCACGGGTCGATGGCCAATTGTTGTAGTTGTAGATGTTTGTGTTTATAAGTATAACAATAAAGATGTTTTTTTATTATTATTATTTACAAGCCACATTTAGAAAGGCGCATATAAAATAGGAAATTTTGTTTAATTTAAAGTATATAATATTATAATTAATTGCTTTAAAATAAACGTAGGCATTAGAAATATAAATAATATATTGTGAAATAAATTTATTAAATATTTTTCTGTGTTAAACCTACTATATTTGTGTAGAAACTAAAGCAGTAAAAAATAAGACGAGAAATAAGTTGGACAATAAGTTTCAAATTCTATAGTCTATAGCAGTCACATGCGGCTTTTTATCCAAGTTCTTTTTATCCGGCTTTACAGTCCGTCAAAAATATATATTTTAAGTTTATTGAAACAAATTGAAATATCTAACATTTTCACATATTAAGTGTGGTTAAAACACAGTGAATTTCTCAATTCTGTGTAAATTAAAATTCTATTTATTAACATAAAGATTCTGCAGATTTGAATATCTACAAAGATAATTCGTCGTACAATACTGAAAATTACAAATAATGTGATATTAAAGAAATTTTCTGATATAAAATCATCGTCTGCATTTTCTTTAGCGTGTGACGAGTCAAAAACAATTAAAAAGGTCTTTGTTGTCTCTCTATGCGGTTCTTCTGCGGGATTTGTGAATTTGCTTAAAGAAAATAGCTCTTTTCTTAAAACCAGTTGCCGATCCCTGCTCTAAACTATATAGGTAAGTCTAATACTGAAACTACTGGAACTTGTTTAAAGAGGAAAATTATTTATGTTTTAATTATTCTATTATTATAATTATCTAATATAAGAAAATTTTCTCAACATTAATCCTATATATTTTTATTTAAAATTGTAGACTTTCAGATTCAGTCACTCACAATCAGTCAAATTATATCTCAAGTTTATCGTTAAATTATTTGAGACAAAAAGCTAAAAATTGGCAAAAGATATTTCAAGATTCCAAGATATAAAGAATTAAAATTGCGTATAAATATTTAAATGTTTAAAGAAAAAAAAATTATATTTATAAACGTATATTGGAATTTAAATATTGAATATTTAAAACTTAAATAGTTTTTTTGTTATAAATTAATTCCTATATGATTAGAATAGAAATATTAGAAGATTTCATTGGACCGGCAAATTCCGCCCGCCTCTAACGAGGCTATTTTAATTAGCTTTCTAATTCCGCCATCCCGAAAAGCTAGTGACCACTAATCTAAATACTAGGAATTATCTTTGAAATTTCCAAGCCATTACATAGTCTACTTAGACAATAACTAATCTAACCCTCTACATCGCCTTCCTATCTATTATACCCTATGTAGCTTCCCTTTTAGTGTTACAGCAGCTAGACACCAAGCTTCAACTGGAGCTTTCTTTTCATTTTAGTGTAGACAGTCACACTTCCTCTAGCGAACTGAAGCTGGCGTTTCTATACCTGCAACCTATTATGTGAAATAGAAATTTCTATCCTTACGTTGTTTGACATTTTTCACGATTTTTCAAACTAAGTTTGGCCAAGCCAAGCAAACTTTTCCAAATCAATATTTTATTTAAATTTATTAAAGACGAAATGTAGCTTGAATATATCAATATATTCCAACTGTTCGTATCTCTATAATATTAAGTCTTATTAAGACAAATCTCATGTTGAAATTACTACTTCCTAGCTAATACCACACAGGATATTTAATTATTCAACATTGTACTGGGTGAAACCATTTCAGTGGATAATGTCAAAATAGAACAAACTGTCTCATATAAATATCGAGGACACCAAATTCGAATTGGTAGATGTAATCAAACGAACGAATTCTACAGACGAGTAGGACTAACCTAGGCCGCTTTTGGTAAGCTGAAACACGAGTGTTTAAAAGGCTGATTAATCAATCTCCTTGAAAAGAAAGGTGTAAGATCAATGTGTCCTGTCCTAACATATGGAGCGGAAACGCTTATATTAACAAAGAAAGTTATAAACAAAATCAGGGTACCACAGTCGAGCATGGAGCGGTCAAAATCCCAAATGTTACCATTCGGCATAGAACGGGATTTGCAGATGCGGTAGAGAGGATCACCCTCCTGAAGTGGAATTGGGCAGGTCACGTAGCAAGAATGACGGATGGAAGATGCACGAAACGTATCATTGAATGGAGGCCTAGATAAGAGGCATACCGAAGCAGAGGGCGTCCAACGACGATATGGAGTGACGATATAAAGCGTTTCACATCTAATTGGATACAAGCAGCGCAACAACGAGAATAATGGAAGGAATTAGGGAAGGTTTATGTCCAGCAGTGGACGTTAAAAGTTGATTAATGATGTTGATGATGATTGAATTATACAACAGATATTTGCATGTTATTGCTAGTACCAGTACATATTCATGGTAGTATAAGTACCAGATACAAGGACATAGTAACTACAATCAAAATCGGCAGATTGCGATGGACAGGCCATGTAAACAGATATGATGACAATATTCCTACAAAAAAGATCCTTAAAGCAGAACCCTTAGGCACAAGAGGGCGAGGAAGGCCAAAGCTGCGCTGGAAGGATGGTGTATACTATAGGGTTGTATGGCCATTGATGATGATGATGAACAAGTACCAGATACTTGGACATCGTTTTTAAGGTACTTCAATTCTATTTAAATTAAGTCTGTAGACGCGT
Source organism: Phosphuga atrata (assembly GCA_944588485.1). Lineage (NCBI taxonomy): Eukaryota > Metazoa > Arthropoda > Insecta > Coleoptera > Silphidae > Phosphuga > Phosphuga atrata. Next base: position 92,577,838 of record OX155892.1, on the reverse strand, counting down.
TTCGAGATTTATTCATCATAAGTGTAGCTTTGCTGTTTTCAATTATAAATTGGAATACACTTACATGAACTTGAACAGCTCATGCATGACTGGCGAGGTTAGGTTTTAATTTGACATATGTGGAGAAAGACATGAACTTAGCTACATTTCGTCTTTAATAAGTTTATATGATTGTATCTATAATTAGTATAGTTTCACCAATATGCAATTACTGAACTTATGATGTCTACTATTCCAGTTTATCTTTTTTAAAAATGCTATCGATAACCTAATATAACCTAACCTAGCCTAACAGTCTATTATCTATATTCATGTCTTATTAAAAAAAATCTAACCTTCTAGCAATAACTGAAAGCATTTTCTTTTGTGTCCACTTTTTTTAATTAAATTCACAAATCCAAAAAAATGGAATCAAAAATGAAGAATTTGCTTTTTCAATTGTCTCCGGTGGTGTGGATTCGTCATAAGAACTCTCCTCAGTCTCCGGTATCACTAGAGAATTTACACTCATTTTAAAATGTTTTCTTTAATTTGTATTATTATTTTGTAATGAAATGAAATTCTGACATTTCACGCCTTGATTGTGTTCATTTTATTTTTATTTGTTTATTTTAATGTAACCTAGCGATATTGAATATTTGCGTGCGTTACCCAGGTTATGTGGAAATACAACGAGATGTGACATTTTTCGTATGAAATAATCTACGTCAAGAAGTATTTTTCGCGCATGAGTAAGAAAAAATATTTTGGTAAAAGTATCGGCCAAAATCCGAAAGTACCTAGGATATTTTGCGTGTTTTTATAATCGCTTATTTCAGGCTCACCTTTAACCAAAACAGAAAAAGATTATTAGTTGTTAGTTCTTAACAAAATTTCGCGTCTTTTGATGTATTATATGTCAATATCCATGATATGCCAAAATTCGCGATTTCGAAGAAGCGAAGTTTTTCGACACCTCTCTCATTTTTACATGTTGTATATCAAAACACGCAGAATCTTAAGCAGATTGCGCTAATATAAATCATTATGCAATTTATTTTATAATAAGTCAGAAAATCTTAAAAAAAACTAAACAATTTTCAACCACTCAAAAACACCGTGTTACATATACATCGATATCTTAAAGAGAAATAAAATAAAAGTAGCAGATTTAGTTTTAGATTTTCCGATAGCTTAAGAAAACCTTCAAATTCCGTAATACAATTTATTAATATTGTTTGAAACAATAAGACTAGGTAAACCGTTTAAAAACGGCATCGAAATTTGGAAAATTTCTCTGCAACAAGCAATAACTTTGACACCAACCACTAGATTGCATTGAATCTTATGGCTATTGGTAACTTCATTCACAAGTAATAAGTGCGCAAAGTTTGAATAAAATCCATACGAAAACATTATAGAAAATAAGTTATGAAAATGTTTATTTCAACTGGAATTTATCGGCCCTAGTAACTATTTTCTAATCTTTCTTACGGTATATCTTAATATTAGTCTTCACACTACTCAGTATATAATTAATATTTGGTAAACGTAGCTGACCTGAATTAATTTGACTGATATAAAAATCCAAGCGAGCGAAGTCGCGGGCTATAGCTAGTTTAGAATATATACGTTTCTTAGACAAATACTTTATTTAATTTTATTGTTAGTCTTACTACTGTAGTATAATAATGTCTGTAGCATATAAGTTGCTAGACTTTAATACATTTAAAATAATAACAATTTCTTCTCCTCATATAATATTTTTATGATTTATATTTGTTGTATAGTAGTTATAGTTATATAAGTTATACCTTATAGAATTTTTTTTTTAAATTATTCCATTCCTTCAAATTAAGAATAATAATATATAAGATATATATCGTAATATATGTAAATATTGATTGTGTATATGGTTACTGTTAATATTTTCTTAAAAATTATATTACAATTTCTGATGATGAGATAAACCGCGAAGCTGTTCATTAATTCCTAGTAATATCCATAAAATTAAATTGCCTATAAAAGTAAAACTGGTATAAAACATAGAGTTTAAAACATTAAATAATCATCTAGTCTAGACCCATGCATGTGTCGCATAATAAACAATATTTTCCAGAAGCTTAAAGACAATCCTTAAATAACATCGAGGAAATAAAGTGCAGAAGCTGGTATTATTTTACTTCCAAGTACAACAAATTTCTCGAAAATCTTCCATGCATAGAGTGTGCTCAAAATAACTTTCAGTAAACGCTACAATATTGTAAGGTCTACGAACATCCAGACAAATAGTTCGTGAGGCACTGGGGTGTCGGCGAGGACGAATCCTCCGCTTGGACCGCTGCATGTGGGGTAACAGTACAGTAATTTTGTTATATTGATGGCACTAGATTAATATTAATGGTTCCCGAAATGAAATTCCTGCCTAAGTACAGTTTGCAATATGGCGTTGGTCTAAAGGGTTTTTAATTATTGCTCCATCACATAGCCACGGCCACAGAATTACGTCTCATTCGTTTCCTTGTAATAAAACGAAAGGACAGACGTTTTTTTTTTCAAACTTTAATATCTTAATAAAATGCAATTAGCATACTATAATTAATTGTGAAAGTTAAAGGTTTACGCTTTGTTTTTCACTTTGAGAAGTCACAGTTAAATCCTTGTACACCTTAACACTTGTGACAGTCTACAAGTGTCACACAAGTGACAATCTATTATAAAAACGGCTAAATTTTTTGTATACGTTTTTTTTGTATAAAATGTGCAATTTTATTCTAACTTTAGCAGCCCTGTGGTCGATAGCCTCGCCAAATAACTTTCTCAGTTACATAAAATGAAAAATTCTCAGTTACATAAAATGAAAAATTCTCAGTTACATAAAATGAAAATTAATGAGTAACATCCATCGATAGAGAGAAGATTCTTTTAAAATTAGACATTTTTATCTTTCCACTATAAACCAATTCGCACATAATTTCTTGTCTGTAAACTATTCAAACCACATTTCCCATTAAAACCCGTGTAAATTGACGAACAGGACCACACAAGACCTGATAAGACCAGACTAAACCAGACAAAGCTAGACAAAGCCACACAAGACGAGACAAAACCGGACAAGACCAGACTAGGGCAGACAACACTAGAATTGACCAGACTAGAACAGACAAGTCCAAATAAGACCAGACAAAACAAGACAAGACCAGACCAGTGTTCCCTCTAAGCTGTGCGCGTGTACGCGCGCACATAAATTTTAAACATAGCGCACATGAAAAATATTGGCGCGCACAATTATTTTTTTCGTGCAGAATGAATATGATATGTGAATATGATAATATGACTGAATGAATGATGAATATGATAATATGATATGAAATCCATACAAAAAAATGTAATTGATAATCTATTATTGGCAATTAAAATGAACATATCTTTACTTTCGGTTCGTTAAATAAATATCGACATAGCAAAATACGCCCATATTCCAGAAAGTTGGCGCAGTAAATACTATGCTTTATCATTTTTTGAAGTGGCGAATACTGTTGTAAAAACTGAAATAATAAATTAAACTAAAATGGCACATTTTCAAACTATAATTATGCTGGAAGCATGCACATTTAAAGAACCAAATGTTTAATTGTATATTATATGTTTAGAAAATCTGATCAATATAAAACCGTTTTCGGTGGGATAATCCAATTAAAGAGGAATCGCATGTTTATTCATTCTTTTTTTCTGCAATTTTATGAATATTTTATGAAGATAACCAAATTGATTTGCAAGAGCTGGTTATGTTTGCATCTGATGGCGCATCCGTAATGCTTCGAAAACAACATGGTGTAGCAGAAGTATTAAAAAAATTTAACAACATTGAAGTTTAGAAGTTTTCAACATGCAAATTTAGAATTTTTGTCTTAATTTAAGAATTTAATTTAAGAATTTTTAATTTTAGAAGAACTCAGTGCTTTATGTAAAACTTTTCTACACCGTGAATTAACACTCATAGATGCTTTTCAATTTCCTCATGCAAAAATTAATAAAACCAAAGAAAAACATCTTGGAAACATGGCATGGAAAAAAATAAAAGACTAAAAATAAAAGCGAAGACTTCGACTATAAACAAACCACACCAAACCCGGACTCGCTTCCCCCTTCATTGGAAGAAGTTGGCCAGATCATTCAAATTCTTAAGAATAATAAGGCAGCTGGAGAGGACTCTATCGTTGCTGAACTGTGGAAAGGTGCTGGAAACAATGCCGTGCGAAAGCTAACCGAGATCATCCAGGACATCTGGGAAACAGAGAAATTACCACCCGATTGGAAATCTGCTCTGATCCATCCGCTTCACAAAAAGGGAGATTTTACGGATCTAAACAACTACCGTGGAATTTCTCTCGTCCCGGTAACATACAAGATTCTCTCGAAGGCGTTACAAACAAGAGCAGAAAATCAGTTGGATAGTCAACTGGGAGAATACCAGGGGGCTTCCGGAAGACCCGATCCTGTGTCGAACAGATCCTCAATCTTAAAACAGTACTTGCATACTCCAAGATGAGAAACCGCAAGGTGGTCGTCACCTTTGTTGTTTTAGGAAGGCCTACGATTCCATCGATAGAGAAATGCTTAACAAAGAACTCCAGGAACTAGCACTAGACAACAAAACCCGCAGACTAATCCTAGAAACTTTGACCAACACCCATTCCAAGGTTAAATTTAGAGGCGAGATTTCAGAAAGCTTCAAAATAAAAACTGGAGTGAGACAAGGAGATGGACTTTCCCCACTTCTCCTCAACTGTGTCCTTGAAAAGGTTATGAGAGAATGGCGCAAGGAACTGAACAATTTGGGTGCTCAGAGTGGTATATACCTGGGACGTAAGAACGATGAACTAGTTGTAGATTGCCGGGCCTTTGCAGATGACATGGCACTGTTTGCTGATTTTCTTGAGATGGCAACAATGCAGGTAAACAGTCTCAGAAAACAGGCTGCCAAAGTGGGTCTTCAAGTGTCGCTGGAGAAAACAGAATTCTTCACCAACATTAGAGAAGCAAACAGAGAGATGTTACTAGGACAGGGAAACATCAAGAGGACTGACACATTTGAGAATCTCGGCGAATGGATTGAACCCAACCTATCAGAAAGAGCATCATTATCCAAGAGAGTCAGCAAGTTAGAACTAGCCTATCGGCTGACTAAGAACACTTACAATAAGAAATGCCTGTCACGCAACCTGAAACTTAAGCACTACACATCAGTCTTACGACCAGAAGCCCTATGTGCCATGGAGTGTCTTTCCTTGAACCTAAGGGGTCTAATAGAGCAATTGGAAATCAGAGAGAGGAGAATCCTCAGGAAGATCCTTAGGCCCGGTAAAGGAAGATGGGGAATTCCGAAGACGGCAGAACTCTGAGCTCTACGAACATGTCGAGATGCTCTCTGACTGTGCAAGGAAAAGAAGGGTAGCTTTCTATGGCCACATTGCAAGATTGCCTCCAAACCGACTAACCAACCGTCTGCTCACCTTCTGGCAAAACAAGAAGCTTCGTACCACTTGGTTGACAGAGACTGAGAAGGATATTAAAGAACTGGGAATAACAGATCTCAAAAACAGACAGTCTGTGAGACGCACCCTAAAGGAAGTCCGTGGATTACAGGAAAAACCTCGAAAGAAAGGTACCCCCTGGACAGAAGAGAGAAAGGAGTTACACCGGCAGAAGATGCGACAATATTGGGCAAAGGTCAAAGCCCAACAGTTGAACAATTGTGGTCCAAAGTAGGCCTATTCGAAAGAAGAAGAAGAAGATGATATATTAAAATTTATTAATTTATTATGTGAAAATTTGGGAGAAAGGTTTCCAACGGATGAAGTAGAAGATTAGATATCATCTGATGGATGGATGACCATAATTTAATTATGGTCTAGAGGAAATTGAAAAATTGTGTTTAAAATAAAATTTTAGTTTCAGAAAGGTCTGTTAATGGCTCCGAGCGCAACAGCACTAGCGCCAAAGGTGACACTTTAAAGAACTTTATGACCGAAATACCAGAAAATATATTTTCTTAAAATCATTATTTATCAAGTGAATCGAAAATTTCTAAGTGTGTCTGAAAGTGTTTTCTCTGCTGGTTGTAAATATACAAATTGCATTTTGCTAAGAGCTTACGTTCGCGATACATGACTTAAAATTTGCAAAATTTTCGCAAAATTTGGTCGCCTGAGGAGAGAACTGGGAAACTAAATAAAAATGACCTCCTGAAAATGATGCCGATCCGTTTTTAATTTTTGATTATCTGCAACCGTTCTCGAGATACGGACTTTCTGAAATTCTTTCGGAAAATCTGGTAAATTTGAATTCAGAATTTCGCAGCAAAAAATTGAATTTGTTCAAACAATTTACACATCGATTTTCTCTTCTTGTCGTCTAGTTTCAGTGTGACGAAAATAATTTCGCTGGGATTTGTTGTTTAGGAGAGGATTATTGAAAACCGAAAATGCAACTTTTTCCAGATCAAAACGATGGATTTTTTTGGCGATTTTTTCAGAAAATTTTATGGCTTTCAGAATATTTTTGCTGAATACGATTTTCCAGTTTATTCGATGCTCAAAATACCTAAGATATAGACTATATCATGCTTATTTGTAACTTTAGAGCGAAATAAACTCGAAAATCGTTTTCAGCAATTTGATTTCCGGCGGGTAACCAAAAAAAAAATCGCCACAAAATTTTCAAAAAAAAATCGTTTTTCTCGATTTCCTCAAAAACATCATTTGCGGCACAAATAAACTACTCCACAAGACGATCAAATCTATGTGTAAATTGTTCGGAAATATTCAATTTTTCATTGAGAAATTTCAAACTGAAATTTTAAAATTGTCGATTTGACAAGTCAATATCTCAGAAACTGTGATAGATAATTAAAAACGGTTTGCGGCATTGTTTTCAGAAGACCATTGTCCTGTTGGCACACTTTGATTATCCGCGGGAAATTCATTAGTTTAAAAGTTAGGTTAGGTTAAGTTATTAGTTTTAAATCTCTACTCGAATGCCGAATAATCTTCGGCATAATATTAATCTCGAGCATATATACAAATCTCTAATAATCTTCAAATATGTTAATTAAAAAATTTAGGGCAGACAACGCAATTATTAAATTTTCTTATTTGTCATTTTAATGAAAAGGAGAAGCCACAGTTATAAGGAGAAGCCACAGTATATAATGATAAGCTAAATTTTATCCTCACGATCTAATGGTTTGACTTAATTTTAGAGTAGTTTTTTCATTGTGTTCCGTTGTTGAAAAGTTTGTAGTAGTACAAGTGGTAAGCTGTATGATCGGAAAACACAGGTCACAACACAGGTCACAAAAATTAGAGGGAACGCTGGACCAGACTAGAGCAGACAAGACCAGACAATATCAGATTAGAGCAGAGAAGACCAGATAAAACCAGATTAGACCAGACAAGACAAGTCCAGACAAGACCAGGCGAGACCATAGAAGACAGAACAATACCAGACAAAGCCAGACAAGACGAGACAAGATCCGACAAGACCAGGTAAGGCAAGACAAGACCACAGAAGACCTGACAAGGCCAGACAAGACCTGACAAGACCAGACAAGACCAGACAAGGCGAGACAAGACCCGACAAGACCAGACAAGAGTAGACGACCAGACAAAACCAGACAGGACCATACTAACTCTATGGGCTGGTTGGGCTACAGCCCAGGGGCGCCACGAACTTAAGGAGCGCCACGAACGAATTTTTAAATATGCTTAAATCTCTGTATCTCGATTAATAAATCCGGGAAAGGATGAATGCACACCCCGAGTAAGACCGCTGAGTGAGGTAGCGTTTGTGGCTCGCGCTCGCACTTTTCATGCATATAGCTAAATTCGCGTGTCTAAAAAAATACCAGAATTTTTGTCAACCAATGTACTGATTGTCAGCAATTTAAAAAAAATAATCAATTTTAGAATTGGAAAAAATATTAGTTATTGGAAAAATATTTTATTAAGAATTGTGTAAGTTGTAAAATTTTTAAGTTCGCGGGGATTACCTTTTAGAGGAAGTGATGAAATTATTGGAAGTATGCATAATGGTAATTATTTAGGTTGCTTAGATTTACTTTCAAAATTTGACCCACTACTACAAAAGCACTTGACTGATTATACCAACAAAGGAACTGGCAATGAATCTTATTTATCATCTCGGTATTTAGAATATATGATGAATTTATTCAGTTATTAGGTACCGCTATCAGAAAATCAAATCTAGAAGAAATAAAAGAAACTAAATATTATTCCATTATTGTTGATTAAACCCCGGAAATTTCCCATTCCGATCAGTTAACAATTATTTTAAGATATGTAAATAGTTCTGGACAGCCAGTTGAAAGATTTTTAACTTTTATTGCGAATGTCGGACATAAAAGTGAAGAACTGAAATTTAGTATTTTGAAGATTTTTCAAGAATATTCTTTGGATATAAAAGACTGCAGAGGTCAATCATATGGCAGTCTAATATGGCAGGAATAACGCGTCTAATATGGCAGGAATATATAGTGGACGTGCGTCAAGCGCGTTTAAAAGAAGAAGATGACCTAGTCTTTTACATCCCGTGTGAAGCGCATTTGATTGGCGAATCAGCAGCAGATAGTTGTTTGGAAGGAAGAAAACTATTCCACCAGGTACAAAATATTTATAATTTTTTTTCAGCATCAACGGACAATTTTAAAAGGTCATATAATATCATAAGGAGGAAAAGTTCCAAAATCTTTAAGACACGATGGTCGACTAGTACTGAAGCTGTGAATACAATGGAAAATAGCTACAATTATTTTATTTGTGCACTAGAAGAAATATCACTAGACAACTCAAAAACCAGGCATAAAATTAGAAGCAGAAAATCTAACAAAGCAAATGAGATTTTTGGAGACTGGTTTAATGTTAGTATTTGGGAACGATATTTTACAAACTATTAATAATATTTACATAACACTCCCAAAAAGTCGATATTAATATTGGTATATATATTTATATAGTTATCAGGAAATGAAGAATTTAAAAGTGTAAGATTATATTAAAAAAACAATTTGATGAAGTGCACATGATACTAATTTTAATAAAGGTGATGATTTTCGGATATATACAATTTATACCATAATCGACAAACTTTTATTTAAAGTCAACAAAATACAATGCGCGTATGAGAATATATTTAAAATATTTTATCTACGACTATTCCCATTATTGCACAGTTATTGCACTCTGCCAATTATTGTACAGTTCGTGGACTATGTAAATACATCATAACACACGTATGTAACAGTCTTGATTTTTAACACACACATGCGATTGGTTTACGATTCGTTGATTGGTTGAGAGCTGATATTACGTGCTCATACTTTCAGCGCCCCCTAAATTTCATACATCAAACATATTTTTCTTATTAAACAGAAACAAATTAGTGTGGTCGTAGACAAAGTATATTACATAACTCGAGTTGTAAGGCAATTATGTGCTCGCGGAATTACGCACGCGTAGCGGGAATATTAACTGTTCCACTCGTACGTAATATGCTTCTTACAACTCTCGTTACGTAATATACAAATTATATATTAATTAATCAAACAAATTAATAATAAAAAAATATAGATGATGTCCTTACACGAGAAAAAGCAAAGTTATTGTGCAATACGTACACAAATGATTTAAATGAATATATAATTCAGGAATGTTTCCCTTTCAAGCATATATATGCAATAAATGAACATTTATTTACAGTTTCCAATAATGAACTTTCATTAAAAACACTTCATTACCTAACATTTATATATACATACATTAACATTTCCTAATTTGACAACAGCGTACAGAATAATTTTGACAATCGCCTGTAACTAATTGCTCCGGGGAACATTCATTTTCAGTGCTCAAAAGAATAAAAAACTATCTTACAATTAGATCTACATTAGGCGAGTCAAAATTAAATAATTTAAGCATTCTTTCTATAGAATCGCATTATTTAAAAAGAATAGATGTAAATTCAATAATCAACGAGTTTGCTCAAACTAAAACGAGTAAGAAGTTTATTATTTAATACATCAATTCAATTTATGACAATAATTATTATAATTAGTATAGTTATATTTGGATGTCTTTTTTGTTAAAAATATTTTTTTATGTTTATTGTATATTATAGTCCATATAATGATAATTTGTTATATATTTGCTATATAGATAATGATGTTTATTATATAATGATGTTTATTAAAGTTTGGAATCAAACCAATAATTTCTTTATTTACTGATTTTGGGATAATCGCTCGGACCCGTCAATTTTATTTTCCAAAATACAAAGTTATGATTTAAAAAAAAATCGTGACGTCATTGCTGTTTGCGCTATGACGTCATCGACATTTTTTTAAATGGCAATCCCCATTTTTTATTCTCGATTTGAATAGACCTTTTAATTTTCTAAATAGTGGTGTAGAAATTTTGATATGTTACATTAGAAAATTTTCTACAAGAACCGATTTGAATATTTAAGATAATAGAAAATCTTAATAATTTTACGACTTACACAAACGGTTACACAAACCGAGGTTTGTGTCGGTTTTAATCTCCAAAAGTCGGTTTTAATCTCCAAAAATTAAACATTTTCATACGCTCCCTTTTTTTCTCTGCCTTTTTTTAAATTGCGATTATAACTTGTTTCGTTCGCTTTAGCTCCCGTTTACTAGTCAAACGGCGATTAAAAAAAGAACAGAAAAAAATAAATTTAAACCCAAATTAAAAATGAAACATAATTTTACTTCGCCGTAATCGGAAGCAAAAGAAACAAGAGAGAATCGCAATTTTAAAAAAGACAGAGAAAAAAGCGAGTTTATAAAAATGTGTATTTTTTTCAAATAAAACCGACTTGTTCGATGACATGTCATAAAATTATTAGGATTTTCTCTTTGTACAAACACTTTTTTCTAAACTTTGGCTAATTTCGTTTTTCTCAAAATTAAAATCCGTTCTTTTCTTAAATTTTCTAATGTAACACAACAACATTTTTACACCACCATTTAGACAATGAAAATGTCTATCCAAATCCAGTATAAAAAATGGGGGTTGCCATTTAAAAAAATGTCAATAACGTCATAGCGCAAACACCAATGACGTCACGAAATTTTTTTTTACGTCATAACTTTGTATTTTGCAAAACAAAATTGACGGGTCCGAGCGATTATCCAAAAAACAATAAATAAAGAAGTTATTGGTTTGGTTCCAAACTTTAACACCACACTGTATACATATATATATATATATATATATATATATATATATATATATATATATATCTATATATATATATATATATATATATATATATATATATCTATATATATATATCTATATATATATATCTATATATATATATATATATATATATACATATATATATATATATACGAGAAAAACGAGACTACTGCATGAACACGAGAGACGATTCCCTGAGACTGCCCCCAGCATGGCGACCGATCATATCCACCCTCAAAATGCAATCCCAGACACCCCAGACTCATGTACGACCAACAAGACAAACAAACAACCGAACCGAAGTACCGCACACAACGCGCATGACCCGAAGCCAGACAGCTATAAGTAGTCGCATCGCACGAACGAGCTCTCAGTATGCGTCTAACGGTTGACCCGCACGGACGCATATATCTCTTGAGAATGGCGAATGTTAGTTCGCCGAAACGTCGAGAATCCGGTTCTTTTCAGAGCCAACCCTCAGCATCAACGCGGAATCCCCGAGAAAACAATACAACACAGGTATCTATCCGCGAAAACCTCAAATACAACATTATAAACCTCCACGGGGAGGAAATTTTCCACCTCACCCGTAGTTTCGAGAAACTACGGACAAAGCGCTCTCAATTATTATGCGATTTAGCATGTTTACGTCGCTGTAGAGATACAGACATAACACCCGTCTGTATGAGGCTGTCACACCAAAATCCGACAGCCAGGTCAAACAAAATACTACACAACGCAAGCCAAGCTTTGCTTCGGGACGAAATCCAAACCAAACGACAGAAACTTGACAGCATCAGTCAAAATATCCTGACAACCCACACAGCTTTAACCACTTCGTTACACCCTCTCCTCTGGCAACAGATAGACTTAATATCTAACAACAGAGCCGAACAGAATAGATTATTAATTACCAATAGACAGAAAGAAAAATACAACCTTCTCAGACGGAGACAAAAACCTGCACCAAAACCACTCAACATCGACAAAGTGGTTTACAATCTTTCAGACCAGCCCCTAGACGAACCTACCAAAACAGTACTGGCCAAGGGTTTTAACTTTGCAATAGCACCAACTCGCCTTCCCAAAGAAGACATAATCACTGGTGGCGAGACTGCTATCTCACAACTCCCTGCCACATTAGCCGAGACAATAAGACAGGAAACATGCCACATTTTAAGATCTGCCGAACCACCGACAAGAAACATCTCATACGAGGAATTCAAAGCCCTCAAGGCACTAAGAGAAAACAACAGCATTGTGGTCCTACCAGCTGACAAGGGAAATTGCTCTGTAGTCATGAACAGTGCTGACTATAAACAAAAAATGACCACAATCTTAGATGATCCAGCTTATCTACCCAGTACAACGGACCCCACAACCTATCTTGAGAAAACTACCAGACAAAAGATCCTAAGCTCTAGCATTGACAAGGAAACAATGAATTACCTTATACCAAGGGAGAAATCTTCACGGTGTCCCAAGATATATGGTTTACCACAGATCCACAAAGATGGAGCCCCACTACGACCAATAGTCCGCTCAAGATTGTGATTCCTATGTCCGCAATGCTGAACACTTCATAGACATACTGAAAAATCACCAACTCCAGCCCGGCCACCTCCTTGTGAGCTTTGACATTGTATCTTTATTCACAAAAGTACCGGTTCCTGAGGCCTTAAACATCATAAGATCGAAATAAAAACCAGAAAAACAAGTCAAATATACAAACAAGTCCTAGGAGCACCAATGGGTTCACCTCTATCCCCAGTAATAGCCAACATATTTCTTACAGATTTTGAGGAAAAGGCAATCTCATCAGCCACACTTAAACCTACACTCTGGTTAAGATATGTTGACGACACATTTGTAATCTGGCCCCACGGCAGACCAGAGCTGGACAAATTCCTTAACCATCTTAACTCCCAGCACGACCAAATTAAATTCACAATGGAGATAAAAAAGCATCAACGACTTCCTTTCTTGGATGTTTTGGTACAGAAGAAACCTGACGGCACTTTAAGTCACACTGTGTACCGGAAACCAACCCACACAGACAGATATCTGAACGCTTCTTCGCACCATCATCCCAAACAACTAGCATCAATAGTCAACACTCTCACCACCCGATCCAAAAGACTAGCCGACCAGCTTAACTTACCGAAAGAATTGAGGAACTTACGAGAAGCTCTTTCTTCAAATGGATATCCAAACAGCTTAATATCCAGAGCTTTCCGTCGTACAGAGAACAGTAGCCAAAGAACTGAAGAACGCCAGAAACCCGTTAGCACAGCATACCTACCATATGTTCATGGATCAACTGACAAAATCGCCAGAATCCTTAAAAGACACAATATCGACACCATTTTCAAACCTAACCAGAAAATATCCTCCATGCTACTCAGCGTTAGACACCATCCCTTTAGAATCCCATGGAATTTACGAAATACCTTGCGGAACATGTGAACGAACCTACTATTGGACGTACCAATAGAAAAATATCTGCTAGGAATCAAGAACATGTAGTTTCAGTCAGACACAGAGACAAAGTTTCATCGGCACTTGTCCAACACACAAACACCGGTCACTGGATGGACCTTAGAAATTCAAGGACTGTTAAAGATAGAAAAACGAGACTACTGCATGAACACGAGAGACGATTCCTTGAGACTGCCCCCCAGCATGGCGACCGATCATATCCACCCTCAGAATGCAATCCCAGACACCCCAGACTCATGTACGACCAACAAGACAAACAAACAACCGAACCGAAGCACCGCACACAACGCGCATGACCCGTAGCCAGACAGTTATAAGTAGTCGCATCGCACGAACGAGCTCTCAGTATGCGTCTAACGGTTGACCCGCAAGGACGCATATATCTCTTGAGAATGGCGAATGTTAGTTCGCCGAAACGTCGAGAATCCGTTTCTTTTCAGAGCCAACCCTCAGCATCAACGCGGAATCCCCGAGAAAACAATACAACACAGGTATTTATCCGCGAAAACCTCAAATACAACATATATTAAATATATATATATATATATATATATATATATATATATATATATATGTATATATATATTTATGAGTGTGTATACCTATGTTACGGTAAAACTACGTAGTTTGGTAAATGTACACATTTTTATTACGAAAGGGTGAAGTATGTCAATAAGTCTCCTTAACTTATAGTACAATAAGTCACACAGTTAAACAATCTTGTTCTCTTTAACTAATTAGGAACTAAAATGACTTTTTACTACAATAAATTCTTCTTTCTTCTCTGACACAGTTTAGAAATTTAAAAATCACACAGAATTAAACAGTCTTGTTTTCATAAACTGATTAAGAACTAAAAATACTTTTTATGACAAAAACTTGTACTTTTTGTTATGTTATAAAATAAAAAAATGTAACTTCATATCTAAGTAACTAATATAAGTAACTAATATACTAAGTAACTTTGTAATCTAAGAATAAGCAATTTTAAAATAAATCAACTTAACATATTGCGACATAACCAAACCAAACCTCAAGTTTACTGCATTTTTGTCAAAAACTCAACGCCTTCTTAGAGTTATTTTAATTGTTTTTAGTGCAAATTTGCTAATATTATTTTAAAGGCGCTACTTAGTAATATTTTCCAAGAATTTTGATTAATTCTTTGATAGAAGTTGGTACCCGGGTACCCGGGTCTGACAATGAAATAGTACCCCGGTACTAAAAATTTCATATACTCGGGTACACCCGGATCCGGGTTCCCGGGTAGAAAACCCTAATCCAGACTGATTAAGTGTCAAACATATACTGTACACATTTGATGATTAACAGGCCAACAGGTGATTGAAAATACCTTTGGTGATTTTATTACAACTTGCTGTTCAGGCTTGTTCATTGAGGGCATTAACAAGTTAAGATGGCAAAACTGTATTGATAATTTATGCCAATACATTGATTAATTAACACCACTTCTTGGTCAAAATAAAATAACACAAACTTTTAGTTCCAAATCAGATTTCATACTAAATGCCCAATATAAAGTACATAGTAGTGTCAAATTCGCATTATTATTTAGTAATAATATAAAAGTATATAATAATATTGTAAATTTACCTTTCTCGACATATTAATATATCAATTTTCGATTAAATGTTCAATTGGCATATGTTAGGTTAAAAATTACATAAACATGACAGCTGGGGTAAGTGACAGCTACTTCTGTCAAATTTCGAATACCTCTTGAAGAAACTCGAGCGGCAATTTCAAAAATTCGATGGAGAATGATAGCGAAAGGCTCAATTTATTCTGTTCAAATTCCACCATTAAACGTTATTTATTATATGACTACTACTACTACTTTACTTACACTACTTTAAGTAGTGTATATATATATATATATATATATATATATATATATATATATATATATATATATATATATAATTTTTACAATAATTTTATTATTATAAATTTCCTTTATTTTCTTTTTCTTATGTATTATATTGTAGTGCAAATAAAATTGAATTTATTGATACAAGAAAATAAAAATTAATATATTGCTATTTCTTTTTTATTTCTTATCATAACAATATATTAGGGATTGCCATCACTATTCTTGTTATCCTTAAGCTCCCTGTATTTTAACTAAAAATGAAATGTAGGTTAACGGAAACTTCATTTAACAAAATAATTTTATTTATACGTGCAATGAAATATTAAAAATTCGTTATTGAATTTTTTGATTTTTGAAACGTTATTGAAGAATTTCAATGCCTAGGCCCTAGGGCGTTAATTGGTTCATAGCCCAGGGCGCCAAAATTGATAAGAACAGCCCTGGACAAGACAAGACAGGACGAGAGAAAACCATAGAAAACCAGACAAGACCGGAGAAGATGAGACAAGACTAGACAAGCACGAATATTTTAACTAAACTGTTAGATCAGCAAATTTTGAAATGATTTTTTATAAATTTTTCAATCAACACAGAATTATAGAAATCAGAAAAGTCTTCTAAGACTATAGGTTTTGAGTCTTTAATGTACAGCATCCTTGTGTTTTATTATATTTAATTTTCTCTTGTATCTCACATAGCATTGTGTTTTAATGATTGTACAAACGAATTGGATTTAATTAGTATATCTGGTATAATAAGCTACTAATTGGCAGGATGTTTGAGTTAGTTTGCTAAAGAAAATGCTATTTCCCAGGAATTTTCTCTTTTCTCGGAAATAAGCGATTTTCTTATTTTATAGTTTTTATTTCGGTTACAGCAAAAACTTTTCCTGTTAATGGAAGTGCTCCTGTAATAACTAATTATCAATTAATTACAAAGAAAGTGTATTCGACTAAATTCGAATTAAAATAAAACTAATTTATATATATATATATATATATATATATATATATATATATATAAAGAGTGGGGGTAATAACAATCGTTATTAGTTAAAGAGTAAATTTTTATAAAAATTACTACGCAAACGGTAGAATTCGGGTGATACGATTCAAAGAAAAAACTCAAATTCTTCTTAAGTCGACGTTTCGATTTATTAATTAAATCTTTTTCAAGACCTACAAAATTATTACAGAAAATTACAAAAAAACAAGTGAAAGATGTTATTGATTACTTACAAAGAAGGTAATGAACAATTAACTAAGACGTGTAACATCATATAACTTGACTAGCAATGTGGGTTACATAATCGTTGCTGTAAAACGAGCCATGGTGAATTTTAATTTCGGTGTTTGAAATTTAGTATTTAGTTTGCAAAATGTCGGACACCAACCCGATCGGCACAGCACGAGGAAACCAACAAAACCTTTTCGTTCTCTTAAAATAAATTAAAGTTGAAAAAAAAACAAAATTTTTTTTCTCTTTAATTGAGCTGCGAAGGTGCGCATTGGGAAAGATCGTGACATTAGAAGGACACAGGAGTCACAAGCACACAGGAAAAAGAATATTTAACTAATGTTTGAAGACATACCGTTCGAAAAATTTTTTTGTTTGAAACCGCCACTACGTCGCAGTTTCCCAGAAACCCAGGCAATCTAGACAATCCCTAGATCTTCTTAGAAAAACAGGAGCTCAACGACCCCCATTTAAGGAAAATTGTATAATAGTAGAACCACTAGAGACCACGAAAACCGCAGCACAAATAGAAAATAAATAGCAAAACAGAAACCACCCATCAAGTTAACTGTGTCTAGACTTCGCCCAAGTCATGAGCCAAACATACATATTGCTCAACCCGTCCATGTCCTTCCTTGAGTTCATGGCTGCACCGGCGTTATGAATGAAACACATTTCCAAGAAAAGTCTCTTGGATAAGCTTGGCTCCCTTGCAAGAACTTTCAGGTCATTGTAATTGACCCTATGGTCCTTGTCATTGCAATGTGTTGCTAAGGCGCAAGAGTGGGGTTTTAGTCTACAATCACTTCTGTGATTGGCCAGTCTGGATGACAATCTTTGGCCGGTCTGACCAACGTACACAAGCTCACACTCGGCACACGGAATGCAATAGATTACATTTGATTGCATTAACGTGGGGGTTGAATCTTTAAGGCGACTGAAAGATCTGTTGATGGTGTTATAACATTTATCCGCTATAATGGCTGGGCTCTTGTTCTTGAAAATTGATTTTATTCTGGGGGACAATGATTCTACAAAATGTAAGCTCTTGAATATTTTCGTGTCGTCCTCTGCGACCACCTCAGCGACAGGTTGTCTTGTAGGATTGGAGAACAACAACTTCCTGAGTACTGTTGTGGGATAGTTGTTCTTCTTTAGGATATTAAACAATCTCTCTAAACTATCATTACGAAGATCTGGATGTACAATCCTGAATATCCTCGTCTTAAGACCCAAAACTACATTCAGCTTGTGCTGAAAAGGAGCGCAGGAAAAATAATTCAGGTATCTGCCCGAACTGGTAGGTTTCTGGTACCAATCTAAAATAATGCGGTTGTCATTTGTCCTGATAATCAGGGTGTCTAAAAAGGGTAGAGTATTATTATTTTCAGATTCAATAGTGAAGGTAAGACGTTCGTTGTATGAGTTGAAGGCTCTTAGGACCTCAGTTTTGGACCCTTGCGGGATGGCACAGACAATATCATCCACATATTGCCACAAAAATGGGATTTCGAAATTAAGTTTGTCCAAAGAAACCTTAATTAAAGTGTTCATAACAATCTCCGCTGCCACCGGAGATAAGCGCGATCCCATGGGGGTTCCGAAAATCTGAAGGAAAAACTTATTTTCAAACGAAAAATACGTTGTATCAAAAATGAATTCAATAAGTTCCAAAAAAACCTTGCGGGGTATTTTGCAAGATGGGCGAATCAACTCCCAGTTTGATTTGATAATATCCAAAAATAACTTTGACGGTATATTAGTGAACAGCGATGACACGTCCAGAGACACCAATTCATGACCATCGGGTACTTGGTAATTATTTAAGGCAGTGGCGAATTCAAACGAGTCTTTAATTCTGAACACGTTGTAGTCAGCGAAGGACGTGTAAAGAATATTCGAAATGAACCTAGCCAACTTTTCGGAGTGAGATTGAACTGAAGAAACAATGGGCCTTAATGGAAAATTTTCTTTATGGATCTTAGGTAAGCCGTAGATTTTAGGGGGCATAGCATTGTGTACAATTAAGGTTTTGTAAGTAGTTTGGTCTATGTAACCTTTGCTTTTAAGTTTCTTAACCAGTTCATTGTTTCTTCGTTCAAACCCACAGGTGGGGTCTCTACTTAAGGGAGCATAAGTGGCTGCATCTGACAGAAGGTCGACAATCCTGGATCGGTAATCCTCTTTTTTCAAAATGACCGTTGCATTGCCTTTATCGGCTTTGAGAACCAGTAGTTCAGGATGTGTTTTAAGGAACCGGTCACATGACCGTCGAGGGTCTGGCAGTGCCGCCCTAAAGTTCTCCAGTTTATTAATATGATTCGAAACCACATAAGTAGCTTCAGCTCTACACAGATCTTTTTTGGACTATGTACTAAATTTTATATATATATATATATATATATATATATATATATATATATATAAAATTTAGTACATAAAAGGCAAACATGAAAATTATATATTTATTTTCTTTTCTTTCATCTTTATAATAATATTTAGGATTATATTTCTTGACAAATATTCAGTGGCGGCTCGTGGATGATGTTTGTGGGAGGGCTGGAAAAAATTATAATAAAAAATCACTAGGAATTGAAAAAAACCATTATTGACCATACAGAAACATATTGATTTTTTTACTTCAGTGACGATCTGTTAACCAATTATGCTTCATAAAAATGTTGAAATTAAATTTTTGGTCATAATTATTTGAATGGCTTTGTGACACTGGACAAATATTTAAATCTGGAGTTAACCGTCCTAATGATTTAATTTCAATTTTTTCTTGAAATTCCAGTCGTGCAAAGTTGATATTTTACAAATGCATAGAGATTTTTGCTTCATTCATTTCTATAAAAAATTAATTAAAATTAAATTCAATAATTAAATTCAAAAACAGCTATCTTACTTTCTACGTGTATAGCTAAGAACTATTTATTTATTAATATTTTGTTTTAAATTATCCACTTTTCAATTGTCCAGTTAAGGTTTTAAGGCCCTTGCCGAAACTCGAGTTCTTAGAAACGAACCCATAAAATACAGAGTGCGGACTGCAATGTTTGCAACTCACGATATGCATATTACATAAACGTATATCGCAGGTGGGGTAACCAGGTCAATACATTAGCTACGCGACGAGACTCGGTCTGCACTGACTGCAGCCCGGATGAGTATACAACCGCACTAAATTACACAATACACACATACAGAGCGAATATCGAGGTATTTATTACCTACAATTCAAAAAATAAATATACTACGAAAGGAAAAATATGTTTTAGTAAACTAATTGTATACTAATTGAATAGTTTATAAAAATTTAAAAAAATGTCTTCATTTTGGTGGGAGGGCTGCAGCAATTATGGGCGAGCCGCCACTTGATAAATTGCCCTGGATAAATACATTTTATGTAAAATTGTAATATCTTGAGTTATATAGAACATAATCGGTGGCCCTTTGTATATTCTGTATACAATAAATAAATTTCTTCTTTTTTTTTTATTCCAACCCTTAGAGTACCGTTAGGTGTTAAGGTAATAATCTATATAGACTCAGGTACACTATTACAGAAATGACAAACTCATATTAATTGTGGACTAGTTCAGCCCATTCCTTTCTGTCCTTACTCATTCTTTTCCCCTCGTTCCATGACAGTCTCTTCTCGCTTAAAGTTTCTGTCTATAATTTCTTCTTCTATAATAGTATATTACGTAACGGGAGTTGTAAGAAGCATATTACGTACGAGCAGAACAGTTACG
Source organism: Phosphuga atrata (assembly GCA_944588485.1). Classification (NCBI taxonomy): domain Eukaryota; kingdom Metazoa; phylum Arthropoda; class Insecta; order Coleoptera; family Silphidae; genus Phosphuga; species Phosphuga atrata. The sequence goes on along the minus strand of OX155892.1, from coordinate 92,557,169 downwards.
TAATTCCGCGAATACGTACTTGCCTTACAACTCGAGTTATGTACTATACTTTATCTACGACCACACTAATTTGCTTCTGTTTAATAAGAAAAATATGTTTGATGTAACAAATTTATTTCTTATTAGGTTATGTTTATTTAATTATCATTATTTAAAATTATTATAAACAAACAGTTGTATTTTCATATATAACTGTTACTCGACATTATTTATCTTGAAAGAAATGAAAAGAAATACATTATTAATGGTTACATAGCTTATTATTTAATACTTTAAATTATTAAACTTAAACTGCAATAAGAGTGCTCATAAATATAGGCAACCGAATGTACGCAATGTCTATTTCCGTTAGTTTGAATTGTGGCACGGGGAGCGCTGAACGTATGAGCACGTAATATCAACTCTCAACCAATCAACGAATCGTAAACCAAACGCACGTATGTGTTATCAATCTCAACATTAATCGCGGACTGTTTCATACGTGTGTGTTATGATGTATTCTAATGATGTATAAACTGTACAATAACGGTCATTTACAATAGTGGTCGTAGATAAAATAAAGAAATATATCGTTACATCCTTCATGATTAGAAAACGTTTTCATTTTATATTTTAATGAATGTTTTTCTCGAGCCCCTAAAGATACAATGAAGAAAAATCTTGGTACCTATAACACTCGCCAAATATAGATGGCAAGAAAACGTCTGGATATTTTACAAATTGTATCAAACTTCAAGCGTAACTACAAAAAGCCTACAATAAATTGCGTAGAGATTAATTATGCTGCTCTACTGAAAACGCAGAAGTAAAATTTGAAAACCAAATAAAACATACTGGCAACATCAGCAGAACAACTTGGGACGTAATTAAAAAAATCACACAATTAAACCCTAGACCTATACAATAAATCGAAAATGCAAACAAAAGCCCAACAATTTCAGTGACAAATTTTAACAATATCTCACAGATAACGCTGAAGAAATAACAAAAAACTCCCATCTGTCCCTTTTCATAGTTACATCCCGGAAACAAACAGGTCAGTGGTGCTAGGACCCTATGACGGCAACGGAGCTTTACAATATCACCATGAATAAGAAAAACAAAAAGTGTGCCGGAAGCGACGACATACCGATTCGAGTTATCAAAGAGAGATTGAGAAAATTGAGAAAACTGCCAAAAAGAGATCTTTGGAAATAACAGACCCACTACTGTATATAGCGAACTTCATAGTATCTGGTATTTTCCCAGAACTCCTTACTTCAACATAAGTGAGGTTGAACTTCATTTTCTCAAATTCTCTTAAACTGCAACAATTAATCCAATATTTAAGAAGGGGGATAATAAAAATGACATGGAAAACTAAATATTATCAGTATATTATCTTCTTTTGCAAAGGTTGCAGAGAAAATCTTTCAAGTAAGAATAGTATCCTTTCTACAGAAATATAATACCATTAGCGTCTGCCAGCATGGTTTCACAAAAGGGAAAGGTGTAGAAACGGCACGTTTCCAATATATTGATAATGTCTACAAGCAACTTGAAAACCAAGACATCCCTTTCGGTATTATCGTCGATTTGTCGAAGGCTTATAATACTGATGACCACAATATTCTTCTAAATAAAATGGAAAAGTATGGAATCAGAGGGACAGCGCTACTTAGTCCTACTTATCGTAAGCAGATCACAAAAATTGAAACACATTACGGCTTTGTAACATCTACGACGAGAACAGTCAGGACGGTGATACCTCAAGGGAGTATCTTGGGCCCTATCCTATTTAATAATTATGTCAACGATCTGCCTACAGCAATCGACAATACATAGGCTCTAATGGTTAACTATGCGGATTACACTAGTCTACTTCTCAAAAACCGTAGTTTAGAAGAAGTCCATACTAATTTAACATCAGTTATGAACCGGTTAATAAACTGGTTCAATTCAAACCGTTTATAGTTATTAACACCTAACCACCTGACATACGACCCTCAGACCCAAAATAGCAGTAATTTTCTCAACTGAGACGTATGGCAGGTGGTTAAGGGTTAACAAGTCAAAAACCTACATCATCATATTTAAAACAAAAGGAAGTTTGAAACTTTATCCTAAACATATTGCCATAGGGAACGATCAGTTTGCTGCAAAACAACCTGTAATATAAATATATTCAACCTATCCGTAGCTCTATAATATTATTAAGGCTATTGAGACTACAAAACAAATCTCGTGTTGAAACACAACATATATTTGCCTGTAATTCACTAGCACTCAGTCTACTTTCATCGCACTGAAACAAGTACTAGATAAATAGAATTGTTTTAAAGATTAAATTTTAATTAAAGATTAGAATTGTTTTAAATTCCATCTTTCTATTTAACCCAAGTGAATAGCAATCTGCAGACGTGCTTCGAATTAAAAACAATATTATTTATCTAGTTCTTGCTTTAGTGCCATGAAAGTGGACTGAGTGCTAGTAAATAACATACAAATATCTGTTGTGTTTCAACATGAGTTTTGTTTTATAGTCTCAAAAAAACTTAATAATATTATAGAGTTACGGTAAGGTTAAATATATTTACATATTCCAGCTATGTTCTTTAATAACGTGATATGATTGTATCTATAATTAGTTTAGTTTCAACCCTATATTCAATAAAATAAATATGAACTTATAAAGCTTCAAATACGCCCCTTTGTTCAAATTATAAGCTATTTTGTTCAAAAACACCGAAACTACTCTTTATTATTTTTAGCTCTTGCAATGCATTTTTATTTGTGGATTTGACCATCTTGAAGGTTAATATTTGTGTCTTGCTATGTTAATACTTATTTACTTCGATTTCTTCAAGTAAATAAGCACAAAAAAGCAAGACACAAGCAATGTTTTTTTTGCCAATAATTAGTGTTGCTTATGATTAATTGTAGACTCATGAATTAGCTTTAATTGTAAACGTAAAATTTTTGGTAGAAATTTGCGTTTTGAACAATAAATGTATTTAATTAATCGATTTGTTGTGGAGTTACTTGTTGAAACTTCATTTCAATAATAACAATTTAAACACATATATTTCATCAACTGTTGAAGCCACAGTGTGATGAAGCATATGCAGTGTACTACAAATAATTTTGAAACGAGATAAAATTATGTTTTAATTTTTTAATTATTAATAAATGTATTTTTATTATTAATATAATGGCAAAATGAAAATATTTTTATTAATAAATGTATTTTGATTATTAATATAATGACAAAATTAAAATATTTTTATTAATAAATGTATTATTAATATTATTATTATTATTATGGCAAAATGAAAATTAAATATTTATATTTATTTTCCTTCCTTTCATCTTTCGAATAATATTTTTTAACAAGAATTTAATAAACCTTTAAATTGCCTTGGATAAATAAATTTTAATATCTTGCTTCATATAAAACAAGGAAATTCATTTACGTCTTTCATGAAAGCAATATAACTTATTTTAGCTATAATATGGTAATTCGGTTAAATAATAGTTTATGCATCTGAGAACTTTAAGCGTAGCGTTAACGTAAAAAAATCTTGTCAAATAGTTTCCATCGAAGTGAACAGCAAAATCAAGTGAAAGCCGCATACAGAATCGACCTCTAGACGAAACCACAAAACATGTTTCCAAAGTTTTACTTTTTATACAAATTATATTAAATATTTTATTGAATTGATTTAAAAGATCAACAAATTAAATGAATTTTATTAGTCTAGACTTTACGTAAGGATTTCAATATTAAATGTTTATATTGAACTTATGTATAAATGTTTATATGACGCATTAAAATGATATAAATGCAAACAATAAAATGACTAAAAAAATAAACAAATAGTAGAATCGCTTATTAAGATTATTTATACTACCAAAATGCATAGATTACATTTAATATAACGCTTTCTAATAGCTATAGCAGGGTGTTGGTTATTCCTTGGTCTATTCTAAGAATATTTTGCCTTATGATGATTTTAGTTTATTTTAGTTTACGCTACTCCAGTGGAAAATTTGGACGAATTGCAGATAATGGCTGGGTATAACTGAATTAGAAACAACCGTGGTGTGTTTGAAAGAGTTCGGCACTCAATGACGAGAAGATTGAATACTTGTATCCATGCTGGAGGAAGTCATTTCAAACATTTATTGTAGATTGAGCAAGTTTACAGGTACTTTTTGAGAATAAAATGTTGTTATCTGTAAAGCCGGATGTTATTATCTTTTCTGAAACTTGGTCTTTAACATATTTCACCTTTATTGTACTTAATAACTATCATTGATATTACAACTACAGCTCAAAAAATAGAGCTTGATGGTGTTATATTGTACGTTCAAAAATCTGTAGTCTAATTGGTAACCTAAAAATTGTTTCAACTACTTTAAAATTAAATTATAATAAATCCATTAAGATATCAGGTGTTTATAGATAATAAAGAAACCTTTATCAAATAAATTTCTGAATATTTAGTTAATGAAAACCACGGTAAAAATCACGTCATAGCTGGTGATTTTAACATCGATCTACAAAATTCTGAAACTATGGTTAATGAATCTCTTGATTCAAATTTTCTTGATGTTGGTTATCTTCCATATTTTAATGAAATTACCATATCTAGTGAAAACGGAGGCTCATTTATTGATAACAATTTTAATAAATCAAATTTTGATTATATCCTTTACTTTCAACAACGTCTTCACCGATCATTAACCAATTTTTGCATCTCTCGGTGTTACTACTGGAAACACTAGCAAAAACAAAGTGGTTTCTGTGTTAGACTGTACGCATTTTGCAAATCAGTCCTCGTTAAAAAATTGGTCATCTTTGCTAGTCATGCAAGACCTTGATGATTTTTTTTAAATTTTTATTCATAAAATAAAATCATTAATTAAAAATTTAATTAAAACATTTAAAAGATACAACTTTTGTAACCAATTAGAAAAAATGCAATTGGATTACCAAAGATATTATACATTCATGTAAAAGTAAAGAACGGTTATAGAGATTAACATGGGATCCCAACGAACCATCCCATCGTCCCATGGGATGGGATGAGTGGTATGAACGCCGCGTGGGACGGGATGGGGCGACAATTTTGCATGGGACGTAGTGGGACGAGTTTTTTTAATCTAGTAAATCTAGTCTGTGCATAATTAGTTGCTCCCATATGAGAAGCTCTTTATTTTCATTTTAAACTATTTTTGTTTTTCTGCAGCACATATCATTTGTGTGTAAGATTTAATTAAGTTTTTCACGACGCCGACGCGCCGCGGCAGTCTGTAGTTACCGAATCGCGCTTGCGCAGTTCAGCATAATTTACTTTTGTGAAAAAGTAATGTCCTATTTTAACCTTGAAAATTGTGTAGCATTGTTTTTAACGAAAATATTAAAAATAGACAATAATCTAAAATTATCGTTTATCGTGTCAAATTTTCAACAAAAGGAATTATCCATTGTCGGATAAATTACGGAAAAATTTAATTCGAACGAATTATCGTTAGAAAAAGTCTGCTGTATGGAAAAAATGGGATGAACGGGATGCGATGGGACGAACATTTTAGGCCTGTGGGATGAAAATGTGATGGGATGGGACAATGACAGGGATCCGTCCCACGGGATGGGATCTGGAACGAGAAACTCTTCCATGCTCATCTCTAAACGGTTCTATAATATTTGGAAGCGTAATAAAAGTAATTTTTGACTTATATATTTAGTAATAATAGGGAATATGCAAGAAATTTAAATTTACATGATTTTTGTATCCCCGATACTTTATGATCTTGACATTACACCTATACCATTATTTTCTCATTTAGTTAATATTTATTTCCAAAAATTGAAATAAAAAAGTCCAAAATGTGCGAGCGAAATTCATATTTGCGAAACGCATCACCATTGGTCAAGTGATGTGACGTGCACGTTGACATCAATCGGCCTCCACGATATTCACATATGTGGGTAGGGTGGACTATACACCTCGATAGGGACTTTATCAAACACTTTATCTTGTGCACTTATAATAGTGTTTTTGCATTCCGGTTCTATACAATATATTTAAAATGGTTTTTTAGCTTTTTCCATTATCGAAATAGCAAATTCAAACTGAAAATCCGTAACTGTCTATGCAAATATGCTAGGCAACACTGAATGCGATAAATTAGACCGTTCATCCCATTTATAGCACGTTTTGAATGACATAGCATAACACATGACATTCAGTGTTGCATAGCATATTTGCATAGACAGTTACGGATTTTCAGTTTGAAAATGGAAAAAGCTAAAAAGCCAATCATTTAGATATTGTATTGTACCGGATTGCAAAAACACTATTATAAGTACACCAGATAAAATGTTTGATAAAGTCGAAAGTAAAATCGAGGTGTATAGTCCACCCTACCTACATCTGTGAATATCGTGGAGGCCGATTGATGTCAACGTGCACTTCACATCACTTGACCAATGGTGAAGCGTTTCGATCAGGTCAAATTTAATCGTATTTTATATATATATATTTTTAAATTAATAGAAACACTTTCAACAGTATTTATAATTTTTACTATGTTAAACGTAGTAAAAAGTGAATTAAGCAAATAAAAAAAAATTGATGCATATTCCCTTTTGGCTTGAAAAATGAATATAATGCTTTCTATAAAATCCTGCAAGAAATAGTAATAAAAGTGCTTGCGTTAAAAAATGTTGCAATGATAGGAAGAAACTATGACGTTTTGTTAATAGTAAATTAGGTAAAAAAGTGTGCGAATAATGAAATTGATTTTATTGTCTGTGATGAAGAGATTATAACCGATAAGAAAGCCATTGCGGATAGTTTTGTAACTTTTTTCAAGGACATTGGTGAAAACTTGATAATATTGTTGAAAAAAATGTGAAATATAATTGTAATAGTATATGCCAACCAATAAAACAGAAATTGAAAAAATTATACTTGTCATGAATGATAAAGCAGGAGGTGTTGATGGTATTGATACTAAAACGCTTAAACTTATCTCTAAGGATATTAGTTAACCTCTAGAACATATTTTTAATATCTGTATTAGTAAAGCCTCAATTTGGCCCAATTCTCTCAAAGAAGCTGATATACCGATTCATAAATCTGGTGACCAGCACCTAAAAACTAACTATAGCCCAATCTCTCTAATTTCAAACTTAGCTAAAATCTTGGAAAAAATTATCTATACCATATTATATTTCTGAGAGCGAAATAACTTAATCTCGAACAATCAAGATGATTTTATGAAAGGTAAAGGAACGAATGATGATCTAGTTGTTACAACTAATTTTATATAATAAGATCGATAAGAATTTGCCAAAAGTATTAGCTTTCATAGATCTTGCAAAAGCATTTGATACTATTAATCACCAAATATTGTTGGACAAACTCTGGAGATGTGGAATCAGGGGTATTCCTCACCAACTATTGGAAAATTATTTGTGTAATTTATTTCGTTGGTACAGCAAATGGATGTGTCAGAAATGGTAATGTTGCTTTTACCTTTCTGAACGTTGTAAATCGATTGGCAAAGAAATGCTCTGGGAAAATCTAAAAAAACACGTGCTAAATAAGACAATTTTACAAGTAAAGTCAAGTCTGAGGAGGTCAATAAACTTAAAATCAATATTTTGGACGGACTGAAAAGCCACACAATTTACATAAAAGAGCCGCATACGGCTCGCGAGGCGCGAGTTGCCGACCCCAAGGCTAATAGAACTCCGAGTGGCAAAGTGAACAAATGTGTCAGTGGAAATAGAACGGTAAGAGTTGTGGTTCCACAAAGTATTGACAGAAATTGTTATAGAGCTCCGGAAAGGCTGAATATATTTATATATTCAAGTGTGTTCCGTTGGTTTAACCTTTTAAGGTTCCGTTGGTTATAAGTTTGGATATTTTCAATGTTTTACCGAATAATGCCATATTCTCTTATGTGATATGATACTCGCGAGCCGCGAGTTGCCGACCCCAAGGCTAATAGAACTCAGTGTGGCAAAGTGAACAAATGTGTAAGTGGAAATACAACGGTAAGAGTTGGGGTTCTACAAGGTATTATACTAGGTCCGATATTCTTACATACATTTCATTTACATTAGATTTCATTCACATCACATTTACTTCAATCAATAACCTGCTAAGTTCATGTTTCTCTCACAAAATGTCAAATTAAAAAATATAACCCTAATCACCCACGTGGGTTTCAAGTAAGTGGTTTACAAATTGTTGTTCATGGAAGCAAAGCTGTGCTGATGAGAGATAAATCTAGAAACGCGTCCACAGATGGCTATCCACTTAAAGTATCGGAAAGACATTACCTTAAAAACAATGTCATTTTTAAGGTTTTTGTTTGAGAAGACTCAGTAATGGTTATAGAGCTTCGGAAAGGCTGAATATATTTATATATTCAGGCAATTCCGTTTTTTTTAAGTTTGGATATTTTCAATGTTTTTAAGTAATTAAAAGTAATTAATTTTTAAGTTTTTAGGTGAGTTCTGTAAAGAACTGGAATGAAGTTAGAAGTCGATTATCTGAATAACTTAATAAGATTGATCGTTGGCTTAGAGTAAACCAACTATCAATTAATATAGATAAATCAACTTTCATTACTTTTGCTAATTACACTGATAGTCTCCTATACATTTCAGTCTGTATATTAATCATAAGCCTTTAACAAGAGTCGATAAATGCAAATTAGGTTATTCAAACCGGTTAAAACCGAACCCGGTTAACCGGGTTTTCTGTTAAAATTTAGGAAACCGTAAAACCGAGTTGTTTTCGAAAAACCGAAAGTCGGTTTTTATTTTTTTTATTTTTTTTTCTTCAGGTGTAAAATAATTTTATTTTTCTATTGTTATTCATGAAGTATTATCTTGTGAATTTATTTGTACTCAAATAAAACGTAAGAGCAGTGAAATATAAAATACGTAATATAAAATATAAAATACGTGATATATAAAGGTTCACAGATTTAGAGTAAGCATAATCTTGATCCTGAAAATCTTGATCCTATTCTTACATTTTAGTCTAGATTCGTACTTCGATAAATAAATATATATCTACATTTATAGTTATCTCTTCGTAGAGAATTTATTCTAACAACAATATTTTTTTTATTTTTTACGTAAATATGAAATATAACAATTTTTTTTTAAATTTATTAAATACAGTCAAACTTCCTAACTCGAACTTCAATAAATCAAAATTTTCTATAACTCGAACTTTTTTAGAAATTCATACATTGAGATTTTACATATAAATTAACTTTCATAATTCGAATTTTTCCATAACTCGTAGTAAAAATGAGTACAATAGTAAAATTTTACATAATTAATCTCTACAACTCCAATATTTTAATCGCTGCGTACTTTCCAAAATTTATGGTGCAGGATATTGCCTATCATAAACCGTATCCTATTTGTTATAGGTTATAGTAAAGGTGCTATATATTAATGAAATTTTAGAGTTTAAACTCATTTTTTCTTCTTACCTCTGCCATTACAATTGCAAATATGAGTAAAAAAAACTCAATACGATGTCGTTATCTGACAAAGTGAGGATGATAAGTGAAATTGACAAAGGAATTAAAAAGAAAAAAGTGAATGCTGAAGACTTTGGGATTCCTCCAAGTACAGTTTCTTTAACTATAAGAAACCGCAAAGAAATTCTAAACAAAGCCGAAAATGGTGCAACTAATGATGCATACGTTTGAAAAAGTTACCTAAGAAGACAGAGTTGACTGAGAGTCCCTTCTTCAGACGAAGTTTACCGCGCATTATCTACTTTGGAGAACTTTCTAGATAGAGAATTTCTTAATGGAATCCAAATTAAAATTGCCGACTTTTTAAAAAAATAATATATTATTATAATTATTTTTAATTAATTATAATGATATAACGTTATATTAATAATGTTTATTCTTTGTTTTGTTTATAAATAAATACATATGTTATATTATACATATGTTATATTATGTAATATTTACTTTGAACAAATTGTTTGAAGTGAATTTTGCTCATTTTGTAATTATGTATTTCTCTAACTCGAATTTTCTATAACTCCATTTTTTTGTGAACTATGGTAATTCGACTTAAGGAAGTTCGACTGTAATTATAAATGGTAAATATATATTTATTTTATTTGGTTTACAGCTACACTGGTTTCGAAATAAGTTTTAAAAGTTAACACTCAATTTATTTATTTTTATACTTAAAACCAGGTTTTAATCGGTTAACCGGTTTTTTACTTTACGACCGTAAAACCGTAAACAGGTTTTTGAAATTTCATCGGTGTTTTGGATGCCCTACTGCAAATACCTAGAGTTGTTTGTTGATAGACACATGAAATGAGATAAACGTGCAACTGAATTGCCAAAAAAAACTCAAAAATTGTATTTTCTTGTATTATAAACTTAGTCAATCACTTGATCCTTCAGTTTTAAAAATAATCTATCCTGGTATTTTTGAAAATATAATTGCTGCCTGGAGTGGTTCATATAACAAATCTATTAAACATGTAACTACCATGCAAAACAAAATTTAAAAAAATGCGTCTAAACAATGCAAATAAATTGCCTTTAGTAATAAGAGATACTTTTATTGTCATTGCATTAACTTTCCACTTCCAAGACTGTAATTCTATATTAAAGATCGAGTTCAATAAGCGAGTTCAATAATTTTTCGAGTCATTAACGAACCCATATGAGTGCTATAATGACTTCATTATAGACGCAAAATAGAATATAGTATATTTTACAACGAGAGATGAATGTGACGTTTTTTTTGGTGAGGTGAGAGTTTGATCACGAGCGCCAGCGAGATAGCAATCACACCGAACCAAAATAAAACGCTTTCATCTCGAGTAGTAAATGCAATTTTTTCTACTGATATTCGGTTGCAGAATCCATAATTCGACTTGTTTCGACCAATTCGAAGCAAACTATCGGAACTGTCATTACAAATTTAATCGTTGGTTTGTTCGTTTCCATGGTAATATTGTTGCATTCTCATAGAAGGTGATACTTTTCAAGTCAAATGTCCTAATTTTATTTCGGTTTTCGTAATAGTTTCAGGCTCGTTTTGATTTTGCACATAAAATAATCCATTGAAATTGATGTAATTTATAAGAAAGACCATGCAAATTTAGTTACTTTACTTTTTAAATCGAGAAAATCATAAATTAAAAATGCTCATTTTCATCTCTAGATGTGAAAATATTTTCACCTCTAGAATGAAAAAATGTCACTTTCATGTAGGGTAAGCCGTGGAAAAATAGTATATTTTACACTCACGAGCGCCAGCGAGTTAGCAATCACATCGAACCAAAAAAAAAAAAACACTTTCATCTCGAGTAGTAAATGCAATTTTTTCTACTGATTTCGGTTGTAGAATCCATAATTTGACTTTAATAAATCCAATTCGAAGAGAACTGTCAGAACTGTCAATACAAATTAAATTGTTGGTTTGGTCGTTTCCATGGTAACATATTGCATTCTCATAGAAGGTGATACTTTTCAAGTCAAATGTCCTAATTATATTTCGATTTTTGTAATAGTTTCAGGCTCGTTTAACGTTTGCAAATAAAATATTCCAATGAAATTGATGTAATTTATAAGAAAATCCATGCAAATTTAGTTAGTTTAGTGTTTTAATCGAGAAAATCATAAATTTAATATGCTCAATTTCATCTCGAGATGTGAAAATATTTTCATCTCTAGAATGAAAAAATGTCACTTTCGTGTAGGGTAAGCCGCGGAAAAAATACCACAAACCACATATATCAGTAGAAAAAAATCTTTATTTAGATCAATTTACTAAAAACTAATACGAGTTCAAACTCGTAAGCATAAGTACTAAAAATATAAATAAAAAAATACTTCAATAAATTACCGAACACCATGAAAATGTTAAATTGTTCTACTAAACTGTTTTACTAGTTTACTAGTTGTATAAGAACGTGCCATGTGGTAACTGTATAAGTTATGAAATTTTTATTATGATGGACTCTTTATTTGCATTACACTGTACCCTATTATTTTGTAATTTGTATTTAATCTTAGTCTAAGAATTTAATCTAATTATATATTTTATACTGGTTCTATGTACAGGTGTTCTCGCACCTCTATAGAAATGTAATACCAGAAATTATAAATAAATAAATAAAATAAGTGTATTACCCATTTACCAGTATTCTCGAAGAAACTGTTTTAAAATAACAATTAAGAAAGAATTAAAAACAAAAAAATAATAATTATTTAAATCAGCGCCGTCGTTTGGATTTTGAGGCCCCGGGCATATATTGAATCAAAAAAGTAAATAAACAAATAAATTCCTTAATTTTTAATAAATACAAGAAAGGCACATATGTATAGAAGAAATATAATATAATAATATATTAATATAAAAGAAAAACAAAATTGAACTTTAACTTTAACTTCAGCAAAATGGGTGGGGGGATCCCCAAAATAGGGGCCCCCACAACCTTTGTGGTGGCCCCCCTAGCCCGTGGGCCCTGGGCATTCGCCCCATTGACCGACGCTACTGATTTAAATACATATATGAAATATGCAGAACAAAATATTATTGAAGTTATATTGAACATTTAGTTGGAGTCACTCAAATCTCAAAAAAATACTTATATTTTTTAACTCAAATTAAATTATTTAAATAAATTACCGAAATATTCAGTTATTTGACTTTAATTGGTGTCGCATCAACTAAATAAAAAATCAGCTAAATTTCTAAGTTAATAATTATTTCTTTAATTTACTAAATAAAATATCGATTTATTTACCATATAATCAATTAACAATAGAAGTAGTGAATAGGATGGTTGCGACTGTTACTACATAGTAATTCATAATTACATTGAATTAAAAAATTCACTATGTTTTAACCACACTTATAATATGTAAAAATGTTATATAACTTATTTTCCACAGTTATATAAATTTCTAGATTTAAATTCACGACTCGAGTTTCGACGTTTGCCGGTTATATTCCGAAAATGACCGTTACACGTCGAAACTCGTGTCGTGAATGTAAATGTAGAAATTAATATAACTGTGGAAAATAAGTTATATAACATTTTTACATATTATAAGTGTGGTTAAAACATAGTGAATTTTTCAATTCAATGTAATAAAAGTAGTGTAACAAATTACGTAAGTAATAACTCACCTGAGATTATTAATTTATCCAAATAATTATTTTTGTTCTTCCTGCGTACACAAATACACACACATCAATTAAACACATCTCCACACTGTTCGCTCTTGCCAGCTGACTCAATATTGGGTTGCCTATATCTATGAGCTCTAATGAGCTGAAGCAGTATTAACCCAGATGAATAAAGAACGAGAACTCATTAATACAATAAAAACCAGGAAACTACAATATCTGGGCCACGTCATGCGAGGAGATCGTTATAAATTACTACAACTCATTATGCAGGGAAAAATATCAGGAAAGAGGAGCCCGGGAAGACGACGGACCTCCTGGCTCAAGAATTTGAAGGAGTCGTTTCATTGCTCCTCTATAGACCTGTTTAGAGCAGCAGCAGCGGCGCTTTTAGGCACAGGCGCACTAGGCGCGCGCCTAGGGCCTCCGATTTTAGGGGGCCACAAAAGGGGGGCCAACTAAGCAAGGTCAAACCAACTATTGGCGGTTGACGACAATCAGCGCCAAAATTTGATAAATTGTGGTGAATAAATTGGCACTTTGCGTTAGTTAATAGTGAAAAAAATATTCAGAAAAATAAGTATCATTGTATTGTTGTTATTTTTTGTATTGATATTGAAAATTAATCGCAAGACTGTTTTTACTAAAGGACACCACATAATCTTACAGAGGATTCAAACCCAAATAATGTAGTTCTAGTCCCTTCCACCACATCGTCCAAGAAACTGATGGACAAGAAAAAAAATGGACAAGAAACATCCAAAGTCACTATAAACGTTTTTAATGATAGCACCATTGATGGACAGAATTTAAATTAAATTAAATATATAGTGTTATATCGTTTATTACAATTAATTAATTAAATGTGTATATTATTGCGATTTCCACACATCATATAACCTCAAAACTATCTCGTCGAAAATTTGACACTGACAGCTCTGAATTTCAGTGCCAACCTTGAAAAAATTAACTCTTAACAGCACTCAGCGAGCCATAACCGCACGCATATGAGTGCTGTTATGAGTGCATTACAGAAGCAAAATAGAAAAAAATGTCATAATAATTCGCAATTGAAATGTTTAAGTTTCATTGATTAATTTATTAAAAGTTATGTTTGACATTTATCAAATTATTACTTTTTTATAAATCTAAGTAAATTATTAATTTATATTGTAGGTAAAACTTTCTACGATACACGTATCGTAAAATACTCTTACGTACATAAGTGTTATTTTTAATGTGGTATTACTATAATCTCGCATATTGAGAATTGGGACTCCCTAGACTAGGGTCACATAGTCACTTTGCGCCTAGGGCCACAAGTAATGTAAACGCGTTCCTGAGCAGCAGTGTCAAAAATAAGAATTGCCATTCTGATATCCAACCTCCGTTAGGAGAAGGCACCCTTAGAAGAAGAAGATATCTATGAGCACTCTTATTCCAGTTTAACTGCAACGGGTTTCAAGTAAAGAGCTATTTTCTTTAAACAAATTTAACAAATCTAACAGAAGAGACGCATGTATAGAAAGCACTGTGGATTATTTATAATATATAGAACATATTTACTAATGCTATATATTTAATGATGTTATAATAATTAATAACGTTCTAATTGTTTACAACTGGTTTGTTTGTTTGTGACTCGAAGAAAATACAGGCGATTTTAATTCAGAAAATTGCTTTCATATCATTAATTTTCTTCATTTCAATAAATGGAGTTTTAATTTGTTACAATAAATTTAAAATATATATTTTGGACGGGCTGAAGAGCCATAACTTATTGTTAGATAAAAGCGTCGGAAATTATGTTATACATAAGATGTCTAAAAAGTATACTTTTTACATAGAATAGGAAAGAATCTGACCAGGTATATAAAACTGCTGTTATATAAATCGTTGGTTCTTCCACAAGTTATGTCTTGCAGTACTATATTATATAATTTACCTGCGTATAAAATGAAAGAATTTCAAGTGGTACAAAACAGATTTTTCAGAGCTTTTCTAAAATGCAACATCACCTATCACGTATACACCTGTTAACTCTATGTTACGCGTACTAGAAGTATTGTCTATTGGTCAGCTGATTGTTTTTAACATCCTAGTTCTAATACACAAAATAAAATGTAATTTGATGCCAGAATATATTAATGAAAATATTACCGGTACTTACGTATTAACGCCACCACCGCTATAGTTCGCGCTGCCGCGCGTATGTTGTCTTGAATTATGTATCCGCTTCGCGGCGAGCAACCTAATATACCCGGGATTAAAAACTAAAGTATTTTGAGTTTTAAAAATGTTTCAATTTTGAATAAAATGTTTTATTTTATGATTTACCATAAAAATTTTAGGTTTATTAGCGGCATTTAAAAATGTAGCGGTGGTGGCGTTAATATGTAAGTACCAGATTACTTATATATGTGAGAGCAGGGGCGGATGGGCCATAAGACGAACCGGGAAATTTCCTGGTGGGCCGGCTGTTCAGAGGCCCACAGGGCCGCTGGCTGAAGTATATCTAAGTGATCTCCCAACCTATATTCATAAATGTGTATTTACAGAAAATAGAGAACCGGAATGAATTTTGAATTTTCTTAACAAATTTTTGTAGGTCTTTTGTAATTATTTTCTGCATTATACACTATTATTTGCCTATATAGGAGTTATTATACCAATACATAAGAAGGGAAATAGAATGTCATGCAACAACTATAGAGGTATCACACTCCTTAACACACCATATAAAGTTCTGTCCAACATAATTAGGAACCGAATAATACCGTATGCAGAAGAAATAGTTGGAGAAAACCAAAGTGGATTTAGAAGGAAACAACAGACCAGCTATTTACATTAATACAACTGTTAGAAAAATGCTGGGAATTCGATACAGATTTGCACAATCTATTCGTAGACTTTAAACAGGCGTATGATAGTATCTTCAGAGCAAGCTTATGGTCAGCAGTAGAAGAGCTTGGAATACCCAGCAAACTCACGAGAATGATTAAAGTATGCGTTGAAGGATCATATGGTACAATTAAAGTAGAAGGTCAATACAACGAAATATTTGATATAACAACTGGCCTTAAACAAGGGGACACTCTCACCGACTTTGTTTAACCTAGCCTTGGAGAAGGTGATTAAAACGAACCGAACCAAGTATGAGCATCTTCGAAAATAGCGGACCCAGACTGATTCTAGCGTATGTAGATGATCTAGATGTTGTGGGAAGAAATACAATTAGCGTAAAGGAAGTCTATAAATCTCGAAAAAGAGGCAAAAAAGATGGGATTGAAAGTCAAAGAGGAGAAAACGAAGTATATGCATATGACACGAATCACAAGACGAGATCGAATTCGACAAAATGTTACCATGGATGAGTACAACTTCGAGCACGTACAGTCTTTTCGATACCTAGGGGCATTAATAACATCAGATAATAACGTTAAAGTAGAAATAGGACAGCGCATTCTACAAGGAAATAAATGCTACTACGCAACCCAGCAATTATTACGATCAAGAATCCTCACCAGACAAACAAAAATAAATATATATAAAACTATTATAAGACCAGTGGTAACTTACGCTAGCGAAACATGGACAACGACCGTACAAGACACGTTACTACTCAATCGTTTTGAAAGAAAAATTCTTAGGAAAATATTTGGAGCAGTCTGTGATCAACAAACGTTGCGGTATAGGATGCGCACGAACAACGAGGTATATGAACTACATAATAGCCCAAGTATAGTACAAGAAATCAAATCAAACAGATTAAGATGGCTGGGACATGTCCAGAGGAGTACTGACTCAAGGATAGTTAAAATGGTCTGGGAAGAAACCCCTAACAACAAAAGACCACTGGGGCACCCTGGGGTGCACAACTGGGAAGAAGCCACTCAGGATCGGAGAGAATGGAGAATTGTTGAGGCGGCCAAGACCCACCCCGGGTTGTAGAGCCATGGATGTATGGATTTGCCTATATAATTAATTAGCAAAAAAAATAGTTTTAATATATCTTTTTCCGTCTGCCCGTAAATAACTCTAAAACTTTGGGCTTTGTTTATTTTGTGGTAATTAAGATAAATCACGCGTCACCCGCTTTGGATTGCTTACTATTCGATTTTAAGAAATGAGAGGGAAAAATTCAATTTTTGAGTGAAAAAGAAAGAAGTACCACCAGCGATTAGAAATACAATATAATCTTGATAATACGACACATATGGGACTCAACAACCGCCGGATTATCGAAAAAATCTGGGTTCTCGTTAAAAAAGGAGTACCATCAAATAGCTTTAAAAAATTGTCTGAACTGCTAGAAAACTATTACCCAAATATTACAAATGAAAATCTGCAAAAAGAATTGGTTAGTTTCGCGAAAAAATGAGAAAAGTTTTATCAATAAATGCGGAGAGTAATCAACAATTTCAGAGTTATGTTTATGTAAACATTTATAGATACAGATGAAACTGATGAAGAAGACAACGATGATTTTGAAAGAGATGGTGGTTTTGATTTTAATAATAAAAAATGCAAATCTTGTCTGAAATGTGCAATTTGCTGTTATTCTGTCATTCAAAAGTACAAAGATCTGGAAGCAGCAAGAAATACTCCTGCGCCTTCAAAATCCAAACCTACGAAAATCTCTGTACCGAAACAACAACTTAATGACTTAAGTTCTTCTGATGAAGACTCTGATGTGCCCTTAGAATCAGATACAGTCTGCGAAACATTTTCCGACCTAGGAAAGATCAACCAGACGTTGCAGTTGAAGATATTGTGATTGTTTTGTTTAATTGGAACAAATATCCTGGGAAAATTGTTACGATTTCTCAAGCAGGACCCAGTGTTGTGTGTATGGAAAGACGATTAAAGTGTTGGCAGTGGCCAGAAAGAAAGAACGTAGATTTATAACTGGGAAGACGTCTTATGTAAAATTAATCCTCCCAAAATGATTTCTAAGCGAAACCAGTTCGCAGTTCCAGAGCTGTATGTATTTAACTAGTTAGGTACTTATCTAGTTATGAATTATCTATATAATCAATGTTTTTTACCTTTACATGGTTATCCTTAGCTTATGATTTATTTATTCATCTTACTTTTCATTATTGTTACCTACTTGCAAGGAAAAGTAATAAATGTTGATGACTTTAGACTGACAAAACAGTCAGTCTAATATTTTTGCCCTAAATGATAATTCCCATGAAAATTTTTAATTAGTTATTAGGTTTTATAATTTCGGATAACCTTGGTCTAAGAAATAAAATACCTCTCTTTCTATCAGTATTCGTATCAGTTTCATCAGTCAGGACAAAGTTGGTAACTTTGACCCATTTTAAAAAAAAAAATCCAGGTATAGCGGAGGTATAACGGACTAACAAAATTAAAGTACAGAATGCAATGTTTAAGTTTTATTTAAATCAAAGCTCAAGAGATATATCATGGTCAATTTTTGCTTAAGGTGTTCTCAAAACTTTGCTCATAATAACAAAAACTTGTAAAAAGTGGGCCAATGTTACCCCAGTTGACGGTAACACCCTGTAAATGTATATTTTAGCCATATCCGGAAATTAAAAAAGGGCCGACAAATATTATTTCCCGGGCCGCTAAGATGTTGCCCATCCGCCCCTGTGTGAGAGACAGAACATACACTAGGGAACACAACAGACTTTAACATAGAGTATTGTAGAACTAATAGAAAATTTAAATTCTTATTTTATGACGGCTTGCCTGATTATTAGGGTGGAGTGAAATAGTTTTCTTGGGCTGTGAGTGATCTAATAGTAAAAAATCGGTGCCTTGTAGACTCAAATTAATCCATGTAAAATATTATTTGATTTAATTTATATTAATAGCCTCCGCAACGTCATTGAATTTTTGAAAAAAAGGTTTTTAGACAAATTGAAATTTTAATAAACAGACGTATTTTATTCCCAGAAAATATTTACTACTACGGTTTATTAAACTACGGTTTATTTTCGATACAAAACAAAAAAATACATGATCTTAAGTTTATAATATAAGATAAGGGAAGCGAGGGAGCGCAGGAGGTGACAATAAGAACACTTGTCGCGTCGTCAGTGGACTATTGGTTTTGGCTCGAATTAGACTTGCGCTAGTTATTTAACAAGTAACCTAACCTGAATTTTGTTTCGCAAGAAACATGCAAGGAACACGAAGTGTCTTTAATTGTCATATTTTTGGTGATATTTGTGAGATAAAAGACAATATTCTACCTACTTACGAAGATGTAATAAATACTATTAATGGACAAGACATCAACTAATGTTGCAAAAGAGCCCACATTTTCAGAAATAGCAGATATAGTGACATCCAGAAGTGAGAATATTTGGCAAACTGCATCTATTCCGATAGTAACACGAACAAGGGTCGTACAGATGTCAAAAACATACCATTTAAGATGCAAAAACCTACTGAAGTCAAAAGGCTCTCTCCGGAAAAGTTAGAAAGTTTTCGACAAAGTGATATTGCAGCATGCAAGTCTAGTTACATGGGGTACGTAGTACTTAACGTTGGTTCAGCTAAAGAGATAGAAACTGCAATGACAAGGTTTCTATCATATGAAGGAATTCCCCAACATCATCTTATGGCAATCGTTTGTGATGGTACCAATGTAAATACTGGCACAAAGAAAAAAGGCTACAAAAACCACTGCAGTGGAAAATTTATTTACTCCATATGAACGAACTTCCTTAGAGACACTTTTGTTTTCATCTCGACGGGGGTACTTCGGGGCCTAAGTCTTACACTGGGACATTGGGGAAAGCACTCGAGACTTGTGAACAAATGCCTATTAAAAACTTTCAGCACATTGAAGGAGAATTGCTTCCAGAAATAGCTCAAGATTTAAGTACAGATCAACAGTACCTGCACCAGATTGTCTCAGCGGTACTTTCAGGTGATTTCCCAGAAGATTTGGCAAACAAATCTCCAAGTAAAATGTCACATGTCCGTTGGCTCAACGTAATGTCTAAATTTCAGACAAAATAAGATTTTCGAACAAATTAATTGTTAATATATATATATATATATATATATATATATATATATATATATATATATGTTAATATATATATATATATATATATATATATATATATACATATATATACATATATATACATATATATACATATATATACATATATATACATATATATATATATATATATATATATATATATATATATATATATATATATATATATATATATATATATATATATATATATATATATATATATATATATATATCTGAATAATGTATCTTAAGATTTTATCCTTTTGTATTATATTTTAGTTAATTCTTGGGCAAAGGAATTTAATTTAATAAAACAACTGATATTTTGCCAACGTTTCGGTCTTTTTAATTCTGAACTTCTTCAGAGCTACAAGATAAAAATTACTATCTTGGTAATTTTTAAAGAATATTTATCTTGCAATAACAATTTTTGGAATTTATCGAGTTTACGGGTCTATTGAAATTTAGTGTTATGGACTTTTTACCTGGTGTAACTGTTATTAATCGTCCTTGTCACGGGTTAACGGAAAGGTCGCAAAGGTCGGAAAGCAAAAATGAAGCTTCTAAGTTATCTGATTCAATAAATATTCGTGTTTTTCTTGAAATAGTTGTAAACATTGTCAACGTGACAGATAGTCGACGCGAACGCAAATAACTAAATGTTGCCACGTTTACTATTTTTTCTAATTATCAACAGATTTGCTTCGAAATAAAAAAAAAGGAAAACTAGTAATATATCCAGGGAAAAATGTAAATAAATTAAGATTTTCATCAAATTAAATAAAAAAAAATCGCCAGATCCTCCATCTGATAGAACCTTACATTAGACCGAGAGTTCGCGCTGCCGCGCGTATGTTGTCTTGATTTATCTTCCCGCTTCGCGGCGGACAACCTAATCTAACCAAGGTAAAACCAACGGTTCTTGTCACTTTGTCCTATATTGGATCGTTAGTTCGGGCTGCCGCGCGTATGTTGTTTTCATTTATCTTCCCGCTTCGCGGCGGGCAACCTAATCTAACCAGGGTTAAACCAACGGCCCTTGCCACTTTGTCCTACATTGGACCGAGAGTTCGCGCTGCCGCGCGTATGTTGTCTTAATTTATCTTCCCGCTTCGCGGCGGACAACCTAATCTAGCCAAGGTAAAATCACCAATAAAATACACACGAGACATTGTACCGTAGCTGTTCGTTGAAATCTGGTTGAAATATGAATGCAAATTCAATACGACGCTTAAAATAATATATATGCTGCCATAGTTAGTTTTTCATATAAAAGCAAAGAGGATCGGATCCTCTTTGATATAAACGGGCAAGAGTAAACGTGGCAACATCCAAATAATTGCGTTCACATATACTGTTTGCAATCTTAAACATGTAAAAAAAAATTTCAACAAAAACAACGGAGAGGCTTAATTTTTGCTTGCGGAGCTTAATAAAAGAGTTCCAAAGACGATTAACAACAGTTACAACAGGTAAAAAGTACACAAACATATTTTCAAGACTGACCCGTAAAACCGAATGTACCCCAATTTTTTTAATCTTGTAGCCCTGAAAAAGGCCAGAATTAAAAAGACCGAAGAAACGTTTGCAAAATATTGCTTGTTTTATTAAATTAAATTCCTTAGTCCGAGAATTAACTAAAAAATATCTGAATAATATATTGCGTATCATTTATCACCCATTTATCATTAAATCAAGCTTAATATTTGGCCATAACTGTACTAGAATTTTATCATCAAATTTAAATTTTTGAGGTCAGTGCGGAGGCAGAAGAAATTCTTCAAATTAATTCAAAAATTATATTTATTTTAAATTTAATATAATGCACCAATGCCCCCCTATTACAACTTTAAATCTCGAAAAATATATTTTTGCATACATCCGTGCTCCACTCTACTGATTATAATAAGTTACCACATTACATAAGACAATGCAATAATGTAAGTACTAAAAGTCTATATGGTAAAAGAGGAAATATAATGTAAAATTAAATTTTAGTAGTAGTTTTGTCCACTTCCTTATGTATTACTAATTTGAAATGTCATAGTAATTTGCTAATTAAGAGAGTATAGTATAGTGTTATTGTTAATAACAGCACTGAAATAAAGAATTGAAAAGAACAAATCTAAATATGAATAAAAATATATGCCATAATTGATAATTATAAAGTTTTCTTAAATAAACGTTACATTAAATCAATACACAAACACACATTATTTTCTTCATTCTAATGTAACTATAATTGCAACGAAATAATTATTTCATTAATGAGAGTTTCCACAAATGATGTACACAGTTGTTATAAAATAAGCTAAACCATTCAATAATCTAATGAGTTATGTTTATATCAGATCTAATCATATTAATAATTACTCACCGAAACGATTTATCCATAAAATGCAATCACTGAAACACGACACTCACCGAACTAAATAAACTTTGACACGATTTCGATCAAATCGGCGTTTTTAAGTGGGGGATGAGAATTGTTTACGTTTTTTTTTTGGCTGAGCGCTGAGTTCTAAGAGAGATTTAAAACAACCAGAAACACAAAAGTAAGTAAACGTGTTACAATAAAAATGATTTGAAAATACATTTTATTTTAAATAATTTATTGATTGTGGAGTTGTTTAAACTTTAAATTTCAATATTAAAGATAAAAACATGAATTGTTTTGACAATTTGAATTTGTATATCATTACTTGAAGAAACCACAGTGTTGGTGAAACATATGTTCTATTTATGCAATGAAACTTAACTACATTTTATTTTAGAAAAATTGAGTGAAAATTTTATGAATAGTGAAGAACAAAATTAAATTTCAATTACATATTATGTAATTGAAATTTCAGCGTAATCAGTAATAAAGCCAGATATCTAAGGATAGTCAAAAATAGATAATATTAGACAAGCCTATGCTAGATTAGAGAAGACTAGGCAAGATCAGTTAAGACAAAACAAGGTGAGAGAAAACCAAACAAGTCAGAGGAGATGTTCCTCGCTAGTGTATTGAATAACATACCTGCCTGACAAGCGGCAGACCGGCGGAGGTCGAACAGCGATTTTCAACCAGGGCGGCCTAACCTAACCGTCAGGGCTGCTCACTGAAGGAATTCTAACCCCGGTAACACAATACCGGGGTGGCGCATACTAAAAAGCAAAGTGGAAAGCAAAACCACAAAAAAGTCACAGGAGATCAGAGATAAAAGTTCGTAAAGACAGGCAAGGTAAGACAAAACTACACGATACTATAATAAATATAGAAGACGATAAAAACTATAAGACGATATCTAGTGAGAGGAATAGAAAAAAGTAATAATAATAGAATATAATAGAAAAACCTAAACAAATATGGTCAAGACTAAGAATAAAGTAGACAAAACAGAATTATCTAATACGAAGCAAGGACCATATAAGAGCAGACAATGCGATGATATACCAGGAAAGCAAAACAAGACCAGACAATATTACGATTACACGTGACCATACAACAAGGCCTTGCACGGTCATACAAAGCCAGCAGAGATTGTGTCATTCAGCATGATTCTGTCATTCAGCGCGATAGCGCCTCGTTCATTTATATGCGAGAAATGACGACATTACGATGAACATAATGTAATGGGACGCGACGGGACGTGATGTGACATAAAACTTAAACACATTGTTTTATATGCGGCCGGTTACGATTGACGTGGACAAGACCAGATAACCAGTCTAAATAAGACCACACAAGACAAGATCAAGCAAGACCAGACTAGACCAGATTGGACCAGATTAAACCAGACAAGTCCAGACAAGACCAGCCAAAAGAAGACAAGAACACACAAGACCAGACAAAACAACACAAGACCAGACAAGATCAGACAAGACAAGACAAGACCAGACACGATCAGACAAGACCAGACAAGACCTAACTAAAACGAACAGCAGTGGCGGCAACTCCCTCTGCTAAAGCTATAATGGCCAAGGCCGTGAACGAGGAAGTCAGCCCGGATTACCGGAAAGACGACCTCGACCTCACACTCGTAGACTCGTAGACGGAGGCATAGGTAGATGTTGTTCTGGTGGAGACAGAGGAAGACTTGCCGCCTACTGTCACAAACCAAGAATGACCAGCAGACGCCCGAAAATAGCCCAGGTGAACATACACCATGCCAAAGCAGCCTTGGCTGTGATGGCTAGGATATTCCCCAAACAACACCTAGGGCTAGAACTGCAATTCTCTGCAAACTGCAAACACTCAGCAACAGGGAATGTAAGTTGGTATGGGACAGCCATGAGGCCTCTCCTAAAACTTGCATTATAGTAAGGAAGGACATTAATTATTTATATCGTTCAGAATTCGTAACGCGGGACGTAGTTTCGATACAGGTCCTCATCAAGACCAAGGGCCTCCACCGCGAAGTAGTGATCGCATCAGCATATTTCCCTGGTGATGGTAACAGCATACCACCAATGGAGGAACAACGGCTGGTCGAGCACTATATAAGGAGAAGGCTGTCACTCATGCGACGCGAACGCCCACAACGAGATGTGGGGCAGCACGGACGCTAATAAGAGAGGTGAGTACCTTTTAGAATACCTCATTAAAGGAAACCTAATTGTTTATAACGTCGGGAACACACCAACTTTTGTCACTAAGGCCAGAAATGAGGTACTGGATATTACGGTAGGTAGCGCTAACGTAAGTAAACTAATTAAAAAGTGGAGAATTTCGAGTGAACCCTCAATGTCAGATCATAGGATCATAGAGATTGAGCTGGAAGGAGCGAGTGAGGAAAACTCCCCCATTCGAAACCCCAGACAAACTGTGTGGCCTATGTTTAGTTCCCAACTAAAAGAAAACCTAGAGCAGGTGACAGTGCGGGGTAGTATCAAACACTACACCGTACTGGAGCAGGCTATAGGAGAAATAAATGTAGCAATCACCACGGCATTTGAATCCAACTGCCCGGTAAAAACCGTGAAGGAGCATAAGGATGCAAAATGGTGGAACAAAATTTTGTCTACATTAAGAGCAAAAGTACGTAGGCTTTTCAACAAAGCCACGCAATTCGGAAATTGGCTAGAATACTCCGAGCTGCTTACCACCCACAACAAAGAGATCAGAAGGGCAAAAAGGAAAAACTTTAGGACCTTCTGTGAAAACATAGAATCCATCCCGGTGGCAGCTAGACTGCACAAAGCACTAGCGAAGGATAGAGTGGAAATGACAACCACTCTCAAGAGACCGGATGGGACCTTCATCGAGGATGAAGAGCAAAGAGCTCTCCTCCTACCAGAAACCCATTTTCCGGGATGTAGAGGATACAAGGAGACCGAGGGCTTGATGCAACCACGGAAACCAACTAGGGCTGACTGGAGAAGGGCAGCGTCCATTTGTACGGAAAACCGAATCAGATCGGCTATCGGCACTTTCCAGGCATTTAAGGCCCGAGGTATGGACGGACTAGTTCCTGCCTACCTACAAAAGAGAGGGAGAGAACTAATGCCGTATCTTCTAAATATCTTTAGAAGCAGTTTAGCGCTCGGTTATATACCGTAGCTATGAAGAAGGGCTAAGGTGGTATTCATACCTAAGGTGGGGAAAAAAGACACCATTCAACCGAAGTCATTTAGACCCATTAATCTAACATCTTTCATGTTAAAGACAATGAAGAAGATAATTGATAATTACCTTAGGACAAAAGTGCTGGTAGGTTTTTACTACACAGCAGTCAGCATGCACACAGAGTAGGGAAATACACAGAAAGAGCTCTGTATCAGCTGACAAATGAAATAGAAGCAGCACTAGAGACACAGGGAGTAGCGATATTTGCCTTCTTAGATATCGAGGGAGCTTTTGACAATGCCTCACACGAGGCTATCAAAGCGGCCCTTAAAGTCAGCGGAGACACAAGTGGGAAGAGACACCATTAAGATCGCCACAACTCGAGGGTCCCCACAAGGAGGTGTACTATCACCGGTAATGTGGAGCCTGGTAGTTGATGAATTACTGGTTAGTTTGAACCACCTAGACATCAAATGTCATGGTTACGCCAATGACATAGTCATAATGGTCAGAGAGAAGTTTGAGGGAACGCTCTGTGAAATTGTTTCAGAGAGGCCTCAAAGTAATTAGTAGATGGTGTCATACAGTGGGACTGAGACTCAACCCGAGCAAAACCACGGTGATACCATTTACTAGAAGGAGAAAACTAAACTGCCTACAGCCCATACTCTTAGATGGGAGGGCAGTAGAATACAAACAGGAGATAAGGTTTCCTGATATCACATAAGATAGCAAACTCCTATGGAATAGACACGCTGATGTAACGGTAGATTAAGCCAAACGCGCCATAATGGTGTGCAGAAATCTAGCAGGAAAAACGTGGGGTTGTAACCCCACAATCCTGCGATGTTGTCCTGATGATCCAGTTGCGTGGGGAAGTAGAACCAAGCAGGCCTCTATGAGGAAACAGCTTGAAAAGATTCAAAGACTGGCGTATGTCTGCATCACAGGGGCGATGGGGTCATGTCCCAAATAAGGACCATGCAATAAGACCAGGCAATTCTGTACTAGACCAGGCAATGCGATTCTATACCAGGAAAGCAAAACAAGACAATAATATAGGATTAAACGGGACTATGCAAAGCCATACACGGCCGTACAAAGCCAGAGAAGAGTAACCGTTTTAACCGTGCCAGCGGTTTTTAAGAATCAGTTTCGGAATGTACCATGCACCGCGATAGCGTTTCGTTCATTTATTTGCGAGTAATGGCGGGATTACGGCGAACTTAACGTAACGGGACGCGATGGGACGTGACGTGACGTAAAACTTAAATACATTGTTTTATATGCGGCTGGTTACGGTCGACGCCACGTGACGTGTTAGAACTTAACGTAACATGAAAGATGCCAATGTTTTATCTTCCCGTCGCGTTACGTTAATTCTGGGCTGTCGTTAAATCAGGCTATTTCACGTGATTCTTTCAGCCAATCAACGCTCTCGATTCTTGCGCACATGCACTCGAATTCAAGAGTGACATTTGGCATTGTATTGTGACATTTATATTGTGCAATAGCCAGCAACTACAACAACAGTGGGAAAAGAATATGTCGACACTTTATTAGTTTGGAAAGACACAGAAAGTGTCTTTCTCCTGGAAAGACACTCTAGCGGTTACTCCCAGGATTCAGACCTTTGTCAACAAGTGCATGCGGCGCATTCTTGGCATACGCTGGCCGGAGGTTGTCTCAAATGTTGCTCTATGGAGGTTAACAGGTCAACAATCAATTGCCAAGGAGATCAAGAGGCGCAAATGGAGTTGGATAGGCCACACGCTAAGGAAACCCAGCTCAGATATCTCCAGGGAAGCATTAAAGTGGAACTCTCAAGGCCAACGCAGGGTAGATAGATCTCGCTCTACCTGGAAACGCACAGTGGATAGCGAAGCCAGGAGAAATGGAAAGTCCTGGAATGAGGTCAAGTGCTTGGCGTCGAACAGGATAAGATGGAGATGTTTCGTGGAGGCCCTTTGCTCCTCCTTGGAGCCATAGGAATCAATATATATTATTAGTTGAGTGTGTGCGTTACCAAACTGGATTCTTCTCCGAAAAATAGCTGTTCGTACTCTTTTCTTCTTCCGCAGTTTTAAATACAAATATTTAGAGCCAAAATTGAATTGAACAATTAATAATGCCTCACAAGAGAATTCATTTTAACCCTTTTAGTGCCGGTCGAAAAACAGGTGCCTATGCGAAAATAACCGATTTTTTCGATTTTTCTAGGATTTGGAAAAAGGCTCGTAAAAACCAAACGAAAAGCAATATTTACATAATTGAAAAAGCATTGTATTAAGGGCAAAATAGAGAATTAAACAGTGACGCAAATTTTTCTAGATTCGTTGAAAATTACATAAATAACAAAGGTATAAGTGATCAAAAAAAAGAGAAATTTAAAAGGTAAACGTAACGTTTCAAAACATAATTGAACATAGTATTTTTATCATAAATTTATGAAGACCATTTATTGCAAAATTCGCCGCGCCGCGCCGCAACGCGCCGGCCGACCTTGTTGAATTTCTATCTTTTCGCTCTCGCGTATAAATAAGCACTCTCAACATCAACTGATATAGAATAGAAACAAGGGAAAGTTAAACCGAAAAATTATTTTAATTTTCTCGTAATGAAATTAAACTATTTATAACGTGTCAAAAATTTATTTTGAGATAGAGATCTCAATCTCTCGCAAAGCGAATAGTAAAGCGCTACAAGTTGCGGGCCAATATATCGGCCCTGGCAATTTTCGTCAGTGTAGCGAATGCCGATATATATCGGCCTCCGGCACAAAAGGGGTTAAACTACCAACGCTATCAAATCACTTTTTCACGCTGTTATTGTACGCTGTTTCTCGGCACGTTACGGCGATCGTAGTGCCGCAAGCATACCTTACCGTTAAGATTACATCAAGTCACTTCACGTCGCGTCGCGTCCCGTTACGTTAAGTTGATCGTAAAGCAGGGCATAATGCCTATCGACGTTATAGCGCTTGTACGCGAACAGCGCATTCGAGCTGTGTGGCTCTAAAACGGTTTAGAGCCGTAAGATTAGATAAAGATCCTGTTCCAAGAGACAAAGCTAGACAAGAAGACAAGACCACTATAGCAGAAGTCTAAAGAAGACCAGATAAGATTAGACAAAGCTAGACAAAACCACAAGACTAAAACCGAACTAGACCAGAAATGACCACATAAATCTGGCACTACCAGACAAAACGAGCCAAGGCGAGATATTACCAGACTGATTCAGCCTAAAGCAGAAAATTCAAGACGATGTACTGACCATGTCAGACAAAATACAAAAATAGACAGTACGACATAAGAACAAAATAAAAGACAAGATACTAAATCAATTATGAAAGAGGGCACCCTGCAACTCCTGATGAATTAAGACCGAAATAAGTGGAGATTACTGAGAGATGTCTATACTGTGAGACATCTCACGAAATAATACAATATTAAAATAAATATTACAAAGGTGATTTTTTGGAGTAGCCTTGGGATTATGTTACAAACTGTTTTAATTTCATTATTTTTTATTCTATTAGCTCCATGGTATGTATAATGTGCGTATCAAATAATACTAGTATTGTGAAAAGTAGAAAAACAGAAGATATTCAATATGCAACATACAGGCTGATCACGAGATAACAAGCGAATGCTTTTACTTCTTTACGGATATAATGTATATTTTTTAAAACCTTGGAAGGAAACACCTAAGACTAACAAAATTATTTGCGCTTCTACTCCCATCAATTCCATCTAGAAAATGTCAGGTGAGAAACTCGTTTTTAACAGGATTATTTTTCACATCAATCCATATATCGCCCCTGAACAGCATGGTTGTATGAAGCAGAGGTCGATCGAAATGAATGTACTGTGTTTCACAGACTATATTCTGACGACTATGGACGATGGAGCGCAAGTTGATAAAATCTATACAGATCTTAGCAAAGCCTTCGATGTCAGAGATCATTAGCTACTGCTCCTTAAACTTAAGCAACTTGGCTTACACGGAAATCTGTTGAATTGCTTAAGATCCTACCTGTCAGGTCGCTCACAGACGGTTACACTTAATGGGTATACTTCAAAGAGGTGCTGTGTCGTCAGTCGTACCCCCAAGGGTCTCATCTAGGACCCTTGCTCTTTATAATATACATAAACGATGTTGTCGCCTACCTTAAGAACTCTAGGCTTCTTATCTATGCTGACGATATAAAGATCTTTAGTAGAATACGCAATATCAACGATGAAAATCGTCTGCAGGCGAATCTGGATAAGTTCGCGACGTACTGCTCTAAAAACAATCTTCATCTAAACAATGGAAAGTGCTCGGTGATATCTTATACCAGAAAAAAGACACCTCTCGCATACAGCTATAGCTATAGGTTTTGTGGTACTCCAATTAAGAGGGTTACCTCGATTAAGAACCTGGGTATTTTATTTGATGAGAAGTTATGTTCCTGATGAGAAGTTTTTACAATGTTTCCCTGAACATATCGACGCTATTATAAAAAAGCCAACAGATCACGGGGGTTTATAATCAGGGCTACTGCGAGTTTCCGTTCGATAAACGTCTACCTACCCTCTACTACACCATGATCGATACTGGAATTTGCATCCTGTGTTTGGTCCCCTCAATATAATGTATACACGCAACGTCTCGAAAATATCCAACGAAAATTCCTTAATTTTCTATCACGTAGGATTCCGTCCTCTGAGGTACTATGTATTACCCCATTACATGCCAGGCGTACTGAGCGCGATATGTTATTTTTATTTAAATTACATAACAATCACAATTATTGTCCCTATCTACTGTCCCGTTTAAATATTAACTGTCCCACAAAAATTGGCCGCATACCCAGAACCTACCGTCTGCGTTTCCATACGAACTCAGCGAAACATTCCCCCCTCACACGTCTCTCAGCGCAATACAATTACCTAAACCAGGGGCCGGCAACCTTTTGGAACAGAAGAGCCAAAAGTTACAATTTACAAAACTTTCCAATTTTTAAAGAGCCGCCAAGTTTTTTTTTTAAATTATAGTAGTGCTTCTTTATGGATAGTTATACTGAATTGTTATAACAAAGGGAGCATTGGCTTTGCATGCCATTTTGAAAGTTTGGTTAAATCTGGCTAGAAAATTGTAGTTTTAACTTTCAAGCACGACTCAAGATTTTTATTTGCTAGTTGACTTCTTACTTTTTATTGTAATCATGCAAGAGAACGATTGCTCGCACGAATATGTAGACCCGAAGATCGTTAGCACTCCAAATCTCAACTGTTACACTTCACTGTAGCATCTGGAAGGCTATTCCATGTGCCTAATATGAGTGCCTCGACTCTCGTCATTTCTTTTAGAACTGTTCACTTGTGCTGCGCGACGTGCATGTATTTCTCGACCTCCAACTCCTACAACTTTCTCTTGAGTTGTATGAACTTGTCACTCCACAAGTCTGCTTTTCAGATCCAGAAGTTGCATTACAGATCCAGCATCAATTGCAAATGATTCAATGTTGATCTCATTTGTATTTGTGTTGAGAGGATTTACTATGAACGCAGGAGTAGTTTTGTTTATTTTGAAGTGCTCGAATCTCATCAAACAAATCAATGCTTAATTTCATTTAAAGCTACGCTGAAGTAACTCGTGTAAATAGTTGCATTGGTTTCATCGCGATATTGCTACAGATTCTTAAAATGAAGTAATTTACCGCTCTCGATGTCTTCAACATGAAGAAATAACTTGTTTTCGATACAAACCACTTCTTCCAGCAAGGCATATGCTGAGGTTTCCTTTCCTTGCAGTTTTAGATTTAACTCATTAAGCTTTAGTGTAGTATCTACAAATTGAATTTTGCAGCCATTTATTTGTCTTCTTCCAAATGGGTATGGTCAAGCACGAAGCGAAACGTTTCAGTACGTTACCTCTGGAAATCCATCCCACCTTTTTTAAATTAATAATCTTAATTACCAACCAAGTTCATGACCTCTACTATGTTGGACGGAAATATTTTGGCGCCTCCAATATAAAGCGCCTCTTGATGAATTATGCAGTGAAACAATCCAGTTTTTTTCTGAAGAATCAAAATTACTCCTCTATTTACTTATATCGTGTCTTTTATGCCACATCTTATGCCAGTTGAATATATTGCATATGGGTTACATTTGAAGACTTTGAGCAGTTGTATCTTGTTGTATCTGTTTTCGCCGCTAATGGCTGCTTTGTTTTTGAAATCACAAAACAATTCTTCAGATGTACGTATGAAACAATATTTGACGTACTACTGTGTTAACTACGTTATACTATGTCATCTGTGAATAATTTCTCCCTTTTTGCAATTTCTAATGATACTACAAAGCTTGCCAGATTTACATTTTTTGAAAATTTCGCCCAGTTACTTAGCAAAGAACTCGACTGCTGTTTTTTAAGTGCTTCAACAGCTTTTTTTCGTGTGTCAATTGGCTGAATATTTACCATCGAACTGGGTATGTTCGAAAGACGATGCGCAATGAAATGTAATTCGAATGTGATTCCATACAGTATGATTTGTAGCAGACAACGTGAAGAAAAGTGGCAGGTGGAATAAATGAAATTAATTTCATATGATCGATTGCACGATTTTAAGGGTTTCGATAATAAAATAATTAATTCTTGCTTATGAAATTGGAGAGCCGCAATTTTAGATCGACCGAGCCGCAGGTTGCCTACCCCTGACCTAAACCAACGCTTCCTTTCAGATTGTCCTGATATTTTCAATTGTTACCCTCTTAGCCTGAAGCACTTCCTTAAATTACACCCCACTGCTCAGGGTGAAATAAGTCTCTAATCATTTGTTTCTGTCGGTCATCATTGGATACCATTTCTGTGTATTTCAATATCTAAGGTGTTGGGTTGTTATTGGGCTCCGATTACTCGTGAGCCAGTTACTCACTCATTCCTAACATTGTAATTTATGTATATATTGTAAATTGTGTTTTTAGTGAAAAAAAAAAATGTGTCTTGGTGGTCGTTTTTAAACGTCTCAACTTTTTATGAATCAATTTAAACTAAATTATTAGTTTTACAGCAAACAACGAATTACCTTTTTTAATTCACTTACGTAAACAAATCTTTATTAAATAGTATATTTTGTAACTAGGGCGGAAAGTTGTCAATTAGTCGCGAGAGCGAAATTCGCCCGAGATGTATCTTACAAGTTTGGGATCCAGGAGTCATCCACAAAAAGAAAATTGAATCAAAAATGAAGAATTTCTCCAATTTTCTCCAAAAAATTCTCCAATTATCTCTGATGGAGTGGATTCGTCATAAGAACTCTCCTCAGCCTCCGGTATCACCATAGAATTTTCACTCATTTTAAAACATTTTCGTTAATTTTTATTATTATTTTGTAATGAAAAAAACCTGACTTTTCACGTCACTTTTTTAATATCTCGGTCTTGATTATGTTTATTTTATTTTTATTTATTTGTTTATTTTAATGTAACCTAGCGATATTGAATATTTTCGTGCGTTACACAGGTTATGTGGAAATACAACGAGAGGTGACATTTTTCCTATTAAATAATCTACGTCAAGAAGTACTTTTCGCGCATGAGAAATAAAAAATATATTTTATTGGAACTTACCAGATGTAGAATAATAAAAGTACTCAGCCATATGCTTCATTCATGGGGGCCCTGCAAGTTACATAAATATAGGTTACAAGAGATCTTTATTTTTAATTAGAATCGTTTACGAAAGTGCAAAATTAATAGTTCTTATTGCATATTTCCGTTTGAATAATAAATTATTCAAATGAATGTCCGCGGTGCATATTTTTTTAAATTGCATAATCACATCGCAGGTGATTATTCCAACTGGGAAAATACAACATTACACATTAATATAAAAATGTATTTATTAAAGAATAATGTTTTATTAAATAATTTACATTTAATATAATTATACTTTTACACCATAAATATATCAACAATGAGCAATTGTTTTTACAATAATCTAGATTGTATAGAATAATTACAATTAATATAAATGCATTTTATGCTTCTTTCTACTAAGTCTTACAATATTAGAAATTTTTAAAACCACTATTATACAGTCTTTTTATTTTAATCAAAATCATTTAATATATTCAACTGACATTCAGAACAGTTCTTTTTTTAAATTTACATTAAATTTATATTCAGAACGAGAATTCTAATGGCAGTAATTAATATACTGATATACAAAATATATACAAAATATTGATCACCGAAAGGCTGAGAGTTTTTTCACGGCGCAACTGAAATTTTATCAAGATCTACAAACTGTAATATTTTAATTTACAATATTTTTTTTAAACATATACAGTAAGGCAATTAATCTATATACAGTTTAATTAATTAATTTACAAAATCATGATTACTAGATAAAATGGCACATCCGCAAAATAAACTTTAAACTGGAAAAAACGACATTTTATAAAATCGCAAAATACGGTACAATAATTGATGCAATTGCAGGCGACGTAAACATTCGTGTCGTGAGACCACCAAGAAAAAGGCAATAATTATCACATTACAACTAGTAATTGCAATGCAAACGTATAACATAGGGATAAATAACTGAGTATCAACTGCACAAAATGATATTTAAAAACGCAACGCTTTCCAATCATGGCAATTACATTCCTTTAATTGCCTGTTATTATTAATACACTCGCGTTACGTTTAAAATAAATGCATTTAATAAATTAATTAGATGAAACTTTAGTGGATTAAGTCACAAATTAATATATAAATAAATCTATATTTACATTTTGTACCATTCTTATAACGAATTCATTTTATAAATTAACAAATATTTGCATATTAAAGATAAAAACATAATTTGTTTTTAAGTTTCAAATTTATTGTATCAATACAACATATCGCACCTCCAACAGAAAAGTGACACAAGTGGGAAATCGTCATTTTTCAATTTAAATTGAAAATTGGGTATCTAGGATGTTTTAAAAAAAATAATAAAATACTTTACAGCCTTTCAAGAGTAATAGTGTAAGGATGTTGAATCAAAGTGGAAAAATTTATTTTTCGATTAGCCTAAAAAGTGTGTAAAAAAAAAAAAGTTGGAAATCAGTAATTCGCACTTGTGTCACTTTTCTGTTGGATGTGCGATATGTTTCACTAACACTATGGTTTATTGCCTTATCTTCTGGTGAAACATATGTTGTATTTTGCAATAAATTTGAAACAATTTATGTTTTTACCTTTAATAATGAAATGAAGTAACTCCATGATCAATCAATTATTTAAATATTTGCATTCTATTTTTTTCCTTGTTTCCTTGAGTGTTTATGCGTAACTAAAGTATTATATAACTTCAAATGAATAATCATTAAAAAGAAGGAAAAGAACGATTGAAACGTCTATGAGATCATCAACAATTCATTCTATGCCGATTGTATTTGCAATTTAAATTTTTCATGATTTATTCAATGTGTACAATACGTAAATATAGACAGTAATTGTATCGTCGGCACCGAAATAACATTTCAATTACTTACAGATATTGCCTGCAATGTTTACCTATCAAACCAACAACTGCAATGTTTCTATTATTCGCGTTCTATTTCAATTCTTGTGAACAGACGGAAATATTACACTCAATTTGTTATTTGTCCTGCAGCGAGTTTTAAAAACGTTGCAATATAAATATATTGATATATAAAATTATATTGAAAATTGAAACCGAAAATTATAATTTTTAATGAAATAATATATAAATCATAAATTTTTTTGAACAAAATTAATATAGAAACTTAAAACAATCGGAACCCAGCCTGAATATATAAATATATTCAACCTTTCCGGAGCTATATAACAATTCCTGAGACTTTTTAGGATTACCATGTGGAACCTACCCTACCTCATGTGAAATTTTGTCACAAATTTCACATGAGATTTGTTTTGTTAGTCCTAGAAACACCCAGTAATTGTTATAGAGCTCCGGAAAGGTTGAATATATTTATATATTTTGGCTGGGTTCCGATTGTTTTAATTTTGTATGATTATCTATAACGTAGAATGGTTTTACCAATTCCAAAATTAATATATTTATACTATGTGGAATACTTAACCCTTTCGAGACTAACGGGATAATACGTCCCAGAGCAAATTTTCTGTACACTGTTGGGACAAACGCGCCCAAATATGGGTGTAATCTGACTAGTTCAGTTCAGTAAACATGTATGCCCAGATCTCATACAATTTGCCGCGTATTGCGTATAATCTAACCTCAACCTCAATTATTACTGTGTTCTTCCTGTAGTCGCCTTGCAACTTCAGTGAAATATATTACTTTTCGAGTGTGTTTTAAAAGATATTTTTTTCCTACGAAATGGTAAGTCGTATATATTATAACACGCATCATTGTGCGGTGGGTTAATATGTCCCAGTAGTTCTATGTCGATTTCTTTTTAGATTTCAGAACGGATAGAAAAAGAATACTATCTCAAAAAGAAGTTTTAGAAAATCTACTTGATGATGATCAGGTTTGATTGATGAACCTAAGCGGTTGAAATCAGGTTTGATTGATATCAATCAGGTTTGATGATTGATATCAATCAGCGATGCTGATCCTGACTGGGTTGAAAATGAATCTGATGAAGAAGATGAAGGTGAATTGGATGACGACGACAATTCTAATTCAGGTAATGGTGATGCAGAAATTGGAAATTCTAATTCATGTGATGGTGATGAAATTAGAACAAATCAAGATCCTGTTTCCCAAATGCTACATTATGGTTTTATGGTCTCCAATTTTACCAAATTATGTTCCACGAATGAAAATTCCAACTATTAGGAAACCTGAAGTGCTTCTACTAAACGTTAATTCTCAGTCGACTGAACTAGACATATTTTTGAAATTTTTTCCAAAGAGTGCATATATGTTTATTGCCCATTGCACTAACGAAAGAATGAAAATTTTGGAGAAGAAAAACTAAGGAAAAGTTCAAATCAATTGACTATTCTGAGATTATGTTGGTAACTGTGGTATGATAGTGATGGCTTACATTTCATTACCAAGTCAAAGCTGCTATTGGTCTCAACATCCATAACGTGAAAGAATTCAAATACTTGGGCTCACTGGTGCAAGAGAAGAAAGTGGCATCAGCCGCTGACATTCATAGCCGGATTGGTGAGGCATCGGCATTTACGTCGGTCAAATGGTGCATATGGAAGAAGACGAACATATTCACTAATACCAAAATTCGTCTATTCCGGACGCTCATCCTACCAATTCTTTAGTATGGAGCAGAAACGTGGACACTACTTCAATCGGACCTCAACAAACTCGAGGTGTTCCAAATGCGTTGCCTAAGACAGATTATCGGTGTTTCAATTCGAGATCGCCTGCGGAATGAGGAAATTCGAGCTAGATGCGATCAGCAACCACCGATTATGTAACAAATACAAACACGTACGATGGATCGGTCACATTTGCAGAATGATTGAAAATCGGCTTCAACGCAAACTACTCTGGCGGAAGCGGCCGCCCTACTGGAGGATTCAGCGATCAGCGCCGAAGAAGATATGGATAAAACATGTAGAAGACGACCTCAAGAACCGACGACTGGACCTGGATGAGGCCAGGGATATTGCCATTGATCGGAAAGTGTGGAAGCGAATCGTGAATAAAGCGAAAAATCCAGCGGCACCGACAGCAGCGTATTGGTTACGAGAACGACGTCCTCGACAATCGCCAGCTACGGATTAAAGAAGAAAAACAACTATCAATGGGCGATACTGCTATAAAAAAATGCCGTATCACGCGATAGATTCAAACTATTGATGTCCAAATTATATTTTAATTTACCGGAGAAATCACAAAACTGCAGCAAAATATATTATATTGAAGAAGTTTTGGAATGTTTCAAGCATACGTTTCAAAAAGCTAGGGCAGATGCAGTATTTCAATCAATTGATGAAAGCATGGTCAAATTTAAAGTGAGGTCAAGCGTAAAACAATATATGCCCCTAAAACTTGTTTAACGTGGCATAAAATTGTGGGAAAGAAGCGATTCGCTTTGGGCTATGTTTATGATCTAAACATATACAGCGGAAAAGAAATAGAGAAACTCGAAGGGACATTAGGAGAAAGAGTTATATGGAAACTGGCATCTTCCATAACTCAAAAAGATGTTCTATGTTTTGATCGTTTTTTTAGGTCAACTTTATTGATGAAATCTTAGAAACAAGAAAAATCATTCCTAAAGTAAATTCAAAATTGGACCGCAGTCAAGCTGAGTTTCTTTGTACGGATGACGGAATAACATTCACTAAATGGCAAAATACTAAGCAGATATTAGCACTAAGCAATTGCCATAAGAATAAAATGACAGAGGTTTTCAGAATGCAGAAAAGTGAAGAAAATACTACTAATCGAATTTTATGACAAATATATAGGTGGAGTGGACCTCACCTATATCAATTGGCAAGCCTCTACGAATTTGACCGGAAATCTGAAAAATGGTGGAAGAAGGTTTTTACAAACTTTTGATGATAGCAGCAGTAAATTCCTACGTTATTTTCAATGAGACCAGACAAAGAAAGGAACAATGATACATTTTTTGGTAGTTTTGGGAGAACAGCTTATTGAAAACGGATAAAATTGAAACGGCGGTCATACGCGGGAAAGTCATCAAAACAACAGCGATCATTTTTAAATATTGGGGACCATATAACAATAGTACAGAAACAACGTAAACGATGCTTTAGATGCTCAAGCTTGAAAATTTGAGAAACGGACAACAATCATTTGTTCTACATGTCAAGTTGGATTATGGTTCAATGTACTACGAAGAGCAAACATCGAAAGGCAACTTTTGACGACCGTAAAATGCCGAAAGACATCATATCTTGGAAATATTTTGAGAGGTGATAAATATCGTCTATTACAGCTCATACTAGAGGGCAAGATTGAAGGGCGCCGTGGAGTTGGAAGAAAGCGACAGTCGTGGCTCAGAAATATACGGGACTGGACCGGCAAAAGAAGGGCTGGTGAACTCTTTCGCTTGGCGGAGGACCGTACAGCTTTTGCCATGGTGATCGCCAACGTCAGGGAGACCGGACAAGGCACATGAAAGAAGAAGAAGTCAAGTTGGAATCAGGACTAGATGATGCGCTCTAAATGGGTAAGTATACCAACGTTTAGAAGAAGAGGGTGGGGTACAATAGATCTACGAAGGTCGCAGTACAAGTCGCGACCACCAATACTACAATCTACATGCCAAGTTGGACTTTTCAATAACTGTTTCACGCCTTACCATGCGAAATAACCTGTGTTACTATATAAAGTGGTACGTTATTAAAATAAATTTAGTTTTCTTACCAAGACAGACTGTTTTCTTCAAGTCTATTGGGATATATAATCCCATCATATAAGACTATTGGGCAATATATTCCATACTAAAAAGTATGATTTCTTTATATTGAAAAAATATCGATATAACAAAACCTTAAATATATTTATATTTACGCATTAAAGACAAAAACTATATAATTCACCATTTTATGGAAATAAAAATCGTCTCAAAAAGGTTCAAATTATTGTCCGCAATGTTTAGGTATAAAACCAACAACTGAAATGTTTCTATTATTTGCGTTTTATTTCTCTTCTTCTTGTGAACAGACGAAAATATTAAACTAAAATTAATAACTAAATTTGCGGTTTGTCCTTCACTGAGTTCTAAAAATGTTGAAATAGATAATAATGATATAGAGATAGAATGATATAGATAATAATGTAGATATATTGGTGTGTAAACTTGTAATGAAAAACTAAACGGAAACGCTAAATAATCATTTTTAATGAAATAATATATAAATTATTTTGATCAACAAAATTAATATACGAATGCTATGTGGAATCCTTAAAATTAACTCAATATAATTGTTATTATGTACAATTGCTGTATGTACAATTATATTCATTGCACGATTCGAATCCGATACAAAAGAAATGCATTTTGTAATTCTTTGTGCTTATGTTACAACGCGATTAAGACTAATTGATAAACGAATTATATACAAAATATGGAAATAATTTAAGATAAACCAAATCATATCAACGAATCAAACAAACTCAAATATTTATATCCAAGGCTGAAATAATATGAATTATTTTATCTATTCTCGTGTTATCTTCTAATTTTAAAAAGATAACAATATTTGTTTTTGCAAGTTTTTTTTAACGAAACTTTGTTTACAAAATGTTTGTGCAAAAATTGTTGTTTTTACTTACATTTGCTCATAATATAAAAATGGACGAATCATAATATAAAATTATTTTTTAGCACTCATGCACAATAGTGCACGTGCACTTTTTGCGGTGCACGTTTTTTAGTGCGATAAATTGTAAATTGTCAAAATTTTACATAACTTGTATAGCGCACGCAAATATTCAATAGCATGAATACAATCAAGACCTCGGTATTAAAAGTGACGTGAAGTGTCAGAATTTTTTTTATAACAAAATAAAAATTAAAAAGAAAACGTGAAGTTTAAAGTGAGTGTAAATTCAATGGTAATACCGGAGAATGAGTGTTCTTATGACAAATACACACCTCCGGAGATAATTGAAAAAGCAAATTCTTAATTTTTGCTTAAATTTTCTTTAATTTTTAATTTTCTTTAACCAAACTTGATCGCATGAGTGATAAAATTGTTTATAACACCGGCGAAATTGCCAATTTCACTCTCTAGCGAATGCGCGTCCTCACTTCGTTCGTGAGAATTTTCGAGTAATATTGATTGTGAGTAATATTGATTGATTGACACTCTCGAGTAATATTGACAACCTTTCGCCCTAGTTACAGAATCTACTATTATAACATAATGATTTCCGTTATTTGCTGTTATTTTACGATATGATTTTACGAAACACAATTTTAAATTACAAGCAGTTAGTAATTGTAAATATTGTTTTAATTTCTAGTGAGAATTAGTTTAATGAATACATCTGAAAATATATCTCTATTAACACTTCGTAGCGCGTTGACGTAGTAATACGTTTTAATAATTTGAAACCTACTAGCCGACGACGTACAAATGCTTCAAATTTTCAAAAGACGTTATTCTTTATTTGAAACTTAGATGTAACAACAAACTTTGGTTTTGTGGCAAATTAGAGTTTTTCCTCGACTTTCGGGAAAACTGTTACTTGGGCTTTGGACAAGACCATGGGAAACTGAAGAAGTTTGGAGCTTTTCTTTGATTTTCAGAAATATCTTTACTTACAGTTTAGAGCAGATCATGAGGAACAGAAGACGTTTTGGGAAAATTTGCTTTGTTTCTGGTCAGACTAAGTGAAATTTCTACAAGATTATCAGAAATATCGTTATATTGGTTAAGGACCAAACTTGAGAAAGTTGTTTAAGATTTTCAGCTTCCCCTTGATTTTCGGAAAAAATGATACTTGAATTTTGAACCAGACAGTGGAAACCGGAAGAAATTGTCGAAAAATTCTTAATACCGTCTTGATATTTAATAAATTACAGACAATATTTAATAAATAATTAAATTTCGTCTTTCGAAAATAAAGAGTTTCCCGACAAAATTCGCTTTACCCCAATTGGAGTTTGGACGGGAAAATCGCGAAACTAAATAGAAATTGGGTTTTGGAAGCTGTTGACGGTTGGATTTTAGATTTGTATCCTGATAAGATATGAATAGAAATTTTTGGAAAATTTGCCATTTATTCTTTTGAAAAAAAAAATTAGCTTGAAGTGTGTATTTTAAACCAGAAAATTTATAACTTTTTCGACTTTCCTAGGAAAACTCTTTTGTCCTTTTCTTATTTCGTATTTTTTATAATTGTTTACAAACTTTTTTTTATAAATTCTTAAAAAGGGCATACGGTAATAATTTAAGATAAACCTAATCATATCAATCAAACAAATTTAAATATTCATATCCAAGGCCGAATAATATGAATTATTTTATCTATTCTCATGTTATCTTCTTTAATTTTAAACAAGATAACAATATTTGTTTTTGCAGGTTTTTTAACGAAACTTTGTTTACAAAATTTTGTGCAAAAATTGTTGTTTTTATTTACATTTACTCATAATATAAAAATGGTCGAATCATAATATAAAATTATTTTATAAAATAATTATCAATCTGTTATTTTGAAGAATAATTTTATGAAAAACAATTTTATATTACGAGCAGTTCATAATTTCAAATATTGTTTTAATTTCTAGTGAGAATTAGTTTAATAAACACATTTGGAAATATTTCTATTAACACTTAGTAGCCGTTAACGTAGTAATACGTTTTTTAAAATTTGAAACCTGCTAGCCGACGACGTAGAAATATTTTCAAAAAACCTTATTTTTTATTGGAAACTTAGATGTAACAACACACTTTGGTTTTGTGGGAAATTGGAGTTTTTCCTCGATTTTCGGGAAAAGTGTTACTTGGGCTTTCGACAACACCATGGAGAACTAAAGAAGTTTGGAGATTTTCTTTGATTTTCCGAAAAATATTTACTTACAGTTTAGAGCAGACCATGAGAAACAGAAGACGTTTTTGGAAAATTTGAAGTTTCTGGTCCAGACTAAGTGGAATTTTTACTAGATTTCAGAAATATCGTTATATTGGTTATGGACCAAACTTGGGAAAGTTGTTTAAGATTTGGAGTTTACCCTTGATTTTTGGAAAAATTGATACATGGATTTTGA
Organism: Phosphuga atrata; assembly: GCA_944588485.1. NCBI lineage: Eukaryota > Metazoa > Arthropoda > Insecta > Coleoptera > Silphidae > Phosphuga > Phosphuga atrata. The sequence continues at coordinate 92,514,667 of OX155892.1, read as the reverse complement.
ACCAGACGATGGGAACCGGAAGAAATTTTCGGAAAATTCTTAATACCATCTTATTATATTCAATAAATTACAGCTAGGCTTTTGGACCGACCCTTGCGAAACTAAGGATTTTCCCAACAAAATTCGCTTTTCCGCAATTGGAGTTTGGACAGCAAATCGCGGAACATCGTTGGATTTTAGATTTGAATCCTGATCAGATGAATAGAAATTTTGGAAAATTTGCCAATTATGCTTTTGAAAAAAAAAATAATAAATAGCCCTTGCAGTTGTATTTTGAAACAGAAAATCTATAACTTTTTCGACTTTCCTTGGAAAACTCTTTTGTCTTTTTCTTATTTTTCATAATTATTTACAAACTTTTCTTTATTAATTCTTAAAAGGATTCTTAAAAGGAAAAGCATACGGTAATAATTTTAGATAAACCTAATCATATAAATGAATCAAACAAATTTAAATATTTATATCCAAGGCCGAATAATAATTATTTTATCTAATCTCGTGTTATCTTCTTATTTTAAAAGATAACAATATTTATTTTTGCAGGTTTTTTAACGAAACATTGTTTACAAAATTTGTGTGCAAAAATTGTTGGTTTTTAAGTTTTTTTTTACTCATACTATAAAAATGGACGAAACATAACATAAAATTATTTTATATAATTATTATCGTTCTATTATTTTAAGAATCATTTTATGATAAACAATTTTATATTACAAGCAATTAATAATTTCAAATATTGTTTTAACGCTAGTGAGAATTAGTTTAATAAATACATCTTAAAATATATCTCTATTAACACTTCGTAACCCGTTGACGTAGTAATACGTTTTTATAATTTGATACCTGCTAGCCAACGAAGTAGCATTTCTTCTTAAAATTTGAGTTTTCCCTTGATTTTCGAAAAATTGATACTTGGATTTTGAACCAGACGAAACCGGAAGAAATTGTAGGAAAATTCTTAATACCGTCTTGATATTTAAAAAATTGCGGTTAGGATTTTGGACCGAGCCTTGCGAAACTAAAGTTTCCCGGCAAAATTCGCTTTTCCCCAATTGGAGTTTGGAAATAGTCGCGAAACAAAATAGAAATTGGGTTTTGGAAGTTGTTAAAGGTTGGATTTTAGATTTGGATCATGATCAGATGTATAGAAATTTTGAAAAATTTTCCATTTATTATTTTGAAAAAAAATTTGCCCTTGCAGTGTGCATTTTTAACCAGAAAATTTATAACTTTTTCAACATTCCTTGGAAAACCCTTTTGTGTTTTTCTTATTTTTCATAATTATTTGCAAACTTTTCTTTATATATTCTTAAGTGGCATATGGTAATAATTTAAGATAAACCAAATCATATCAATGAATCAAACAAATTTAAATATTTATATCTAAGGCCGAATAATATGAATTATTTTATCTATTGTCGTGTTATCTTCTAATTTTAAAAGATAACAATATTTATTTTTGCAGGTTTTTTAACGAAACTTTGTTTTTTTGTGCAAAAATTGTTGTTTTTATTTACATTTGCTCATAATATAAAAATGGACGAATCATAATATAAAATTATTTTATAACATAATTTATTTTGAAGAATCATTTTACGAAAAACAATTTTATATTACATGCAGTATGCAGTTAATAATTTCAAATAGTTTTAATTGCTAGTGAGAATTAGTTTAATAAATACATGTACAAATATATCTCTATTAACACTTCGTAGCCCGTTAAAGTAGTAATACGTTTTTTTAATTTGAAACCTGCTAGCCGACGACGTAGAAATTTTCAAAAAACCTTTTTTTAATTGTTAGATGTAACAACAAACTTTGGTTTTATGGGAAATTTGAGTTTTTCATCGATTTTCGGAAAAACTATTACTTGGGCTTTGGACAAGACCATGGGGAACTGAAGAAGTTTTAAAAGATTTTCTTTGATTTTCGGAAAATTCTATACTTTAGACCATAAGGGACAGAAGGCGTTATTGGAAAATTTGAAGTTTTGCTCTGTTTTTGGTCCAAACTAAGTGGAGTTTTTACTAGATTTTCAGAAATATCGTTATATTGGTTATGGACCAAACTTGAGAAAGTTGTTTAAGATTTTGTTTCCCCTTGATTTTCGAAAAAAAATGATAATTGGATTTTGAACCAGGCGATAGGAACCGGAAGAAATTGTCGAAAAATTCTACCGTCTTATTATATTTAATAAATTACAGCTAGGATTTTAGACCGAGCCTTGCGAATCTAAAGAGTTTCCCTACAAAATTCGCTTTTCTCAATTGGAGTTTGGACGGGAAATTATCCTAACAAACTTTGGTTTTGTGAGAAATTGGAGTTTTTCATCGATTTTTGGGAAAACTGTTACTTGGGCTTTGGACAAGACCATGGGAAACTAAAGAAGTTTGGATATTTTCTTTGATTTTCGGAAAAATCTGTACTTACAGTTTAGAGCAGACCACGAGGAACAGAAGACGTTATGGGAAAATTTAAAGTTTTGCTTTGTTTCTGCTCAAGACTAAGTGGAGTTTTTAGTAGATTTTCTGAAATATCGCTATATTGATTATAGACCAAACTTTGTGAAACTGGTGATTAATTAATAAAACTCCTATTTTAAGGAGACAGGTGTTTAAGATTTTAAGTTTCCCCTTGATTTTCGGAAAAATTGATATTTGGATTTTGAACCAGACAGTGGAAACCATAAATTGTCAAAAAATTCTTACTACCGTCTTGATTCTTAATTTTGATTGAGTCATAATTCTTAATTGACCGAGCGTTGGGAAAATAAAGAGGTTCCCAACAAAATTCGCTTTTCCCCAATTAGAGTTTGGACGGGAAATCGCGAAACAAAATAGAAATTGGGTTTTGGAAGCTGTTACCGGTTGGATATTAGATTTGGATCCTGATCAGATGAATAGAAATTTTGACGCTCAGAAACAAATTTGAAAAATTTGCTATTTACTCTTTTGGAAAAATTGTAGTGTGTATTTTTAGATAGATCCAGAAAATTTATAACTTTTTCGACTTTCCTCCTCGGAAAACTCTTTTGTTTTTTTCACAACTTTTTTATTAATTCTTCAAAAGGGGGCCGCCAATCAAAAAATTAATGAAAAACTAAATTAATCGAAGTGACAAAATATCTGTTCAAAATATATCTTTATCAAAAATACTTTGATTTCATCTACATCAAGTGAAAGTTAAAAATGTCTCTCAAATTAAAATAATCGTGTACTAACGTTTGACCTGATATATTGCCCGAAATACATTTACATCTTTTTTTGTTTAATTTCCTGATGTTTTCCATTTATTAACATACGAATAATTGCTTGTAATTGCAACAAAATTATGAAAATTAATATGACAACAATAAAAAAATTAAAACTGCAATTATATTTTAGATATAAATGAATTTGTGTATTTATGAAATGAATTTGTGTAATTTGTGTGAATTATTATGATCTAAAACAAACATCAGTACATTATTGATTGCCAAGAAAGTTTATAATTAATTATATGGATAAAAAAAAATTGTAAAACATCCGTTTTTATTGTAAAACATTCCGTGAGGTCCGTTTAGTAAATCAAATGTTGTTTTTGCGGTTATTTTAAAAAAGACAACAATATTTGGTGTTGCAGGTTTTTTTAACGAAACTTTGTGTACAAAATTTTTGTGCAAAAATTGTTGATTTTTATGTTCTCATTTACATTTACTCATAATATAAAAATGGACGAATCATAATATAAAATTATTTTTTATCATTATTTTAAGATATATATATACATATATATATATATATATATATATATATATATATATATATATATATATATATATATATATATTAAGAATCATTTTATGAAAAACAATTTTATATTACAGGCAGTTAAATATTGTTTTAATTTCTAGTGAGAATTGGTTTAATAAATTCATCTGAAAATATATCTCTATTAAACACTTCCTAGCCCGTTGAATTAGTAATATGTTTTTTAAATTTGAAATCTGCTAGCCGACGACGACGAAATGCTTCAAATTTTCAATAAAACGACATTTTTTTATTTATTTGAAACTTAGATGTAACAACAAACTTTGGTTTTGTGGGAAATCGGAGTTTCTCGTGGATAATCGGGAAAACTGTTACTTGGGCATAGGACAAGACTATGGGGAACTGAAGAAGTTTGAAGATCTTCGATTTTCGGAAAAATCTTTACTTAAAGTTTAGATCAGACATCAGGAACAGAAGACGTTATGGGAAAATTTGTAGTTTTGCTTTGTTTCTGGTCAAGACTAAGTGGAGTTTTTATTAGATTTTCAGAAATATCGTTATATTGATGAAACTTTGGGAAACTGAGACAGTTGTTCCAAGATTTAGAGTTTGCCCTTGATTTTCAGAAAAAATGATACTTTTTTTCGGAGAAATTGTCGGAAAATTCTTAATACCGTCTGGATATTTAATAAAGTACAGCTATTATTTTGGAGCCTTGCGAAACTAAACAGTTTCCACCAATTGTAGTTTGGACGGTAAATCGCGTGAAACAAAATAGAAATTGGGTTCTGAAAAATTTGCCATTAATTCTTTTGGAAAAATTAGCCTTTGTATTGTGTATTTTGAACCTGAAAATTTATAACTTTTTCCATTTTCCTTGGAAAACTACAGTCGAACTTCTATAACTCGAACTTCTATAATTCCATTTTTTTTTCTATAACTCGAACTTTTTTAGAAATTCATACGTTTAGAGAGCATTTTACAAATAAATTAACTTCAATAATTCGAATTTTCCTTAACTCCAATTTTTCCATAATTCGTAGTAAAAATGTGTAGAATGGTAAAATGTTACATATAAAATAATCTCTGTAACTCCAATTTTTCAATCACTGCGTACTTTCCAAAATGTATGTTGCCGGATATTGCCTATCATAAACCGTATCCTATTTGTTATAGTAAAGGTGCTATATATTAATAAAATGTTAGTTTAAACTCATTCTTTCTTCTTACCTCTGCCGTTACAATTGCAAATATGAGTGATCAGAGAAGAAAACTCAATACGATGTCGTTATCTGACAAAGTGAGGTTGATAAGTGAAGTTGACAAAGGAAATAAAAAGAAAAAAGTGATTGCTGAAGACTTTGGGATTCCTCCAAGTACACTTTCTTCAATTATAAGAAACCGCGAAGAAATTCTGAACAAAGCGGAAAATGTTGCAACTAATGATGCAAAGGTTTGAAAAAATGTACCTACACCAGGGACACGCTGATTTCAACGCTAGTGCAGGTTGGCTAGATAAGTATGATATGGACAAGGAATTATTAACAATATAAAATTGCACTATAGAGCAAGAATTCTAAGAAAAACTATAGTTGCCCTAGTAGACAATCAACCCGAACATATTACTTTATGGAATGCTGATACAAACTTGACAAAAGCGTGGTACATCGATATTCAGCAAGCAACCATACAAAAATTGTTTCAGAAAGGCTGGCTTTAAAAAACATGGCGAAACAAACGCCAGGAGTGAAGAAGATGGATGATACTCTGTCAGAATTGAGGTCCGCGTATGACACATATAATCAGCATAACGTGGATAATACAGTGCCTCTTAATGATTATTTATCTGTAGCTGAAGATGTGGTTATAGCGGACCATCCAACAGATGCCGATATTTTAAACTAGATAACAAAACGCGAAGATGAAGATGTCTTATCTAGCAACGAAACAGTGCCAATTCCACCCACGAACAAAGAAATGCGTAATTATGCGAAGTGTACCGCGCATTATCTACTTTGAGAACTTTGAAGAATTTTTTAATGGAAAACAATTAAAAATTACTGGCTTTTTCAAAAAATAATATAATAATTATAATTATTTTTAAATAATTATAATTATATAACATTATATTAATAATGTATATCTATTTTCGGTTTATAAATATAGACATATGTTATATTATGTTATATTTACTTTGAATAAATTGTGTAAAGTGAATTTTACTCATTAATATTTTGTATTTATGTATTTCTCTAACTCGAATTTTCTATAGCTCCAATTTTTTTTCGTGAACTATAGTAATTCGACTTAGGGAAGTTCGACAGTATTTTGTATTTTTCTTATTTAGCAATTTTCACAACTATATACAAACTTTTTTTTATTAATTCTTAAGAAGAGGGCAGCCCCTAGCAAAGTTCCACTTTGTAATCGCGCGGCCTGTACAGTGCTAAATGAAGCGACAAAATATAAATACATATATATTCAAAATATATCTATATTTAATTTTATCTCTATCAAGTGAAAGTTTACAATGTGTCTCGAAATAATCCTGTAATAAGGCTTGACCTGATATATTATCAAAATTGCAGAAACATTTACATATTTTTTTGTTTAATTTCAGGATGTTTGCCATTCATTAACATACGAATAATTAAATAAACATAATAATACGAGAAATAGCCTGAATATAATGAATATTCAACCTGTTCGTTAATCTACAAAATTAAGTCTTACTAGGGCTTAGACAAATGTCATATTGAAACAACTTACAGTTAGACAGTTACAGTTAGAGAAAGGTAGACAAAAGTGTTAGACAAATGTCATATTGAAACATTTGTCTCAGTCCTAGTAAGACTTAATTTTGTAGATTAACGAACAGGTTGAATATTAATTATATTCAGGCTATTTCTCCTATTATTATGTTTATTTAAATATAACTACAACTAGTGAATTCCCCCTCAATTTTTAATACGAAAAATTGTTTGTAATTGCAACTTAAATGTGCAAAATAATATTACGCCAATCAAAAATTTAATGAAAATGATCTAAATTTGGCAAAAAGACCCCCTGTACTTTGCCAATTGTACTTTGTACAATATAGTTATTATTGATCTAAATTAAACGAAGTGACCAAATATACATTTCTGTTCAAAATATATCTATATCAAAAATACTTTTATTTTTATCTATATCAAGTGAAAGTTAAAATTGTCTCACAAATCAAAATAAACCTGTACTAACGCTTGACCTGATATATTAGCAAAATTGCACAAATAAACATTTACATCTATTTTTTGTTTAATTTCCAGATGTTTACCATTTTTTACCATACGAATAATTGCTTTTAATTGCAACAAAATTATGCAAATTAATAACACCAACCAAAAAATAAAAACTGCAATTATATTTTAGATAAAAAACGAATTTGTGTAACTGAATTATTATTATCTAAAACAAATAACAGTATAAGGCAATCATTGATTGCTAAGAAAGTTTAAATTAATTATATGGATAAACAACATTGTAAAACATTACAGTTGTTGACTAAACAAACAAAATTATGCCCGTTTAGTAAATCAAAAGTTGTTTTTGTTTTTGCGGTTGCCACTACAATTTATGGAGGTATATATAATATATAATGCGACTAGGAAGTTGAATCTATTTAACTAGTTTTTCGATGTGCGAATCGATATCTAGAAACGTAAGATAAACGCGAATCTCTCAGCCTAATTAAGCAGACATTTCGTTTTTGTTTTGATTTTGGATAAAACACGGCAGTGTCCCTTAATGCGTATAGGAAACATTTTTGAGGTATCACTATGGCAGCATCGGCAGTTAAGCTAGACAAAAAAGAAACATGCACACGAGACGCGGAGTCATTGTCCTGTGCATGTCAGTGACACAGAATGGCATTAGTCACTTAGTGGTTGGACACCCCTTGATGATTCGGTCGGAAGAACTTATTTGGTTTAACAAAAATATATTTTTTTCGGTAACTTTGTTTGGGTTTTTTTGTGAGTTATCACTGTTATGGGCAGTAAAGCTTGATAAACATTCGCACGTGACATATAAAGTCATTGTCCTGCGTGTGTGTCAGTGACACGAGAGTTTGCGTTAAGGGAAAATAGCCCTAAAGTCGGCGGGCAATACGTTATAAATTCACCGTGCGTCCATGCTGGACTCCGATTGTGACCCATGGTCGGAGGAGCTTGAACTGGACACCGTCTCCGACGATTTGATTTTCGGTTTATATTCTGTGATGACGACGGTGACGCTGTTGACTGTAACTTCCCTCGTCTGCGCTGTGCTCCGGTCGACGTTTTTCAGACGCGGGGGATGCCTCCGTTTCTTGAGGGACCTCTTGTCCTTTTTTTCTTTCTTCTGGTTGCTTGTGGCCGGCAAGAATTGACTTGCCACCTGCTGGGCAACCAATTGCGGGTTTATTCGTGGTTTACGAGTCGACGTTCCTTTCCGTACGTCACACATCAGGCATTTGAAGGCTTCCGCGGTATTCCTGAACGTGCACACACTGCAATCCCAGAAATTGTCCTCTAACACTTTCGCCTGACGTTTCGTTCTACGTATAGGACTTTTTTTATGATCCATTTTAGCACCAAAACACTAAGAAAAACTAAGATTTATAAGCTAACTGACGTCTGTGCCGTATACGCGCCGCCATTTTCGATATTTTGACGCGCAAGCGCATGTTCCGAACCTACCACCACTAGATAATGAAAACAAAAATACGTACTACCAATCCAATAAAAATGAAAACCAACTACAAACAAATATTTTAAATAATTTAAACAATTTTTAAATCTGATATTTAAATTATTTGAAAAATTATTATATATTGTATTTTAATATTACTGGCAAATATAAAATTTATAAATCACAAACATAATAATCATAAACTAAGACGCAAGCTTGAATTCCGAAACAAAAGCTAAATAAACAAAAGTAAAATGCAAAACAAAGAAATACGACGCAACTAGAAGTAGGTTTTTCCAAATGACTAATACATTTAGAAATCGTAGATATCTCGAACAATAAAATATATATTATGTAAAAATCTATAGACCACAAGAAAGACAAGATTAGACAGGATTACCCAGACAAGACTAGAGAGGCTACAGAAGACAAACAAGACTAGACAGACAAGACTAGATAGACAAGACTAGACAGACAAGATTAGATAGACAAGACTAGACAGACAAGACTAGACAGACAAGACTAGACAGACAAGACTAGACAGACAAGACTAGACAGACAAGACTAGACAGACAAGACTAGACAGACAAGACTAGACAGACAAGACTAGACAGACAAGACTAGACAGACAAGACTAGACAGACAAGACTAGACAGACAAGACTAGACAGACAAGACTAGACAGACAAGACTAGACAGACAAGACTAGACAGACAAGACTAGACAGACAAGACTAGACAGACAAGACTAGACAGACAAGACTAGACAGACAAGACTAGACAGACAAGACTAGACAGACAAGACTAGACAGACAAGACTAGACAGACAAGACTAGACAGACAAGACTAGACAGACAAGACTAGACAGACAAGACTAGACAGACAAGACTAGACAGACAAGACTAGACAGACAAGACTAGACAGACAAGACTAGACAGACAAGACTAGACAGACAAGACTAGACAGACAAGACTAGACAGACAAGACTAGACAGACAAGACTAGACAGACAAGACTAGACAGACAATACTAGACAGACAAGACTAGACAGACAAGACTAGACAGACAAGACTAGACAGACAAGACTAGACAGACAAGACTAGACAGACAAGACTAGACAGACAACACTAGACAGACAACACTAGACAGACAAGACTAGACAGACAAGACTAGACAGACAAGACTAGACAGACAAGACTAGACAGACAACACTAGACAGACAAGACTAGACAGACAAGACTAGACAGACAAGACTAGACAGACAAGACTAGACAGACAAGACTAGACAGACAAGACTAGACAGACAAGACTAGACAGACAAGACTAGACAGACAAGACTAGACAGACAAGACTAGACAGACAAGACTAGACAGACAAGACTAGACAGACAAGACTAGACAGACAAGACTAGACAGACAAGACTAGACAGACAAGACTAGACAGACAAGACTAGACAGACAAGACTAGACAGACAAGACTAGACAGACAAGACTAGACAGACAAGACTAGACAGACAAGACTAGACAGACAAGACTAGACAGACAAGACTAGACAGACAAGACTAGACAGACAAGACTAGACAGACAAGACTAGACAGACAAGACTAGACAGACAAGACTAGACAGACAAGACTAGACAGACAAGACTAGACAGACAAGACTAGACAGACAAGACTAGACAGACAAGACTAGACAGACAAGACTAGACAGACAAGACTAGACAGACAAGACTAGACAGACAAGACTAGACAGACAAGACTAGACAGACAAGACTAGACAGACAAGACTAGACAGACAAGACTAGACAGACAAGACTAGACAGACAAGACTAGACAGACAAGACTAGACAGACAAGACTAGACAGACAAGACTAGACAGACAAGACTAGACAGACAAGACTAGACAGACAAGACTAGACAGACAAGACTAGACAGACAAGACTAGACAGACAAGACTAGACAGACAAGACTAGACAGACAAGACTAGACAGACAAGACTAGACAGACAAGACTAGACAGACAAGACTAGACAGACAAGACTAGACAGACAAGACTAGACAGACAAGACTAGACAGACAAGACTAGACAGACAAGACTAGACAGACAAGACTAGACAGACAAGACTAGACAGACAAGACTAGACAGACAAGACTAGACAGACAAGACTAGACAGACAAGACTAGACAGACAAGACTAGACAGACAAGACTAGACAGACAAGACTAGACAGACAAGACTAGACAGACAAGACTAGACAGACAAGACTAGACAGACAAGACTAGACAGACAAGACTAGACAGACAAGACTAGACAGACAAGACTAGACAGACAAGACTAGACAGACAAGACTAGACAGACAAGACTAGACAGACAAGACTAGACAGACAAGACTAGACAGACAAGACTAGACAGACAAGACTAGACAGACAAGACTAGACAGACAAGACTAGACAGACAAGACTAGACAGACAAGACTAGACAGACAAGACTAGACAGACAAGACTAGACAGACAAGACTAGACAGACAAGACTAGACAGACAAGACTAGACAGACAAGACTAGACAGACAAGACTAGACAGACAAGACTAGACAGACAAGACTAGACAGACAAGACTAGACAGACAAGACTAGACAGACAAGACTAGACAGACAAGACTAGACAGACAAGACTAGACAGACAAGACTAGACAGACAAGACTAGACAGACAAGACTAGACAGACAAGACTAGACAGACAAGACTAGACAGACAAGACTAGACAGACAAGACTAGACAGACAAGACTAGACAGACAAGACTAGACAGACAAGACTAGACAGACAAGACTAGACAGACAAGACTAGACAGACAAGACTAGACAGACAAGACTAGACAGACAAGACTAGACAGACAAGACTAGACAGACAAGACTAGACAGACAAGACTAGACAGACAAGACTAGACAGACAAGACTAGACAGACAAGACTAGACAGACAAGACTAGACAGACAAGACTAGACAGACAAGACTAGACAGACAAGACTAGACAGACAAGACTAGACAGACAAGACTAGACAGACAAGACTAGACAGACAAGACTAGACAGACAAGACTAGACAGACAAGACTAGACAGACAAGACTAGACAGACAAGACTAGACAGACAAGACTAGACAGACAAGACTAGACAGACAAGACTAGACAGACAAGACTAGACAGACAAGACTAGACAGACAAGACTAGACAGACAAGACTAGACAGACAAGACTAGACAGACAAGACTAGACAGACAAGACTAGACAGACAAGACTAGACAGACAAGACTAGACAGACAAGACTAGACAGACAAGACTAGACAGACAAGACTAGACAGACAAGACTAGACAGACAAGACTAGACAGACAAGACTAGACAGACAAGACTAGACAGACAAGACTAGACAGACAAGACTAGACAGACAAGACTAGACAGACAAGACTAGACAGACAAGACTAGACAGACAAGACTAGACAGACAAGACTAGACAGACAAGACTAGACAGACAAGACTAGACAAACAAGACTAGACAGACAAGACTAGACAGACAAGACTCTCACCAAATCCCCTATTCCACCTTGGCTTTTAGTATGCGCCACCCCGGTATCGCATATATTGCATTCATTCAGGGTGGGCAGCCCGGACGGTTAATGAAAACCGCCCTAGTTGTCGCCTCCCCGACCAGGATTCGAACCCGGGTCTCCCGCATTGAAAGGCGGGTATGTTGTCAACTACACCACCGAGGAGGACAGACAGACAAGACTAGACAGACAAGACTAGACAGACAAGACTAGACAGACAAGACTAGACAGACAAGACTAGACAGACAAGACTAGACAGACAAGACTAGACAGACAAGACTAGACAGACAAGACTAGACAGACAAGACTAGACAGACAAGACTAGACAGACAAGACTAGACAGACAAGACTAGACAGACAAGACTAGACAGACAAGACTAGACAGACAAGACTAGACAGACAAGACTAGACAGACAAGACTAGACAGACAAGACTAGACAGACAAGACTAGACAGACAAGACTAGACAGACAAGACTAGACAGACAAGACTAGACAGACAAGACTAGACAGACAAGACTAGACAGACAAGACTAGACAGACAAGACTAGACAGACAAGACTAGACAGACAAGACTAGACAGACAAGACTAGACAGACAAGACTAGACAGACAAGACTAGACAGACAAGACTAGACAGACAAGACTAGACAGACAAGACTAGACAGACAAGACTAGACAGACAAGACTAGACAGACAAGACTAGACAGACAAGACTAGACAGACAAGACTAGACAGACAAGACTAGACAGACAAGACTAGACAGACAAGACTAGACAGACAAGACTAGACAGACAAGACTAGACAGACAAGACTAGACAGACAAGACTAGACAGACAAGACTAGACAGACAAGACTAGACAGACAAGACTAGACAGACAAGACTAGACAGACAAGACTAGACAGACAAGACTAGACAGACAAGACTAGACAGACAAGACTAGACAGACAAGACTAGACAGACAAGACTAGACAGACAAGACTAGACAGACAAGACTAGACAGACAAGACTAGACAGACAAGACTAGACAGACAAGACTAGACAGACAAGACTAGACAGACAAGACTAGACAGACAAGACTAGACAGACAAGACTAGACAGACAAGACTAGACAGACAAGACTAGACAGACAAGACTAGACAGACAAGACTAGACAGACAAGACTAGACAGACAAGACTAGACAGACAAGACTAGACAGACAAGACTAGACAGACAAGACTAGACAGACAAGACTAGACAGACAAGACTAGACAGACAAGACTAGACAGACAAGACTAGACAGACAAGACTAGACAGACAAGACTAGACAGACAAGACTAGACAGACAAGACTAGACAGACAAGACTAGACAGACAAGACTAGACAGACAAGACTAGACAGACAAGACTAGACAGACAAGACTAGACAGACAAGACTAGACAGACAAGACTAGACAGACAAGACTAGACAGACAAGACTAGACAGACAAGACTAGACAGACAAGACTAGACAGACAAGACTAGACAGACAAGACTAGACAGACAAGACTAGACAGACAAGACTAGACAGACAAGACTAGACAGACAAGACTAGACAGACAAGACTAGACAGACAAGACTAGACAGACAAGACTAGACAGACAAGACTAGACAGACAAGACTAGACAGACAAGACTAGACAGACAAGACTAGACAGACAAGACTAGACAGACAAGACTAGACAGACAAGACTAGACAGACAAGACTAGACAGACAAGACTAGACAGACAAGACTAGACAGACAAGACTAGACAGACAAGACTAGACAGACAAGACTAGACAGACAAGACTAGACAGACAAGACTAGACAGACAAGACTAGACAGACAAGACTAGACAGACAAGACTAGACAGACAAGACTAGACAGACAAGACTAGACAGACAAGACTAGACAGACAAGACTAGACAGACAAGACTAGACAGACAAGACTAGACAGACAAGACTAGACAGACAAGACTAGACAGACAAGACTAGACAGACAAGACTAGACAGACAAGACTAGACAGACAAGACTAGACAGACAAGACTAGACAGACAAGACTAGACAGACAAGACTAGACAGACAAGACTAGACAGACAAGACTAGACAGACAAGACTAGACAGACAAGACTAGACAGACAAGACTAGACAGACAAGACTAGACAGACAAGACTAGACAGACAAGACTAGACAGACAAGACTAGACAGACAAGACTAGACAGACAAGACTAGACAGACAAGACTAGACAGACAAGACTAGACAAACAAGACTAGACAGACAAGACTAGACAGACAAGACTCTCACCAAATCCCCTATTCCACCTTGGCTTTTAGTATGCGCCACCCCGGTATCGCATATATTGCATTCATTCAGGGTGGGCAGCCCGGACGGTTAATGAAAACCGCCCTAGTTGTCGCCTCCCCGACCAGGATTCGAACCCGGGTCTCCCGCATTGAAAGGCGGGTATGTTGTCAACTACACCACCGAGGAGGACAGACAGACAAGACTAGACAGACAAGACTAGACAGACAAGACTAGACAGACAAGACTAGACAGACAAGACTAGACAGACTAGACAGACAAGACTAGACAGACAAGACTAGACAGACAAGACTAGACAGACAAGACTAGACAGACAAGACTAGACAGACAAGACTAGACAGACAAGACTAGACAGACAAGACTAGACAGACAAGACTAGACAGACAAGACTAGACAGACAAGACTAGACAGACAAGACTAGACAGACAAGACTAGACAGACAAGACTAGACAGACAAGACTAGACAGACAAGACTAGACAGACAAGACTAGACAGACAAGACTAGACAGACAAGACTAGACAGACAAGACTAGACAGACAAGACTAGACAGACAAGACTAGACAGACAAGACTAGACAGACAAGACTAGACAGACAAGACTAGACAGACAAGACTAGACAGACAAGACTAGACAGACAAGACTAGACAGACAAGACTAGACAGACAAGACTAGACAGACAAGACTAGACAGACAAGACTAGACAGACAAGACTAGACAGACAAGACTAGACAGACAAGACTAGACAGACAAGACTAGACAGACAAGACTAGACAGACAAGACTAGACAGACAAGACTAGACAGACAAGACTAGACAGACAAGACTAGACAGACAAGACTAGACAGACAAGACTAGACAGACAAGACTAGACAGACAAGACTAGACAGACAAGACTAGACAGACAAGACTAGACAGACAAGACTAGACAGACAAGACTAGACAGACAAGACTAGACAGACAAGACTAGACAGACAAGACTAGACAGACAAGACAGACAAGACTAGACAGACAAGACTAGACAGACAAGACTAGACAGACAAGACTAGACAGACAAGACTAGACAGACAAGACTAGACAGACAAGACTAGACAGACAAGACTAGACAGACAAGACTAGACAGACAAGACTAGACAGACAAGACTAGACAGACAAGACTAGACAGACAAGACTAGACAGACAAGACTAGACAGACAAGACTAGACAGACAAGACTAGACAGACAAGACTAGACAGACAAGACTAGACAGACAAGACTAGACAGACAAGACTAGACAGACAAGACTAGACAGACAAGACTAGACAGACAAGACTAGACAGACAAGACTAGACAGACAAGACTAGACAGACAAGACTAGACAGACAAGACTAGACAGACAAGACTAGACAGACAAGACTAGACAGACAAGACTAGACAGACAAGACTAGACAGACAAGACTAGACAGACAAGACTAGACAGACAAGACTAGACAGACAAGACTAGACAGACAAGACTAGACAGACAAGACTAGACAGACAAGACTAGACAGACAAGACTAGACAGACAAGACTAGACAGACAAGACTAGACAGACAAGACTAGACAGACAAGACTAGACAGACAAGACTAGACAGACAAGACTAGACAGACAAGACTAGACAGACAAGACTAGACAGACAAGACTAGACAGACAAGACTAGACAGACAAGACTAGACAGACAAGACTAGACAGACAAGACTAGACAGACAAGACTAGACAGACAAGACTAGACAGACAAGACTAGACAGACAAGACTAGACAGACAAGACTAGACAGACAAGACTAGACAGACAAGACTAGACAGACAAGACTAGACAGACAAGACTAGACAGACAAGACTAGACAGACAAGACTAGACAGACAAGACTAGACAGACAAGACTAGACAGACAAGACTAGACAGACAAGACTAGACAGACAAGACTAGACAGACAAGACTAGACAGACAAGACTAGACAGACAAGACTAGACAGACAAGACTAGACAGACAAGACTAGACAGACAAGACTAGACAGACAAGACTAGACAGACAAGACTAGACAGACAAGACTAGACAGACAAGACTAGACAGACAAGACTAGACAGACAAGACTAGACAGACAAGACTAGACAGACAAGACTAGACAGACAAGACTAGACAGACAAGACTAGACAGACAAGACTAGACAGACAAGACTAGACAGACAAGACTAGACAGACAAGACTAGACAGACAAGACTAGACAGACAAGACTAGACAGACAAGACTAGACAGACAAGACTAGACAGACAAGACTAGACAGACAAGACTAGACAGACAAGACTAGACAGACAAGACTAGACAGACAAGACTAGACAGACAAGACTAGACAGACAAGACTAGACAGACAAGACTAGACAGACAAGACTAGACAGACAAGACTAGACAGACAAGACTAGACAGACAAGACTAGACAGACAAGACTAGACAGACAAGACTAGACAGACAAGAC
Organism: Phosphuga atrata; assembly: GCA_944588485.1. Taxonomy (NCBI): domain Eukaryota; kingdom Metazoa; phylum Arthropoda; class Insecta; order Coleoptera; family Silphidae; genus Phosphuga; species Phosphuga atrata. The sequence goes on along the minus strand of OX155892.1, from coordinate 92,497,815 downwards.
TAGACAGACAAGACTAGACAGACAAGACTAGACAGACAAGACTAGACAGACAAGACTAGACAGACAAGACTAGACAGACAAGACTAGACAGACAAGACTAGACAGACAAGACTAGACAGACAAGACTAGACAGACAAGACTAGACAGACAAGACTAGACAGACAAGACTAGACAGACAAGACTAGACAGACAAGACTAGACAGACAAGACTAGACAGACAAGACTAGACAGACAAGACTAGACAGACAAGACTAGACAGACAAGACTAGACAGACAAGACTAGACAGACAAGACTAGACAGACAAGACTAGACAGACAAGACTAGACAGACAAGACTAGACAGACAAGACTAGACAGACAAGACTAGACAGACAAGACTAGACAGACAAGACTAGACAGACAAGACTAGACAGACAAGACTAGACAGACAAGACTAGACAGACAAGACTAGACAGACAAGACTAGACAGACAAGACTAGACAGACAAGACTAGACAGACAAGACTAGACAGACAAGACTAGACAGACAAGACTAGACAGACAAGACTAGACAGACAAGACTAGACAGACAAGACTAGACAGACAAGACTAGACAGACAAGACTAGACAGACAAGACTAGACAGACAAGACTAGACAGACAAGACTAGACAGACAAGACTAGACAGACAAGACTAGACAGACAAGACTAGACAGACAAGACTAGACAGACAAGACTAGACAGACAAGACTAGACAGACAAGACTAGACAGACAAGACTAGACAGACAAGACTAGACAGACAAGACTAGACAGACAAGACTAGACAGACAAGACTAGACAGACAAGACTAGACAGACAAGACTAGACAGACAAGACTAGACAGACAAGACTAGACAGACAAGACTAGACAGACAAGACTAGACAGACAAGACTAGACAGACAAGACTAGACAGACAAGACTAGACAGACAAGACTAGACAGACAAGACTAGACAGACAAGACTAGACAGACAAGACTAGACAGACAAGACTAGACAGACAAGACTAGACAGACAAGACTAGACAGACAAGACTAGACAGACAAGACTAGACAGACAAGACTAGACAGACAAGACTAGACAGACAAGACTAGACAGACAAGACTAGACAGACAAGACTAGACAGACAAGACTAGACAGACAAGACTAGACAGACAAGACTAGACAGACAAGACTAGACAGACAAGACTAGACAGACAAGACTAGACAGACAAGACTAGACAGACAAGACTAGACAGACAAAACTAGACAGACAAGACTAGACAGACAAGACTAGACAGACAAGACTAGACAGACAAGACTAGACAGACAAGACTAGACAGACAAGACTAGACAGACAAGACTAGACAGACAAGACTAGACAGACAAGACTAGACAGACAAGACTAGACAGACAAGACTAGACAGACAAGACTAGACAGACAAGACTAGATGGACAAGACTAGACAGACAAGACTAGACAGACGAGTCTAGATAGACAAGACTAAAGGGAGAAGACTCAAGCACATTTCTTGGAGTAAATTTAGAAGAAAATCTAACCTGGAATATCCACATTGATCGAATAACCAAGAAAATAAATTATAAAGCCTACCACATTAGAAATATCCGATGTTTAGTAGAACAAAATGTGCTGCTAAATATATGCCACGCGGAGGTACAATCTGTTATCTCGTACGGGATTATAGTATGGGGACCCTCTCCACATACTCAAAGGGTCTTCAAAGCCCAAAAGAGAATCATTCGGGCAATCATAGGTGTAGGTAGAACAACATCCTGTATGCCCTATTTTAAGAAGCTAAACCTCCTTACGGTACCATCCATATACATATGGGAAACTGCATGCCATATTCACAGGAATAAGGCCTCAATTATAAGAAACATAGACCAACACCATCACTTCACAAGAGGTCAAAAGCAACTACGAACTATAATATCAAATTTACCAATTTGCAGCAAAGCACCGAACAAGATTGGAATCCAAATCTATAACAAGCTTCCAAATATGCTGACCCAAGAAACCTACCAAAAATCTTTTAGAAAAAAACTTAAAATAATGTTAATGGAGAAGTGCTACTATAGCCTTAATGATTTTTTTAATGACAAATTCAATATGTAATTTCCTTTGTACATCGTAGACTGAATAAATTTGATTTTGATTTTGACTAGACAGACAAGACTATACAGACAAGGCTAAACAGACAAATCTAGACTAGACAGACAAGACTAAAGAGGCAAGATTAAACAGACAAGACTAAATAGACAATACTATACAAACAAACTGGACAGACAAGACTGGACAGACAAGACTGAACAGACAAGACTGGTCAGACAAGACTAAACAGACAAGACTAGATAGACAAGACTAGTCAGACAAGACTAAACAGACAAGACTAGATAGACAAGACTAGACAGACAAGATTAGATAGACAAGACTAGACAGACAAGGTTATACATACAAGACCAGATATACAAGACTAGGCAGAAAAGACTAGACAGACAAGTCGAGATGGAAAAGACTAGACCGACAAAGCTAGATAGACAAGACTAGATAGACAAGACTAAACAGATTAGACTAGACTAGACAGACAAGACTAGAGAGACAAGATTAAACAGACAAGACTGGACAGACAATACTAGACGGACAATACTGGACAGACAATACTGGTCAGAAATGAATAGATAGACACTACTAGACAGACTAGATTAAACAGACAAGACTAGACAGACATGACTATACAGACAAGACCAGACAGACAAGAGTAAAGAGACAAGACTAGACAGACAAGATTAGTCAAGAGTCGACAAATTTTCCAAGCCCATACAGAAATCCCGAGGATTTGTAACTAAAACACAAACCAAACAGTCAAAATCTAGCACTAGAAAAATAAATCATTCATCTGAAATTAATCTAATAAATCAAAATACCCAATCGCTAGGCAATTCAATTGACAAAATTGAGTTTATGCTAGAGGAAAATAAAAACTGTAGATATTTATTTCTGACTGAACACTGGAAGAGTAGTACCCAAATTGTGGCTTTTAAGATCAAACATTTTAACCTCGCCCCTTTCTGTAGACCAAAAGGGTTACATGGAGGTAGAGCTATTTACTGCAAAGAAGGAATCATCAGTAGCGTTAGGCACGACATAAGCCAAATTGCTGAACAATTCATCTTTGAATGTTCGGCGATAGAAACTCTTTTGAATAAAGAAAGTACCATATTTGTTGCAGTTTACAGAGCTCCGCTAACTAGCCCTCAAATATTTATACACAAATTGCATGAGTTACTGGTACTATTATCGAACGAAGGCAAAACGTTTATAATAGCAGGCGACTTCAATATCGATGTACTAAAAAATACAAAATTATGTCAGCAGTTTCTCTCGCTGCTGAATTCGTTCAATGCTATACCGCTGGCACATGAGGTAAGCCATCCTGATTCTGGATCATGTATAGATAACACAATAGTAAGTATTAAATGTGAATACAAACTGCATACGATGAACTACCAACTAGCAGATCACTATGCACAAATCCTAAAAATAAAAATTGAAAATGAAACCCAAAACGTTTTTAAACAATTTAGAAATTATAACGAACAAAATAAGAGCTATCTTAAAGAACTAATGGATAAAGCGTCATGGGACGAGCTCTTCACAGTTGACTCTTGCGAAATTAACAAACAATGGGAACTGTTCATGCAGATATTTTATACCAACTTCAATGAGGCATTCCCCATAATCCGCTGCAACACCAAGCGTACTAAGCCTCGAGTTTTTACAAACCCTGAAATAGGTAAAATGGAAAGGTATGTTAATTTATTACAAACAATTCCACACTCTGATCCTCGATATAAGAAAGCATACAATTACTTTCGCAGGAGGTTCGGCAAACTGCTCAGAAATGTCAAAAAACACAACTACGAAAATAAACTCAAAGAATCCTCAAATATTCAAAAAACAACTTGGCATTTAGTTAAAGAAATAACACAAATTAAATCGACACAATGTATATATTGCAATGATACCCCATCACCACAAGATGCTAAAACAATAAATGACTTTTTTGCCGAAGCACAGAGCTTATCCAATGCGCAGCCGTGGACGCAATATGTGAACCATATACAAGGAATTAATTCCACCATTTTCCTAAAACCCACCACCAGGGAGGAACTTTTTGACACAATAATGAGCTTAAAAAACAAAAAAAGTGCAGGTAATGATGAAATATCTAGTAACATTATCAAAAATTCAATTTTCAATTTGCTCGGCCCATTACAACATATAATTAACAACTCGTTTATATTTGGTATTTTTGCAGAAGTCTTAAAAGTTTCATTAATTTCGCCTATATACAAATCTGGCGATACAACTAATATTGCCAATTATAGGCCAATTAGTATTCTGTCGACATTCTCTAAGATCTTTGAGAAGCTTTTCTGTTCCAGAGTTCTGTCATTTGCAGGCAGATGTAAAATAATTAGCCAAAGACAGCATGGTTTTCTTGAAGGGAAAGGCACCGAGACTGCATGCTACCAACTTATGAGTGCTATAAGCGAAAACCTAGAAGCAAAAAAGATACCTGTGGGAATACTAATGGACCTCTCTAAAGCCTATGACTTAGTGGACCATAGCATATTGTTCGATAAGATGTATAATTATGGCATACGAGGAGTCGCCTTCCACTGGTTACAATCATTTTTGTCAAACAGATCTCATATAACTCAATTATTAACAAAGCATGGTGCAGTGAAATCACCACCAAGGCTAATAAACATAGGCATTCCTCAAGGAAGTACCTTGGGCCCTCTATTATTTATACTATTCAAATTCAACGATTTAACTCAAACGCCTATAACTCCCCAACATAATATGATCAATTATGCAGATGATACGACCATCCTTTTTATAAATGAAGCTACGAAAGATATTACTCGTAATGCAAATCTGGTAATGAGCTCAATGCTGTCCTGGTTCGCTGAAAATCGCCTAATAGTGAATAAAGAAAAAACAAATACAATTATTTTCCAAACAAAAAGATGTTCATTCATATTTCCAAAAGAATTCGTACTTGGAAATGAAACTATTCAGATTCAACAGGCTGTGCGGCTATTGGGAATTCACTTCGACAATACTCTAGACTGGTCTTCCCACATCAGTAAAATCTCGATGAAACTTAGCAAAACTGTGTATGCCATAAGAATCCTGAGTCGTTATTTAGAGACAAACATCTTGAAAATGGTTTATTTTGCCAATTTCCAATCGCTACTGAGATTTGGCATCATGTTCTGGGGCAACGGAGTTAACATAAAAAGTGTGTTTAGAGTGCAAAAACAAGTGTTGCGAATCCTATTAAACCTACGATTTCGAGAATCATGTAGAGGACATTTTAAAAAGACCAACATACTGACATGTACGGGATTATATGTATTCGAAAGTATTGTCTTCTTAGTCAAGCACAAACATTTATTTGAGAAGTACATAAAACCAAGCCAAATGGTTTAACAAAGTGTCATATGAACTTCCAAAGCATAGTATGACAATGACTGAACGATACCCACCATACAGTAAAATGAAAATATTTAACCACCTGCCAATTGCGATAAGAAAAATCGACAACTTGAAGAACATGAAAAGGGAACTGCATAGACTTTTAAATGAAATTGAACCATACAATCTAGAGGAATACTATATGCTAGTGAAAAATATTTAATATTTACGATTAAGTACAGATATACGGGTGTTTTTGCGCGTGTATTTGACAGATATTCTGACATATTTCATTGAGTGTTCTGTTTATTATGAATTTCTTAAATAATGAAATAAATGATTTTGATTTGATTTGATTTTGATTTGATTAGACAGACAAGACTAGGCAGACAAGGCTATACATATATGACTAAACATACAAGACCAAATAGACAAGACTAGACAGACAAGTCGAGATAGACAAGACTAGACCGACAATACTAGATAGACAAGACTAGACAGACAAGACTAAACAGATAAGACTAGACTAGACAGACACGACTAGAGAGACAAGATTAAACAGATAAGACTAGACTAGACAGACACGACTAGAGAGACAAGATTAAACAGATAAGACTAGACTAGACAGACACGACTAGAGAGACAAAATTAAATTGACAATACTGGACAGACAATACTAGACGGACAAGACTGGACACACAAGGCTGGTCAGACAAGACTAAACAGACAAGACTAGATAGACAAGACTAGACAGACTAGATTAGACAGACAAGACTAGACAGAGAAGGCTGTACATATAAGACTAGACAGACAAGACTAGATAGACAAGTGCAGCCTAGTAAATGCATCAAGTAGTACAAGTAGTAGTGTATCTACTCGAGACATACATCGAAAATACCGGAGTACTGTCCCAATGGCAGTATGGTTTTCGAAAAGGTCTAGCAACCGTGGACGCTGGTGTAATAAAGGCAGCAGAAAAGGTCAAAACAGGAACACGGCAATCGAAAGGTTACTGTACATTAGTGACCCTTGACGTAAAAAACGCCTTTAATTCAGCCAGGTGGGATGTAATCATGGAGGCATTAGCATCAAGACGGACACCAGAATACTTAACAAAGATGATAAGCAGCTACTTGTACGAGCGACAGTTGATATACCACACGGACGAAGGTGATGTTGAGTATGAGGTAACATAGAGTGTTCCACAAGGATCGGTCCTGGCACCATTCTTGTGGGACATTATGTACGATGGCTTGACAGATTAGATTAGACAGACAAGACTAGGCAGACATGACTATATGGACAAGACTAGACAGACAAGACTAAACAAACAAGACTTTATCGACAAGACTAGACAGACAATATTAGACAGTCAAGACTAGACAGACAAGGCTATACATAGAAGCCTAGACATACAAGACTAGACAGAGAAGACTGGAAAGACAAGACTAGACAGACAAGTCGAGATAGACAAGACTAGACCGACAAGACTAAATAGACAAGGCTAGAGAGACAAGAATAAACAGACAAGACTGGACAGACAAGACTGAACAGGCAAGACTAGTCAGACAAGAATAAACAGACAAGACTAGATAGTCAGGACTAGACAGACTAGAGAGAGTAGAAAGGTCAAAACTGGAACACGGCAATCGAGGTTACTGTGCATTAGTGACCCTTGACGTAAAAAACGCCATTAATTCAGCCAGGTGGGATGTAATCATGGAGGCATTAGCATCAAGACAGACACCAGAATACTTGAGAAAGATGATAAGCAGCTACTTGTGCGAGCGACGGGTGATATACCACACGGGCGAAGGTGAAGTTGAGTATGAGGTAACATCGGGTGTCCCACAAGGATCGGTCCTGGCACCATTTTTGTGGCAACGGTCCTGGCAACATTATGCACGATGGCTTGCTAAACCTAGACTTGCCTAGAACAGCGAGAATAGTTGGGTTCGCAGCTGACGCCGCAGTGTTGGTGACTGCAAAGGAAATAAGCACACTGTAACTAGCAACTAACGAAACCCTCCGGGTCTAACAAAGGCCTAAATCTAACCTAAGAATTTATAAAATAGAAGCAATAATTATCACGGATAAGAGGCTATTCGCACCACTGAAACTCGTTCTGGAAGGGCAAAATATCCCTTCATCAAAATCATTGAGGTACCTTGGCGTCTCGGTACCTTTAGCGAACTCGATAGCGGTCTGCGGTACACAGACCATATAGCCAAAACAGCGAAAGAGGCAGCGTCTACAGTGACAGCTCTAGTATGGTTGATGCGAAACATTGGAGGGCCGAAGGTATTGAAACGGAAACTTCTCAACAATGTGGTATATTCAAAAATTCTCTACGCGGCAGAAATATGAGCCAACGTAACTAAAAAAGAAAGAGCGAGAAAACAATAGACAAAAAGTGCCCTAAGAGTAATTTCTCCCTACAGGATGGTTTCGGAGGCCGCGGAGCTGGTACTTGCAAGCACGCAACACGATAACCCAATAGACTTACTGATTTCAGAGAAACAAGAAGTGTACATAGTTCAACAACAACACAGAGCGAAAAACGAAGTGAAGCATGAGAGGGTGGTCGCCAAGGAGAGAGCGCGTAAGAGACTCATGGACCGATGGCAGACAACATGGGATCGCGACACTAGTGGACGGTGCCTTACACCATCTTATCCCACACACAGCCTAACGTAACAGCATGATACGAAAAGTCACACGGACATATGAGTTATCATCTTACACAGGCGCTCACTGGCCATGGGTGCTTCAACGCATACCTCGAACGGTTTAAAAGAAGGGACATTGCTGAGGACTTCTACTGCGGTCATGTCCCAGACGACGCACAACACACTATCTTCATGTGTACAGAATCAGAGAATGAAAGAACTCGACTCGCGGAGACATTAGGCGGTACAAAACTAGAAGAACAGAACATCATGGAAGTTATGTTAGAAGGCGAGCATACCTGGGATGCAGTACAAGCTTACATAACCGGAATCATGATGGGAAAAGAACAAATGTAGAGGGAATGGAAGGCGACCATAATATCACACGACACACAAGGAAGGTAACATGGACGACTATATATGTGACGAAAAGACCTAAAAATAGTTAAACCCACGACTACATAACTAATACGAGAGAAGACGAAAGACGAAATCGAGACGAGAAAAGAAGGAAAAGGAAGCAATTAGAATAAGAAACACCAAAAAGTCAAAAGCAATACCATGCGGTGTTCTTGGAAAAATATCTGGCCAATACACACTTTTTACTTTGAAAACTTGATTGATGATTCTGACCAAGCTAACTCCACTCTACAATAATTGTCTTCGGTATTTTTACAATTTTTACAATGTTACCATGACAACTGATGTCATAACAGATTGGCCTCAAAAAGCACATTCGAGGAAAATTTGCAGTCCCCTTCTAACGAAGAAATACTCAGCATATTACTTCCAAGGGTGGCTAGGAAACTAACGATGACTTGAACTCTGCGAACTATAACCAACGGTAACGCATTCAACGAACTCTATGTTTGTACGAAATAAACAGAACAAAACGCCATTAGCACATACGCCATGTCCATATTTTCCTGTGTAGGTACATATTTAATTCTTTCTGAAATACAATTGTATGTAAAATTGTTATATTTTTGTTATACTCCCGATAAACCGGAGTTTTGTGATAATCCGGCAGTTGTCTGGTCCCATATGTGTCGGATTATCAGGATTATACTGTATATTACAACCTACAGGAAGATCACACTCGAAGATTGTATCGTACAGTATATTCCAGTAAGTAGGGCTAGATTTCGATCCTTGTGGGCAACCTTTGCTAACAGACCTCTGCTCGTATAGGCCTGGCACAGAGATTATAGCTTTCCGGTTGGTGAAGTAATCTTTGTTTAAGCTGATAAGATTAATTGGGCATTGTTTGCTAATTAACCATTCTATTATGGACAGCCAACAGACGTAATGGCGCAATATTATTTCTTGGCAATGTTGTCTTTGATAGATGTAATGACTTTGCTTATGGCATCAGTGGTTCAGACGTCCTTTCTGAACCCAAATAGGTTGTTGCTAAGTAAGTTGCGACTAAAAAAAATGGTAACCGAATCTGGAGATGAGCAAGGTGTCGAGAACTTTCCCAATAACAGGCATAAGACTTATTGGCCTAACATGACAGACATGAATTGACAGACAAGACTGGACAGACAAGACGGGACAGACAAGACTGGATAGACAAGACTGGACAGACAAAACCGCATAGACAAGACTGGAGAGACAAGACTGCACCGACAAGACTGGACAGACAAGACTGGACAGACAAGACCGGACAGACAAGACTGGACAGACAAGACTGCACAGACCAGAATGGACAGATAAAATTGGACAGACAAGAATGGGCAGATAAGACTGGACAGACAAGTCTGGGTAGACAAGACTGGACAGACAAGACTGAACAGATAAGACTGGAGAGACAAGACTAGACAGACATGACTAGACAGACAAGACAGACAAGGGTAGACAGACAAGATTAGATGACATGTCTAGGCAGACAATATTACATACACAAAACTAGGTAGACGGGACTAGGCAGATAAAATATCTATATGTAAAATACAAACAATTGAAGTTCAGCCTAAATGTATATTTAAATTTTAACATTCAATTTAAAAATATTCGCACACGTGTTCACACTGAAGCGTATTATTGCGATTTTTATAAAACAACATCATTGAAAAACTTTTGGAGCTCGTACGCAGCAATGGCAATAAAATGAATTTTAAATTAGGTCCCACGTAATAATCGTGCTTATAATTAGTCATTAGAAGTGTAATTAATGTTTAAAATAGTTATTTTTACGTTATGTGATCAAACGCAACAGGTTTTTACAACCATAAAAGTTAATCTTAAAAAAGAAATTTGCATCGCATATCTAAACCGCGAAATTTACATAATTAATGCTTGCAGACAAAATTATGTTTCTTGCACAGTTTCATTTATTAAGGAAGTATTGTAATTATTTTTTAGGTAACATCAAACAATAGGCAACAGGCAACATAAACGAAAACATTCTTTTTTAAATAAATCTCTTAAAACTCTTTACAGGCCACGCCTGTAAACATGACAAAGATAAAAAATCTGTAATTTTCGCGATTGGTTCGTAGATTCCAACCGATGCGATCTCAGACATGTTCAATGTTGTTTAAGTCAGGACTTCTAGCGGGTCAATTCAAAATTCGTAAACCTACGTCATTCGTGTACTCTTGCACTATATGTGCAGTGTGCGAGCGGATATTATCAGGCATTAGCACGAAATTGTGACCGATGAATGGAGCATATGGTACTACATGTGCGTCTAGGACATCCTGTGTATACCGATCGGGAGTCATAGAACCATTATCTATGACCACCAAGTCTGTGCGAGCCTCTGAAGAAATGCCACCCCAGAACATAAAGGATTCTCCACCAAAATTTGTGATGTTTGTAAAATTTCACTGGCTGTAGAGTTCACCGTCTCTTCTATACACGGGTATGCGTCTATCTGAAGAGTACAAACAGAATCTGGATTCATCCGTAAACAACACGCTTGCCCAGTTATTGAAATTCCATTATAAATGTGTTCCAGAAAATGCGAGCCTTGCCACTCGGTGTATCTCTCGGAGTTAGTATGGGGCTGTTTGCTGGTACTCCCCCACGTAATCCTACATCTCGGACTCGATTCCTAATTGTATGACTACTATCTCTCACATTTCGAGCATTGTACAGTTCAGCTTGTAACTGTCTTGATGTACAATATCTGATACGAATTGCATTTAAACGTATAAATCGGTCATCTCGTGCTGTTGTTGCCCTCTTACGAGCTTGTCCTGCTCTTCGTGTATATTCCCGTTTCTCTGAATCTTCTTATTATTCTTGAAACCGTGGATTGATGCAATTCCCAATGCTGCAGCAACATATTTTTGATCTCGACCATCATCAACTAAGGACACGACACGAACGATTTCGACTCTTGTTAAATTTCTGGAATTGCGAGCAGGAGATTCAATGTTAATTTTGAAATTAAAACTACTAGTAATTTCACATAAATAATAATTTAAATGTTTGTTAAAAAAATATATAAAATTACTCTTAGCACAAATTAAAAAAAAACTGGAGGAATATTCGTTGTGTTGTATTGTTATGTTTATTATTCCTATAAACTGATATGTTATCACAATAAACAAATTCTAACAGAAGAACGTAGGTGATGCGAATTTTTTGCGGAGTGTGCTCTCAGGACTAGTTTTTCGAAAGCGAAGAACAAATGGCAAATTTTCTAAATTAAACATTTTCCGAGAGCTATTCTTGGGTCTTTACGTAGATTTTTTGAGGGATTATCTGTTCCTCTGGTCCAGATACAAATCTAAAATTCCACCGTCAACAGTTCCCAAAACCAAATTACTTTTTGGTTTCGCGCAATGCAAAATGTTTCAGAAAATTCTTTAATTCTGCAAGACTCGGTACAAAATCCTAGCTGTAGTTTTTTTTAAATCAATTTAAGAATTTTCGGACAATTTCTTCAGTTCAACATCGTGTGGTCTCTCTCTTCAGTCCATAACCCTTCTGCAGGGTGTGGTGACATCAATTTGCTACTCTCGCCAACGCCAGTTGACTCATCGGCAGCGCTCTCTATCTTGGGCAGATCTCATTACTTCCTGCATCCCTTGTCCCGTCAGGGTTTTAGTTAGGTCTATCCATCGTGTCGGCGATCTTCTTCTTGGGCGGCGGCCTTGGACTTTGCCTTCTACTATGAGTTGTTCAATATTGTCGAACCTCCTTGCCACATGACCCAGGTATCCCAAATACCGTACACATCGTGTGGTATCGTGTGGTAAATACGAGCACATCGTGTACAAAGTATCATTTTTTTCGAAAATCATGGAGAAACTCCAAATCTCTAAAATCCATATAACGGTTTTATTACAAAATTTATTAAAAACTCCACTTCTCTTAGTCTGGTCCAAAATCAGGGGAAAATTTTAAATTCCAATGGCGTCTTCTGTTCCTTATGGTCTGATCCAAAATGTAGGTAAAGGTGATCCCAAAATCTTCAGTTCTCCATGGTCTTGTCCAAATCCCAAGTAAGTTTCCCGAAAAATCGAGGAAAAACTCAATATTTTCAACAAAACCAAGAATGGGTTTCCCAAGATTTTCAAAATGAAAATTTTCCAATTACGTTCCATCAAAATATTCGCGAACGATATGGAAAACCGTTAATTTTTTTTCTTTTCATTTCCTACCTGTCTAAATTTGAAATTAAAAAAAAATCTTTTTCCATTTTAAAACAATAAGATCAATGGGTCAGACACTTTCAGAACCAGAAACAGCCAAAGACACAACTAGCTGCCAAAACTCTCAATACCGAGTCGGTCCCAATTGCATGTAAGGATAGAGAATAAACATGGAAGACTCTCACACACATATCCTATCCCTCCCTGATGTTGAAAATACCGCATTCTTTGCCGGCTGTGATAGTAATGGTGCTGAAAAATTGCCGAATGTGCAGGCAAAAACCTCCACAAACTAATCACCAAACGAAATGAGTATAAATGTGGCGACATCACCAAAGCCATGGAGATGGCCTTTCTTGAAATCCACGACATCATGCTCATCGAGGAACCTATAAAAAAACGAACAGGCTGGCACCACACCTGTCACAAAGATCCTTAAAGGCAAAGTGTTATACTGTGCCATGTTGGAGATTCTTGAGCCATCGCCAGTATTAACGGTAAAGTTGAAGACTTATCTTTTGATCATAAACCAACCAACGAAAAGGAATATAATAGGATCACTGCTGCCGGTGGATGAGTAGAATACAACAGATTTAATATAAATCTTGCCTTATCACGTGCCCTTGGAGACTTTACTTTTAAAAGAAACGAAAAGAGGAAGCCCGATGACCAAATTGTTACTGCATTTCCTGATGTTGAAGTAAAAACTATAACACCAGATTGGAAATTTATTGTCTTTGTCTGTGATGGTATTTGTGATGTGATGAAGAACGAAAAACTAGTCCAATATATCAGAGAAAATATAGCAGCGGGCATAGAACCAGAAGAAATCTGCGAAACCTTAATGATGAAATGTCTGGCACCAGATTGCCAAATGGCAGGGTTAGCGTGTGATAACATGACTGTAGTAATAATAGGGCTTTTACACGACAAACCTTACGATGAGTTATCAGCCCGTTATATTATTCCAGTTATTACCAAAGAAGTAACGTTGGAGCAGGAGGTGAACAGTTTAGAGTTTAGAGGAAGAAGTGATGGGAGTTTTGGAAAATTCTACGGAAAAATCTGAGGATACAAACGTCAAATAACGATTATTAATGTTTGTTAGGGCTCTAAAAACATTCACAGATTAGTTTTGAGTGATTTTTAAAAATATTTATTTTATAGTTACTTTTTATGTAGGGTAAGTCATGGAGAGATCGACCACCGGGTGAGACCGACCAGTCGGGATAACTCAAGAACAAAACTAGAGAGTGTGCGTGTCATATATAACCCCAAAAATGTAGTCGGTTCTTGTAATTTCCTCCAGCTGGCAAAGTGGTCGATCTCTCCCGTTTCTTTGGTATAGTGCGACCACATTAATCCGGGAGAGAGATTTGAAGGAAATTAGAGATTTAATGAAGCCCAATTAGTTAAACAAAAAGTTAAATAAAGAGTGAGTCTCTACCGGCCCATGAAATAGGAGGTTTACAAAATTTAGATGGGCCGGTTACAAATAAATTAGTCGTTGGCTTCATAATGAATGCTCAAAATTCGAAAATTTTCTGAAGATTTCTGCGGAAAAAAATCGTAAAAATTGAATTTGTTTATACTTTCATATTATTATAATTTATTCCTTTAGCCCTCTAAGGCGCGCGTAGAACCATTAATTCTTTGATGTGAAGTTATATGAATTTATTTCCTGCCTGTATTTAGTTCGCGTAGTTGCCAATGGGTTATTGATTACTGAGAAGTCATGTTTGGTGTCTAGCAGCCAGCGTACTTTGGACTGTCGGGTTCGATTGATGATTTGTGGAAGATATTCTTGGTCAATCGAGAGTCATCCATTCGTACTATATGACCGTAGAATTTCAGACGTCTTTTCCGTGCAACTGACGAGAATCGTTCTGTGAGCTTTTAAGCATCCATATACCATCTTGTACCTTGGGTGCAAATATTTTTCTCAGTATCTGACGTTCTACTTTCTCAATATCAGTGATGTAGATGGTAAATGATGAAGTGTCAATTGCATAGAGTGCTTCTGGAAGGATGACTGTATGGTAGTGACGGAGTTTTGCTTTGGTAGAAAGTGATTTCTTGTTGTACATATTCCAGGTGATTGCATAGGCTTTGCGTAACTTTTCTGCACGTGTTTTGTTAGCCATTCTTTCCTTACCAGTGTTTCCAATTATTTCACCTAGGTACTTGAAGTGCTTAACTTGTATGATGTTGCCATATTTGGTTGCAAGATGTATCATATTTGAGCTCTTGGAATCTATGTATTGCGTTTTCTCGTAAGAGATTTGTAGGCCGGTCCTGATGACAATTTTATGAAGTTCCTCGATGGCGTGTATTCCTCGATGTACTTTCATATTATTATTTAATTATTATTATTATTCTGTTTAAAGTTCTAAAATATATGTTGTTTTTTTTTTCCTAGTCGGCCTCAACCGTAGTTGGTAGTCGGTCTAACCCGGACATACGGGTGAGATAGACCAGTTGTAATGTTGGTACTTTTCATTCAAATAAAAAATAAATGTTTGTATGATTTATTAAATTATTATTTATATATTATCTAAACCTTTTAGGCAATGCTTTAATGGCAAAAAAAAAATTGTCTCAGAAAACAAAAAAGTTTTAATGCTTTTTTCAAAGAGGTTGATCTGACCCGTATCACCCGTTATCTCTCAACTGCCAAAAGTTCTTCAATCGGCTTTCTTCCGTTTAAAATAAAAAAGGTTTAAAATAAAAAATAACGTACAGTAACGTCAATGGCTCCTATAGCTTGATTATAAATTGACGTACTTCTACATCATCAGTTACCATATTTAAAATGAAGAAAACGTATTAGTACTTCAACGAACTGCAATGTGTTAAATTGAAAAATGTTTGTTCAAACAATTTTATACTTTTCATTACGTGTATTGTATACCTACATATTATATTGCATGTCGTAATTTCAGATTTTATAAAAACTCTGTGTAAAAATATATAAAAGTTGAATATCGGCAACGGTTCCAAGTTATAATATGTTTTATTTAATTGTAATTCGTTTTTTATAAAGTTACGTTTCGTTTGCTAACTTTTTTAATATTGTAATATTACCCTTGTTCCCATGTGGAATAAGTTTCGGTCGAACCATAAATTCCTCTACACGCGTATCAGACGGTTCTGCTGTTTTGACTCTTAGTTGGAACAAATCAAATGTTACAGATTATTATAAAGGGAATGTAAAATAGTATATTTTGTAACTAGGGCGGAAAGTTGTCAATTTCACGCTAGAGCGAAATTAGGCGAAAGTATGCGCGCACATTCGCCTGAGAGGGCAATTAACAATACCTTTCTTGTTACAAACAATATTTTTTATTACTCATGCGAGGGGATGTATATTACAAGTTTGGGATCTAGGTGCCATCCAAAAAAAAAAAAAAATAAATTAAAAAACGGAGAAATTGCTTTTGCAATTGACTACGGTGGATTCCTCTTAAGAACTCTCCTCAGTCTCCGGTATCACCATAGAATTTACACTCATATTGAAACGTTTTCTTTAATTTTTATTAATATTTTGTAATGAAAAAAAAATCTGACATTTCACGTCACTTATTATATATCGCGGTCTTGATTGTGTTTATTATTATTATATTATTATTTTATTTTTATTTATTTGAATGCAACTTAGCGATATTGAATCCTTAAATAATGTATTCTGAGGAAGTACTTTATGTACAAGAGTATGCAAGAGTAAGATTATGCGCAAGAGTAATAAAAAATAAGGTACTTACGTATTAACACCACCACCGCTATATATTGGATCGAGAGTTCGCGCTGCCGCGCGTATGTTGTCTTGATTTATCTGTCCGCTTCGCGGCGAGCAACCTAATCTAACCGGGGTTAAAAAAGATAGTATTTTGAGTTTTAAAAATGTTCTAATTAAAAAAAAAAATTTTTATTTTATAATTTATCGTCAAAATTTTAGGTGTAGATTGGCGGCATTTAAAAATGTAGCGGTGCTGGCGTTAATACGTAAGTACCAAAAATAATATTAGTCTTACAGATATTTATGAATATTGAATTTATAAATACTAATAGATTTGATAAACTATAAATATTTTACATATTATTCATCGTGGAAACTTTAACTGGACTAAAATTCATAACCTGGATATAGGCGATTTTTGAAAAAAATCCCGAAACACGATACGTATTGTTTTTTTGTTGCCCTCATTTCTATGAATATGCTGTTTGTTTATCTGTTCCCGGAAGTGCCCAGCCACCTCCGACCTTTTTTTCAAATGGAAAGGTATGTCAAGTGACACCTCGTTTGAGGTGTGAGATTTGTGCAAAAATCGTCTATATCGAATTATGAATTTTATTTGAATTATTATTTTTATAATGAATTTTATCTCCATAGAGTTTCCACACTGTATGTGTATAGGAAATATTAGAAAATAAAATTGGGCTAATTTTATTTTCTAATATTGCCTATACACAGATATTTATATGTGTTTAATAGATATTAATTGATTTATGTTTAGTAGATATTTAAAAATATAAAATTATCTTGTTTCAATTTCTTGCAGAAATTATTTTTACAGGATTTGTTTGATTACTCAGTTAAATTTAATATGTGGGAGAAAGTCTGACAGAAATGAAAAATTCCTTTCGTAGAAAAATCATAATAAATTTAAATGATAATAGTTAAAAAACTTTTTTTTTAAGATTACTTTTTTAACGATTCCTTCGGGATATAATATAATAGTTTTACAATCCATTACATATTGTAGTAGCATTCACAGAAAACTTTCTTGAGACTTTATCTTAAATTATTACGAACGTGTATACAAGATTAAAATTGTAAATTATGCGTTTCGAAATTTATTTTTAGGAAAATCGACAAATTTTTTTATCGCGAAAACAGAGCAAATAAATACGAAATTTAAAAGTATATATATATATATATATATATATATATATATATATATATATATATATATATATATATTTATATATATATATATATATATATATATATATATATATATAATAAATATTTATTACGTTAAAAATATATTTATGGCAACGTTCAGTAAATAAAGCAAGACTATTGGAAAATTACATGACACATGAGTTTTTTAGAAATCTAAACCTTATCTTACATTTTCTTGAAACTTTTCATGCAAATGTTACGTTATTACCATCGTATAAAAAAGATTGACATTTTAATTTTAAGTTTCGAAATTTATTTTTCGTTCTCTTTCGAGAAAACAGAAACAAAATTAATGTTAAAAATATATTTGTGACAAACGTTCAATAAATAAAACAACAATATTATTATAATTACTTTACAAATGAGTTTTGTACAAATTTGATATGGATAGCAAATTTTATGATTTTTTTTTTGATTACTTTTTTTTAATTTTCAATCTCATGATTTCCATGTACTACATATTTTTTAAAACTCGATATTTTACCACATACTCGATTTTTGTAAACATTTTTACATTAAAATATTTATTCATAATATTCAAATATATATTTACTCTATGAAATGCGAAAATAGAGCAATAGACCTTTTTACGGTTTGTTAAGCACATGCGCATCCGCTAAGTTTGAGAGGCGGGAATATTTGAATTTTCGGGCACATACTTAGTTATACGTCAAAATATACGCGCACTTTTTAAGGTATAACATGGCGGAAATTGACACATGCGCAAAAAATTCAACTATGAAAAGGTCTATGTTATAAACATATTAAAGTAGGAACACAGCCTGAATATTTTCAACCTTTCCGTGGCTCTATAATATTATTAGTACAAAACAAATCTAATGTGCTATTTGTAAGTTATTTACCAGCTCCCAGTCCACTTTCATGGCACTAAACAAGAACTAGCAAAATAAGATTGTTTTTAAGATCATGTCTTTCTATTAACTTAAGTGAATAGCCATCTACAGACGCGTTTCGAGATTTATCTCTCATCAGCGCAGCTTTGCTCTTATGAATTATAACTTACTTGAAAACCTTGTGTATGACTGTAGGTTACATTTTAATTTTTATATTTCGTTTCGATAATTTACTATTGGTAAAACCATACTACATTATAGACACTCATATAAACAGATCAGAGCATATTTATATTTAAAATACGCCAATGAAATAAGTGAATATTGAACTAATGTTAAAAATATGGCAGTCAAGAAACAAATTATGTAAGGACTGTAACATACTAACGGGGCAGATACTGAACAAATGGGCAGAGTACTTCGCGGAACTACTATCTATTACTCGCAATATACACAGCAGAGCCTTTACTAACTCGCAATATGCACAGCAGAGCCTTCACTAACTCGTAAAATACACAGCAGAACCTCTTGCTCCAGAACCCTCATACGAAGAAGTCAAAACAGCAATTGCGCGTTAGAAGTCAAAAGTAGTCAAAAGCAGCGGGAGAAGATAACCAGCCCATGGAATTCCTCAAATATGGGACCGATGAAATAAGACCGGAAGTATATAAACTTATAAAGGAGGTGTGGAGACAGGACCGAATGCCGTAAGAGTGGAATACTGCCATTAAAACCAATACACAAGAAGACACATTCTCTGTGGTCTCCACAGAGAATGGAGCAACTAAGGCGATAACGCACTACTAAATGTGTCCTACAGGTTCTAAGGTTTTCGCTAGTATATTAACAGCTAGATTAAACACATATGATATAAAGCAAAAATCTTGGTTCAAAAATCGTCAAAAAGCTTCAAAAATCGCTGAAATTAGACTGTGAGCAATCGGAAGTTTAAAGCAATTTCCGGTAAAACAAAAATGAAAAATTGGCTTTTAGAATGTTGCAGAGAAGTTTTCATGTAAGTTTTAAGTTTTCTGCTGGGCCAGCTTTAAAGTTATTACAGTTCAAAATCTTTGTGAAAATTACAGAAATTAGACTGTTATAAACCGGGAGTTTAATGCAATTTCCGGCAAAACAAAAATAATAAATTGGATATCATTGTGAATTAGAATGTTGCAGGACAGTTTTCATGTAAGTCTTAAGTTTTCTGCTGAAGTAGTTTTAAAGTTATCACTGTTTGAATGTTGTAAAAAATCCTGGTGAAAATCGCAGAAATTAGACTGGGAGAAATCGGATGATTTAAGAAATTTCGGGTAAAATGAAAATAATAAACTGGATATGATTGTGAAGTAGAATGTTGCAAGATAGTTTCCATCTAAGTATTTAGTTTCCTGCTGAGGTAGTGTTACAGTTAGTAGGAGAGAGTAAATTCTGAGGAACTACCAGTGCGGGTTTCGGCGGAACAGATCAATAGATCAGGTATCCAAAAGTGCTGGGAGCATAGTATCAAGATGCACAAATTCTTCATAGACTTCAAACAAGCATATGGCAGGATAAACAGGAATCAGTTATTGAGGATAATGGAAGAGTTTGGAATACATTACACATTACCATTAAACTATACTAGAACCAAAGTGCGGTTAACATTAAACTATACTAGAGGCAAGGGGATCTATCGACAAGTTTTGCAACAACATCAGGGCTACGACAAGGAGATTCCTCTCAACAATACTATTCCACCTGACCCTAGAAAAAGTGACGACGGAATGGAAAACGGCAAACGTGGAATAATATTCAGCAAATGTAATGTGATCTTTGCGTCCGCGGACATAAATGTAGTAGCCAGAAACACTCAGACAATAAAAGAGGCATACGAACCTTTAGACGATACTGCGAGAAAAATCGTAGTAAAAGATAGAATATCAACAAGATCAAATATATGGTGTTGGCTAGGAGCAGAGCGTAAATCAGACCAATGGT
This sequence comes from Phosphuga atrata, assembly GCA_944588485.1. Taxonomy (NCBI): domain Eukaryota; kingdom Metazoa; phylum Arthropoda; class Insecta; order Coleoptera; family Silphidae; genus Phosphuga; species Phosphuga atrata. Next base: position 92,477,237 of record OX155892.1, on the reverse strand, counting down.
AGAAATAGGCGAAAGACAGTTTGATGTGTTGGAATTCTTCAAGTGTCTGGATTTTTTAACAGCAAGAACGAAATATCAGAAGTCACAGCCCACATACAAGTAAGGAATGGCGGCCTTTATTGTCTGCACCCAACACGCAGCAGCAAAGACGCGCAGAACCAAGCCAAGAATATTCAAGATACTAATTACACCAATGGTGACATATGGCAGCGAGACTTGGACCCTTACAAATGTACACGAACTGCAATTGAACAGCTTCGAATGGATAGTACAGCGTAACAATTTTTGGCCCAGTAAATGAAGACTGGGGGTGGAAGATCCTAAAGAACCATGAGCTACGACAGATTTTCAATGAGTAGGATTTGGTTGGGACAAATAAATGCGGTAGGTTACGATATGCAGGATATATAAATAGAACGGAAGACACTAAGCACCGCAAACGGGAACTGGAAGTCACTAATACGAGGACACAGGCCGCATGGCAGACCGAGGACAAGGACAAGCGTGGAGGAAAACTCGAGAGCAATCGGGATGGTAAATTGGAAAGTCTCTGCAAGAAATCGATGTATATGGGCAAGCCTCATTGAGAAGAATGCAAAAATCGCAAACGAGCCACAACAGCTAAGAAGAAGGAGATAAATATATGACAAATGCAATAAATAAAACAACTTCGATTTGGAATTCTAAAAAGACCAACAAAAATTGGCACAAATTTTTGGAACAAAGAAAGCTTACAGCCAAGATAATTTGAGAAACCAAACGACCTTCACACAAAACCAACCAACCCAAATCGAAGAGAGCTTTGCTAAGAATAACTACAGAGATTTATTTGGAACCTTCAAGCAGACACTCACAAAATACGCTCCGCCAAGCCTCCACTTCATAGACTCACAAGGCAAACTGACTTTTAACGAGAAGGTTAATAGAAATGAAGGGAAGATGCAGAGAAAAGAAGAAACTGAAGCGAGAAGAAGGAGAGAGAGAAATAAAAGCAATAAAATCAGAGAAAGAGGTGTGGAATTACTTAAACAGGGAGAGAAAGAAACAAAACCGGCCAAGTGCGAGTTGTGACTCGCGCACCGAGGGTTCCGTACAAACTTTTAAGTAAGGTATTTTTTTTTTGTGGAGGACGTAGCAAGCACATTCTGTTAACTTGACAAGTGGCCCTCCTCAAATTACGACCATCTTAGTACCGCTGCAAGCATAACCTCAGTATGTCGCTGTCGTACGATGGAATTCTACCCTATATTTTATTACCATACATCCTCCATTCACTATGAGTGTTTAGGGGTTCTGGAACTTCACTATTTGTTTTTACTGCTCAATTTTGCACAGGATATACAGGGTATTTTTTTTAAATAACGTGAATATTTTTAAACTTATAAAAAGAAAACTTTATTTTAGTATTACACTTATTCACTAACTTATATTAAGATCTAACTATTTATAGATCTAATATAAACTAATATATTAACTATTTCTAGATATTTTTCGATACTCTTAACATTCAGTTGTTCAATTGACTGCTTTTGGGCAATTGACTACCAAAAAATACAGGGCGTACGTGATTTAAGTATAATATACTTAAATCATATTATCTACAACATATTATGTAGATTATGTAGATTATAGTATAGTATTATTATGTAGATTATCAATATATTATGTAGATTATAAAGAAAAATTAGACGAAATATAATATATACAGGATGTTACGGGACTTGAGTATGTCGCATGTCCGTTATAAACAAGCAAAATTTAGACATAATATATACCCTGTATATATTATGTATATAGAGCGTGCGTGATGAAATGCATAACGAATGTAAACAAAGAAAATTCAGAATAAACAGCTTGGTGCCAACACATACTTTTTAACCTTCGGACCTAACCGAGGAGGACCTAACTGTATGCAACCCATATGCTTCTGGAGCCTGACAATACCACTGCGACTACATTAGTGTATTTTCGTAAGTTTCTAATAGTAAATTCGCATTTTTCTTGTAATTGAACTATATATTTACGGTTTTCAGATTTGTCCCTTTACATGTGCTGTAAGACATCGCTTCTTGCCAAATTTCATGATTGTAGGTCAACGGGAAGTACCCTATAGATTTTGATTCCCTTGTGAAATCGCAAAATATGCAAAATAAACGGTCATATCTTTTGATCGCGTTGACTTACAAGTTTGATTTTTTCACAGCTGAAAGAGACCGCAGACCCGAGTATTTGATACAAATTTCAACTTGTTACCTCTACGCGTTCCTTAGAAAAATGGTCTTGACAGACAGACAGACGGACAGACAGACAGACAGACGGACAACAAAGTGATCCTTTAAGGGTTCCGTTTTCGGTACGGAACCCTAAAAAGAATCAGTGAGCGAGGAGATAAAGATGAGAGAGTGGAAAGAACATTTCATGAGATTTCTGGATGGGAGAAATGAAGACGAGGAAGCAGAAACTGCAATGGGAAAGAAGTAGGCAACTCCAGAGGGTACAGAAATCACATTTTGAGTGGTAAAGAAGCAGGCGGTTATTAATGGAATGTAGAACAAAGAGTGGATGTATGGGAGGAAGAGAATGATAGAGAGGCTGGCGGAGCTAATGAATGGGGTGTGGAGAGGGGAGGGATTCCAGGCAGACTGGGGAGAAGGTAATATGCCCGAAAAAGTGGAGAGAAAACCAAAGTATAAAACTAGCAGGGAATAACTCTGCTCAACACAGGGCACTAGTTGTATGCAGCAATTTCGAATGATTTGAGTACGATATAGATATGTGGCAGATATGGAAATTATGTTTAACCCTTACACTGCCATGACAATTTTAAGGAATAAAGCACAGCGCCAATATTTATAAAAATCCGGTAGTTTTGCAACCCCTTTCACATTGATCAACATTTGATCAAAAGCGGAAAATAGAGCTCCTTTGTAATCCTTTGCTCCTCAATAACGCCGTGCGCCGCCGGCGTAACACTGCCGCAAATCCATAGGTTCAATCTAAAGAACTTCGAAAACTCGCGAGTCCGCCGCGGCACATTGAACGCAGACGGCGGCAAACTTGAAGGTGCACTTTAACAGTGTACCCTGCACATTTATGAAAATATTTCCGGATCGGGACGGCTTGGACCGCGAAACCATAAATGTAAAAGAGGCGCGGGCGTCCTTTCCGAATTGAAAGCGTGCAATTTCGAGTCGTTGCGCCTAGAAACGGCGAAACTGTAGCGCACCTTCCAACGAAGGGGAGCCAATACGTTTCGAATTGTGGCGGGCGACTCCATGATCGCAGCCATGCAGCGTCGGTACCAAAATGCTCGGCTCTGTGGGGCCCACGTGTCGGTCAAATTGGAATTTCAAAAACGCGACATCCGGGTGCCCCAAATCGACATTCAAATTTTTCTCTGTGCAGATTAACAGTTTTAAGTGGACGTCGCGACGCGATGTCCAATTATTGGTGCGGAAAGCCAAAACACCATTCTACAATCCACTGAAAAATCCAGAACATTCAGCGGGCAGCTGCAAAAATATGGACGTTTTTCTTTCGTCATTTGTTTTCTGCAATGCGGCGATTTTTAACGTTAAAACGTTCAATTTTCTGCCAGAATCGGGCGACACCGTTCCCGCAGAGCATTAGTTGCCGATTTTGTGGGAGTTTTCCTGGAGGTTCTGACGTTTTTCGTTTTTATAGCGTCGCAACGCCATCTTCAACGCAATCGGGATTAAACTCCCAAACAAACTAATAGGTTCTATGACCGATCGTACGGCGCCGGTCCCGTTCCTATCCGTCAATTTGTTCGGACGTTCTAGGTACCGCCGTAAAACGCCTCTGGTTTTTTTCACTTTTTGCGCACTCTTCCCTTTAACTGCCGCAGATTTGCAAAAAGTCGTCGCAGTTTAAAAATTCTTGCCGGAATAGTTGCGGGAAAGTGTTCTGAAGAGAACGAATCCAACCGGAAACCTGGAGCCCTTTAAATAAGCGAAGGGCGTCCGTGGAAGTGATTGCAAAATCGGCAAAAAAAGTTACATTTTCTCTTGCACCAGGTGAACGGGACGTCGCAGGACGGCGAGCGACGGCTCTAAAAACGTGGCGCGGCGGCAGTCAAACGAAGAATTTTTGAGATTCGACAAAAAATGCGCCTCAAAGGTTCAAAATTCATGATTTTAGGTTTCGGTCTGGTGCGTTCGAACCTGGGAACTGGGAGTTGAATCGCGAAAATGGCACCGCTCGATGGAGCTCTCAGTTCTACACGAGAAAAATGAACATTCCCGTCTTGCGCTGTCGCCTCCGCTTCCGTCGGGCCGTTTGCAAAAACCTCGAATTTAGGTGGGGTTTGACCCTCTGAAGGGGCGCGACAGGGCGGAGGACGAAACCTGCGACTGCGCAACGTGCGGACGGATATTTGCAGTTAAAGCATCGAAGACGATGCTCTGCTCTGACGAAGATCTGCCGCATAAAAAAGCCTAATGTGTTTTTAAACCTTTTTAAAAACCCACGAGGTGTGGTACCCCAGAAGAAATTCGCGAAACGCCACACGTCAGTCGTGGCCACCTTTGCCACCTTTTAGTTCAGTACTTTAAAAATCTACTCAACTGTGATCAGCCCAGGGAAGACTTCGACTATAAACAAACCCGGACTCGCTGTCCCCTTCATTTGAAGAAGTAGGGCAGATCATTCAACTTCGTAAGAATAATAACGCAGCTGGAGAGGACTCTATCGTTGCAGAACTGTGGAAAGGTGCTGGAAGCAATGCCGTGAGGAAGCTAACCGAGATCATCCACGACATCTGGGAAACAGAGAAACTACCACCCGATTGAAAATGGTTGGTACAGCTCTGATCCAACCCCTTCGCAAAAAGAGATTTTACTGATCTACCGTGGAATTTCTCTAGTCTCGGTAACATACAAGATCCTCTCCCAGGCGTTACAAAGAAGTGCAGAAAATCACCTAGATAGTCAACTGGGAGAATATCAGGGAGGCTTCAGGAAGACTCGTTCCTGTGTTGAACAGATCCTCAATCTTGAAACTGTACTTGCATACTCAAAGATGAGAAACCGCAATGTGGTCGTCACCTCTGTTGATTTTAGGAAGGCCTACGATTCCATTGACAGCGAATTTAAGAAAGTACTAAAGGAACTAGGGCTAGACAACAAAACCCGCAGACTCATCCTAGAAACCTTAACCAACACCCATTCCAAGGTTAAATTTAGAGGCGACATCTCCGAAAGCTTCGAAATAAAAACTGGAGTGAGATACGGAGATAGACTTTCCCCACTTCTCTTCAACTGTGTCCTTTAAAATGTTACGAGAGAATGGCACAAGGAACTAATCAATTTGGGTGCTAAGAGTGGTATCTACCTGGGACGTAAGAACGATGAACTGTTTGTAGATTGCCTGGCCTTTGCAGATGACATGGTACTGTTTGCTGATTCTCTTGAGATGGCATCTATGCAGCTAAATTGCCTCAGAAAACAGGCTGCCAAAGTGGGTCTTCAAGTGTAGCTGGAGAAACCAGAATTCTTCACCAAAATCAAAAAAGCAAACAGTGAGATGTTACTAGAGCAGGGAAACGTCAAGAGGACTGAGAAATTTCAGTATCTCGGCCAATGGATTGAACCCAAGTTATCAGAAAGAGCATCATTATCCATGAGAGTCAACAAGTTAGAACTATCCTATCGATAGACTAAGAACTCCTACAACAAGAATTGCCTGTCACGCAACCTGAAACTTATGCACTACACATCAGTCTTACGACCAGAAGCCCTGTATACGATGGAGTGTCTTTCCTTGAACCCAAGAGGTCTTGTAGAGACATTGGAAATCTGAGAGAGGAGAATCTTCAGGAAGATCCTAGGCCCAGTAAAGGCAAATGGAGAATTCCGAAGGCGACATAACTCTGAGCTCTACGAACATATTGAGATGCTCTCTGACTGTACAAGGAAAAGAAGGGTAGCTTTCTATGGCCACGTTGCAAGATTGCCTCCAAACCGACTAACCAACCGTCTGTTCGCCTTCTGGTAAAACAAGAAGGTTCGTACCACTTGGTTGACGGAAACCGAGAAGGATATTAAAGAACTGGGAATAACAGATCTCCAAAACAGACAGTCGTGAGACGCATCCTGAAGGAAGTCCGTGGATTTCAGGAAAAACCCCGAAGGAAAGGTACCCCATGAACAGAAGAGAGAAAGGAGTTACACCGGCAGAAGATGCGACAATACTGGGCAAAGATCAAAGCTCACCAGTCGAACAAGCGTGGTCCAAAGTAGGCCTATTAGAAAGATAGAAAGAATAATAAGATATGATTTAGCACAAAAATTGGCAAAAATCTTGGTGAAAATTGCAGAAATTAGACTTGGAGAAACCGGCAGATTAAAACAATTGCCGGCAAAACCAAAATGATAAATTGGATATAACTGTGAAGTAGAATGTTGCAGGAAAGTTTTCATGTGAGTTTTAAGTTTTCTGCTGAGGTGGTTTTATAATTATCACAGTTTGAATGTTGTCAAAAATCTTGGTGAAAATATCAGAAATTAGACTGTGATAAAACGGAAGTTTAAAACAATTTCTGGTAAAACAAAAATAATAAATTGGATATCGTTGTGAAGTAGAATTTTGCAGGAAAGTTTTCATGTAAGTTTTAAGTCGGCTGAGGTGGTTTTAAAATCATTACAGCTTGAATTTTGTCAAAAATATTGGTGAAAATTGTAGAAATTAGACTGTGAGAAACCGGAAGTTTAAAGCAATTTCCGGCAAAACGAAAATGATAAATTGAATATCACTTTGAAGTAGAAAGTTGCAGGATAGTTTATATGTAAGTTTTAGGTTTCCTCCCGATGTAGTGTTGCAGTTAGTAGGACAGCAGATTATGAAGGACTAACAGTGTGGGTTCCGGCGGAACAGGTCAACAGACTAGATCTTCTGTATACGCAATATATTGGAGCAGTGCTGGGAGCATGGTAACAAGATACACTAACTCTTCAATACTTTAAATAAGAATACGGCAGTAGAAATAAGTTTATTTAGTTAAAATCAATTATTAAGGATAATGGAAGAGTTTGGAATACCAGAAAAGCTTGACAAATTAACATTAAACGATACTAGAGGCAAGGGGAGCTATCGACAAGTTTTGCAGTAACATCAGGTCTGCGACAAGGAGATGGCCTCTCAACAATATTATTCAACCTAGCCCTAGAAAAAGCGACGAGGTCGATGGGAAACAGCAAACGAGGAACACTATTCAACAAATATAAAGTGATAGTTGCGTTTGCGGACGACATAAATGTAGTAGACAGAAACACTCAAACAATAAAAGAAAATGTCGACAAGACCAAATATATTGTGATGGAGGGGCTACTCTGCTGCGGAGAGGATAGATGGAAACATTGGATAGAAGAATGTACAAGGAATGAATGGAAGGAACAGGAGAAAAGGCTACGACAAGAATGGAAGGAGTGTATGGATGAGAGGGGAATTGGTTTGGAATTGTTAAGGAGGGTGAAAAAGTGGAAAGAGCAAATAGGCAAAAAGGAAGAACCTATTCCTTTAGTACGTAACGTGTAGGTAATATATGTATAGTATGCTTTTGTATGTAGTTAGGTAAAATATTTTGTATATATGCCAATAAAAGGTTATAATAATACTCTGCTAAAAGCGGGGCGCATATCAGATCTATGATAGAAATAGGCGAAAGACAATGAAGTGTTGGAATCTTTCAAATATCTGGCTTTTTATATAAACAGCAAGAACGAAATATCAGAAGAAGTCACAGCTCGCATGCAGGTAATCGTTTCCTATATAGTCTACGCCCAATACTCAGCAGCAAAGACCTGTCGCGCAGAACCAAACCAAGAATATACAAAACACTAATTAGACCAATGGTGACATATGGCAGCGAGACTTGGAGCCTTACAAATGCACACGAACTGCAATTGAACAGACCCGTGTGGAGGATCTTAATGTACCATGTGCTACCACAGATTTTCAATGAGCTAGATTTGGTAGCGCCAATTAAATGCACTCACCGCATTTAATTGTCGCTACCAAATCTAGCTACGATGCAGGACACATAAACAGAATAGAGGACACTAAGAACCACACACGGGAACTGGAAGTCACTATAGAGGGCACGGGCCGCGTGGCAGACCGAGGACAAGGTGGCTGAATACCGTGGAAGAAGACGTGAGAGCAATCGTGATGGTAAATTGGAAAGTCTCTGTAAGAAACAGAAGAAAAAGGCCAACCCTCATTGAGAAGAATGCCAATGCCAAAGTCGTAAACGGGCCGTAACGGAGTTAAAAACATGACAAACGTGCAACAAATAAAACAACAATAGGTGTTAGTAAATTATTTTACATATGAGGTAGGGTACAAATTCTATAATCAAAATTTAGAAAATTGTATGACTAATTTTCTGACTGTTTTCATTAAAATTTTCAAACTTATGATGATTTCCACAATAGGGAATATGCATGAAATTTAAATATTTTTTTTCCGAATCTTTATTGACCGGACATTTGAACTAAACCAATAATTTTGTAATTAATATCTATTTAAATACTTAAAATTATTGAAAAATGCAAATTGCAAATTAAGCGAGGGAAATTCAAATTTGTAAAACGCAACACCATTGGTTAAACGAAAGTGACGTAACATACCATGTAAACAAGTCCGCATTTTTTACATTTGTATGTCATTACAGTCTTTTGGTTAGAAAACATATGTCAAAAACGTGAAGTTAAAAATGAAAACAGCTACAGCAATAAAAGTAAACAATGAAGTGAACTGTCTGTGGTAATTGACGTCATCAACAGACCGCGAGAAAATGGCGGTGTTTAAATAGCTCAAAACTTTTCTGTATTAAAAATATTTTTTTAAAGTTAATTACAGCATTTTTAAGCAGAATTTATATTTTTTATTATGTTATAACGGTGTAAACAGTGAATTAAAAATATTTTTAAAAACATCCATATTCCCTATTATTATTTAAAATTTGCAAAATTATTTAAATTAATTTTTTTAATTATTATTTAAATAAATTTCATGTAACACACATTTTTAAAAACTTCAAATTTTTCTCGATTTTTATAAACATTTTTAATTAAATTAATTATTTATAAAATCCAAATATTTATTTCGTTTCATTTAACCGAGATTCATTTAGACTTCTTATTTTAGTTCTATTACAAGAACGGTACATGCTAAAGAGAAAACAGTTCACTGCATAAAGGATACGTCAAATTAATCTATAATTTATTGATATAGGATGATAATTTTTTTTTTCTGAATAATTTATTTTTCTCATAAAGGGACCTTGCTTTGCTGTACCCGCTCATTATTTTAATTATTTATGCCTCAGGAGCCGACGTAACGCGGTTCAACGGTAAAACACAACATTTTATTGTGGCTACCGGTTCGATTCCCACCAGTCGAGTGGGTGTACACAATATACATTCTTAATTTATATTATTTACTTTTCGTTTGGGGTTCATCAAAAAATAAAAAAGGATTCATTGAGAATATGTAAATTCTAATTTTGTTGTAAAATAATCGATAAAATAATTAACAATTTAATGTTTTGCGGTCGGTATACATATTTAAATGGATGCTTAGGGAATAATTATATTGGATAATTTAATTTATTATTTATTTAGGTTTGCACTATGGCAAATATAACACATCTATCAATTTAAGTTCAAATGCGATACACAAATAAGAATTTACTACTGTTATAATTAGTTTTACTAATAATGTTTTTATCTCAATCGCTAATCAAAATGAACATATTAATAAGTACACTGTATGTGAAAGATGCTATTAATATAATCGTTTGTAAAGGTATGCAAATCGTGCGAAAAAGTCCAATGTAAATCAAATGGAATTTCACGATTTCTGTTTCTTGTTACTATGGCAAGTTGTCGCGTCACTAAACAAAAAACATAGACGTAGTGAAAATAAATTTACTGACGAATAGTAAAATTGAATAATTTTTCTTATTTTGAATCGAGTCTAGGCCTCAAAATGTGAATTTATCTGGCTCTAATATAACTTAACCTAACCGTAACCTAATCCAGATTAAATCTAGGTTAACCTAGATTACATCGACGACGACCAAATATTGTTCCCGTCACTGTGCATTTTTAGGACCTAAGGAGCAGACGAAGCAGATGGGCCTAAGAAGTGTTCCATGCATTTACTTTCACTGATGTTAGTTATATTAGTGTGTTCCTTAATGTCCCTTTTCATTGATCTTATCGTCTTCCAAATGAGCCGCAAGTCCCGGGATCAAATCCTGGACATTGTGAAAAATAAGCCACCATTCTCCTGTAGTTGGCTGTGGCAAAGTCTTCGCAGTAAAAATCTGCCTAGAAACCCCTTGATTAGTGGCTCGCCATCCACGTTAAAAACTGTAAGGGCTCCCTTACACTTGTGTCTAAGATCAAGACACCAAGAACAAGTGTAGGCTGTGGGAGGAGGCCAAGGCCCGTCCTGGGCTGTAGTGCCATGAGTTTGTTTTGTTTTATCGTCTTCCAAATGCGTTTTAGTGCTCCAAAGATATCTCTCTCCATCTCGTTACTTAATTTCTCCCAAAATTCTTTCTTGATATTACGTATTATGTTGTTAGATTTGATTCTGAGTTGTTTGTAGTGCCGGATCATCTTTGGTCAAAGCTACTGCTTTGACTTCTGGTGCGAACCATGGTTTGGCTCGTTTACGATGTGTTTTCACTATTCTGGTGCCCGCTGCTTCTGCGGCTGCCTTATTGATGTTGGTTAAGACTTTTCCCCATGCATCTTCAACAGAGTGATTGCTAGTAATTGGTTGCCGGGTTGTGTTCTTTTAGGCGGTTCTGGTATAGCTGCTGTGTGCTGTGGACTCGAGCAATTCGATGTTAAATTTATGTTTTGGTTCACATGGTTCTTCTTTCTTTTTGATAGGATATATTTTGGTCTTGCAGACTATTAGTTTGTGGTCTGAATTTATGTTAGCTGAGCTCAGGCTCGTTACACCTTCAATGATTTCTGGTGGTATCGCTCTATTCGTTGCGATAAAGTCGATCATTGAGCCGTTTCCTTGGGTGCTTGTGAATGTAATTTTATGTTGTGGTTTGTGTTTATAGAAAGTGTTGTTAATTCTCAATTCGCTGTAAGCACAAAATTCCACCAGCATATCACTTCTTTCATTTTGAGCGTCTTCGTTAAATCTTTGTTTCAGCCCTTTGAATGGGACGCTACATATATTTGCGTTCATGTCGCATAGTATAAATTTTCTCTCAGTTAGTGGTAATTTATTAAGCTCTTCTTATAGGTGTTCGTATTACTCAGATGCTCGTCGTTTGATAGGCTTGTGTCTGGTGCATAGACTGAAATAATGTGGGTGTTTATGTGGCTGAAATTGAAGGATACTCTTTGTATTCTGTCGTTAACGTATCCTATGTTTGTTATGTTGTTTTTGAATTCATCGTGAATTAACATGGCCACTCCAGAAAACGCTCTTTTGTTCTTTGCTATGCCACTGTGTATGAGGAGCTAGTAGTCAAATTGCTGTGATCCCATGCCCTTTTTCTTAGTTTCTGTGAGTTGTGCAGATGTCTATTTCGTGCTGTTCTAGTTCCATCACTATTTCGCATTCCTTATTGTTGAGTGAGCGAGTGTTCGCTCCTAACCTCAATGTATGATTTTTGGGTTTCTTCTCGGAGTTTCTTGCCGTGGTCGGCTTCGTAATTTCCTGTCCTGTTTCCGAGGTGGAATTGTAGGTTCCATAAGCACTATATGTTTTTAAGTCTGGTAGGTCGCTGGCCTCACCAGACAACACTTCTCTTTTCACATCCGGGCTTGTGACCGGCAACGGCAGAGTAAATTTTTACCACGGATGCGCTGGACGTTCTAACACTATAGTGTTAGTGATTTGAAGTATTTGGCTTAGGTAAAGAATACGGGATTTTTTTTAAACTTAGTGTTGCGGACTTTTTACCTGGTGTAACTGTTGTTAATCGTGTTTGGTACTCTTTAACTAAGATCCGGAAGCAAAAATTAAGCTTCTACGTTGTCTACGTTGGTACAGTAAATATTCGTGTTTTTGTTGAAAATAATTGTTGACATTTTCAAGATGACAGATAGTAGATGCCAACGCAACTAACTCCACGTTTATTTTTGTTTATATGCCCGTGTGTGTATATTATATGAAAAACTATAATTTTGGCAACATATATACAATCTTTAGCGTCGTATTGAAGTTGCATTCATATTGCAACGAACAGCCACGACACCAGCAGTCACAATTTTTCGAGTTAATTATTTAACTGTCCTATCCTGGATATCCACCAGATTCTGCAGGATCCAGACGAAACCGTCAAGAATTTGGTTGAGTAGAGATTGATCCCGAGGGGTTGTATAAATGCTCCAAGTGCAAAAACGACCTTCTGAAACTGTATCGGGATACTTTAAGGTTGATTGTTCTTTGGTACCTACTTAATAACGCCACCACCACAGAAATTGCATGCAAATTGTAGTGAAAAGACATAGGCCTTATAAAAAATATGTTTTTCTTATTTCGGAGAAATATTTGGGTTTTTGTAATAAAAAATTTGCATTTTGAACCAAATAATTGACGAGTATAACTGCTCACCTATTCTCAGTTCTGTGAGCAGTCACAGTATAGATACAATTGGGTCAGTGTTGCCAAATTTAATTTTAACATATGAATTATTTAAATTTTTCTGCGTTGTGTTTGTATAAAGTATATACAAAATTGTATTCCAGAAATTATTTGTCTATTATGAATATTCAGAATATTTAAAGAAATCCCGACTAGACAATTCTAAAATTACTTTAATGGAAATTGATACCAGCCGAGTTGGTTAAACCAACGTCTTTGCCACATTGTCCTATATTGGTTCGAGAGTTCGCTCGGCAGCGCTTTATGGCAAGGACCGTTGGTTTAACCCCGGTTAGATTAGGTTGCCCGCCGCGAAGCGGTCAGATAAGTCAAAGCCACATAGCGGTAGCGCGAACTCTTGATCCAATATAGGACAATGTGGCAAGGACCGTTGGTTTAACCCCGCTTAGATTAGATTGTCCGCCGCAAAGAGGGCAGATAAATCAAGACAACATACGCACGCCAAAGCGAACTCTCGATCCAATGTAGGACAATGTGGCAAGGACCGTTGGTTTAAGCCCGGTTAGATTAGGTTGCCCGCCGCGAAACGGGCAGCTAAATCAAGAAAACATACGCTCGGTAGCATGAACTCTCGATCCAATATAGGACAATGTGGCAAGGACCGTCGGTTTAACCCCGTTAAGATTAGGTTGCCCGCCGCGAAGCGGGCAGATAAATCAAGACAACATACGCACGGCAGCGCGATATCTCGATCCAATATAGGACAATGTGGCAAAGACCGTTGGTTTAACCCCGGTTAGATTAGGTTGCCCGCCGCGAAGGGCAGATAAATCAAGACAGCATACGCGCGGCAGCGCGATATCTCGATCCAATATACGACAATGTGGCAAGGACCGTTAGTTTAACCCCGGTTAGATTATGTATCCTAAAAAAAGAATTGATATTTTGATATGCATATGGGATAATATTTTTCTTTAAAAAAATAATATACGTGGCAACGTCGAGTTAGTTGCATTCGCATCAACTATTTCCCATATTATGTATATGTTATCTGTTATCTTGAAAATGTCAATAATTATGTTCAACATAAACACGAATATTTATTCAACCAGGCAACCTAGAAGCTTAATTTTTGCTTTCAGATCTTAGTTAAAGAGTGCCCAAGACGATTAACAACAGTTACACGAGGTGAAAAGTCCGCAACACTTTTTTCACAAGTTTCAAAAAATCCCGTATTCTTTACCAAGTCCGTATATTGTCTGTCAAAATTACAATTTTTCAATATTATAGGTAAAGGCCGGTCCAGATGCTACGTTTTTAACAATTTTTTATTTGTGCAGTCTTAGGACGTAATGAAAACGTTGCAATTTTTAGAGCATCTATACGGTGCAGATATGTATGTATATTTCGCACAGTTTTAGTGAAATCGTCATGCAGCAGGTACTAGTCGGGTCATTTTTGAACAAAATGAATCGGAAAACGGGGCTACCGTCTACATGCACCGACTTGTCTGCACATTTCCTGGATATCTATGCTCTCTAGCTCAGTTATCGTTGCAACTGTACCGTCTTCACGCCGTTTTCAAAACTGCGCACTTTTCCTATATACACGCAACGTTTCATCTGCAACGTGTTAAACTGTGCAGACAAAAGGTTGTGCAAAACGTAGCGTCTGGACCGGCCTTAAGAAACAATTATTTATGTGTAGATTCAATAGTATTTTAACATGTTTCGTAGATAAAACATTTTAATGGTGCACTTGCATGAATATAAATTGAATGAGGATTATGTTAATACAGTTATTAATCTTCCTATAACACGATAGATAGATTCTCACAAAATTACATGTGTTATATATAATACCGTGTTATGTGAGACACGGATGAAAAATGGATTCTTTTAAATAACCTTTAATTCTAAATATCTTTAATCTAAATCAAAATATATTTCAATAAATAAAACTAAATAACTTCCTAATTCCATATACGCAACTTAAATTAAAAAATATTATAGTAGATTTTGAAACTAGGACGAAAAGTTGTCAATATGAGTCGAGAGCGAAGTTGTGCGCACGAACGAAGCCCAATCGCTCGAGACGAGTATTAACAATTTCGCTGATGTATCTTAAAAGTTTGGGATAATGTGGGTGTTTATGTGGCTGAAATTGAAGGATACTGTTAGTATTCTGTCCTTGACATATCCTATGTTTGTTATGTTGTTTTTGAATTTATCGTGAATTAACATGGCCACTCCAGCAGATGTCTTCATTTTTGATTCCATTCTTGGAATCCTTCATCCTTGCTCTTCATTTTTTATTCCATTTTTTTTTGGATGGCACCTGGACCATCGAAAAAAATGGAATAAAAAATTATGAATTTGCTTTTTTAATTGTCTCCGGTGGTGTGGATTTGTGATAAGAATTCTTCTCGGTCTCCGGTATTACTATAGAATTTACACTCACTTTAAAACGTTTTCTTTAATTTTAACTTTTACTTTGTTATGAAAAAAATTCGGACACTTTTTTAATACAGAGGACTTGATTGCATTCATTTAATTTTTATTTATTTGTTTATTTTAATGTAACCTAGCGATATTGAATATTCGCGTTGTTCAAATTATGTAAAATGCAACTAATATTTTATATTTATCGCACTAAAAAACGTGCACCAAGATAGTAATATTGTGCATGAGTGATAAAAAGATATTATTTAATTCCATTATATTTAGGAATACGTAATTCTTAGTTTTATTATAAGCGACGTATATGTACTGCATTTTTCTGATTCAAAAAATTATGAATAGTGGTTGTATTCATTTAATTTTTATTTATTTGTTTATTTTAATGCAACCTAGCGATATTGAAGATTTGCGGGCGTTATTCAAATTAGAGATACCACGAATAGCGATTTTGACGAATACCGAATATCCGGCCACGCTCTTGGCCGAAGCGCCGAATATTCGGCCTCCGAATATTCGGTGCGGATTTTGGGTAAACTGCACAACTTTAAAAAAATTAATGCGCGGCAGTGGGTGCAACATGATCAACCTCCGGCCCGCGGGCGGCATACAGTGTCTGTGCCGGCTTCCCCGCGCAATGAAAATTAAATGCCTGCTTTACGTTTTGTTGCTCCTGTACTGGAACAAATAATTATAATTTTGCCATAGTTCCAAAAAAGGTTACTCATGCCTGCCCTAGACAATGAACCATTATCACGTGTTTATGGAAAAAGGCTTATGGAAAAAGGAGTACCTCAATACCAATTAGTAGTAATAACAAAAATAACTAGCTCGGGTATTTCATACATCTCCGAAGTGACTCCACACGTTGTCACATTGTTGAAATACCTGGGAAAGGAAGAAACAGCAGATAGATCACGAAATTTGCTGAGAATGAAATCTTCACTACAAGCTGAGCTAGGAACACGGTTCAACTTTAATGAAAATGACAAATACCTGGTTTCCACTCTTCCTGACCCTCGTTTCAAAACCAGTTTCCTGGGATTAGTTCAAACACAATGAGCAAAACGAAAAATTCTTTTAGAAGCTCAAAAAATGAGTTGTTTTGAGGAAATCGCTACAGAAAATATGGGGAAAAATGAGGACCTGGAAAAGAAAAGTGCTATTGCAAATGTTTTTTATCTAAAAACGGCTCGCCTAGATTGGACAACAGACCCTTACAAGTGGTGGTCAGCGAACGTACAGCACTATCCAAAAGTGACAGAATTCGCAAAAATGCTAACCCGGTAGCAGACTATTCAGTAAGAGGCTATTATCAGAAGCGGGTATAGTTTATGAGGTAAAGCACAATCGGGTGCTATCAACAAATGCTGATTTTTTTTTTATTCATTACAACTTACCTCTGATAAATTTTAAGTAGTAATAAATTGTAATGTTTTGTTGTTAAAATAGAATCATTTTTTTAAAATATGTGTGATTGTTTTTCATGATTTGGTATTCGGTATTCGGCCGAATAGTTATCAATATTCAGCCGAATACCAAATATTAAAATTGTGGCCGAATACCGAATAGATACCAAATATTCGTGGCATCTCTAATTCAAATTATGTAAAATACAACTAATATTTTACATGTATCGCACTAAAAAACGTGCACCAAGATAGTGCAAATATAGTAAGTAATATTGTGCATGAGATAAAAAATTATGATTTAAATCGAAATTAGTTAGGAGTACGTAATTCTTAGTTTTATCACAGGCAACGTATATGTACGGCATTTTTCTCGCATGAAAGAAAAACAACTTAATACTGCGTTTAGACTCGTTCGTGCACGATTAAGCGTTTGTTCTCTTTCACACGAGAAGGATGCCGTACATATACGTCGTTTATAATAAAACTAGTATGTACGTAGCTTACATGGATAATATAATAGAAAGAGTCTATATATTCTATATTATAGAATATTATGGAATATAATATTCTAGAATTAATTAGTTTCACACATTTGTAATAGTAACATTTTAAATAAATGTCAGATATCAGTAAATAAATCTATTCGTAAAATTTTTGTTCATGTACTGTTCTTGTTAATAACAACAGTTGTGAAATATTAATTCAAAATTTTCCAAAAAATAACTAAATTGGTTATAGAAGAAGAAGAAGAAATTTTTAGTGAAAACAAAAAAGTCAACAAAAGGCTATCGAACACTAGGTCTTTCCGCCTGGGAGTTATATAGATATAGATACATTGTATATATGTTACAGTTGAAGTATAAAATTCAGTTAGTGCATCCACCAGTCAATGTATAGTTCCACGTATATTTTTTATCAATTGAAAAATAAGATGCCAACTATATCTATTTAAAGTATACAATACCTCGATAATACATACTTTCACGGCGAGGCATTAGTTTGAATTTGGTTTAAATTTTGTAACCCTAAAATGTAAAAATTATGCATATTTTGTTGAAAAGGAAATTTCACTTTTTTAAATTTTTTCCAAAATTATTATTATGCAGAACTAGGTACTATAACATAGGAACGAACGGAGATAATGTTGTAAAATGCGGTTTAAGGAGTAGATTAAAAAAAAATAATGAATATATTTCAAAAAAGATGTCGTCAACCCTAAGATTAAAAGTCAAAAATAAACATCTTATGATAAAATAGTCCTAATACTACTTCAACTAATTTTAAATATAGAGTGTATACATTATCTAGTGAAACTATTCATAAATTAATTTATGTACACTTTGTCTGAATGATTCAGTTAATGTATGCTTTTAACCGTATACGCTGACTGTGTTAACGCTTTGACTGTAACATATATACTAAATTGGTTATAATAAATCGAATAAAATTAATAGACATTGTAATCTGTAAGTATACTTACATGCTATGTACTTAATATTTTCATACAATTCAAGTCAACGTAAAATCTGTTTAGTTTGAGATTTATTTAATCATTGATTTATTAGGGGGATTTTAAATACTTATAAATCTTGTTTTTACTTCAAGGTCTATAGTCTTAAAACCCATAAGCGGAAGGGTTATAAAATTTTAGAATCGCTTCAATACCGTTAGTAAGTAGAACGTTAGTTAAGTAAACAAATTTTAGAACAAATTTTGAGGGTGAAACCCCGCGACCCTAATTTTCTATGAAAATCAATCAATGTTAATTCCACCCTCGAAGTTCCCGCTGCAAATTTAAAATTCCAATCGCCAATATTGACACAACGAACGGAATATTTGCGTCCAAATTGTTTCCGTGTGAATCGGGCGTAAAACAAACTTCTTCTCGTCCCCGTCTTCCTTCCTCCTTTTATTTATCTTTGCCTTCCCGTTCGCCTGTCTGTCTCTCTTTCTTTGCTCTACTATTCCCTTGATAAAACATCCACTATAGACTATACGATCGATCTGTATACATACAGAGCGGCATATCAAAAACATTCTTCATAAACTACTTTATTTATAATTGAAAATTGTTGAAAAATAAAAAATATTGTAGCAGAAAGACCTTAAGTCATTAGCTTAGATCTTTAGTCATACAATAAAGATTATTATTATTACAGAATATTATTCAATCTATATTTTGTTCTGTCGATCTTGTTAGTCTTACAAGTAGTTTATTCAACATATTTTATTTTCTTTTGCGTGCAATTGAAGTTTGAACATATCGATATACGATCGATCTGTATAAGTATAGAGCGGCATATCCACGAAAATTTCTTCACAATTTACTTTATTTATAATTGAAAATAAGACCTAAAATGAACGTTCATAAAAAAACGTTCCTTCCTTTGCGGAACTCTATAACATTATTTTTAGGACTGGTAGTCCTAAAACGACTCAATAATGTTATAGAGTTGCGGAAAGGTTGAATATATTTATATATTCAGGCTTTTGTTCCGACTTTGTTCCGAAATTTATATGATTATCTATAATGTAGTAGGTATGGTTTTACAAATAGTAAGAAACCTTATTATTTAAAAGAGTTTACATTGTTATTCGCTTGCTACATACTTGGACCCAAGGTATAAATTAAAGTTAAAGTTTAATGAACTAATTAAACAACAAGTTCAGTCCGAACTATTATGCCCGCTCCACACTCTCGCGGAGTAACTTCGGCGAGGATCCTCGCCGAAGTTGTTCGAGGCCAAGAACTAGACGTATGAGGCATCTACACTCTCGCATTACTTCGCGAGGACCTCCGTGCCATGACTGACACCGAACAGGTAGTAGCTGCTGCTGCAACTATTTGTGTGTATAATATACAGGAAAGGACGATTAAACACGAGAGTGTAGACGTGATACTCTCCCTTCCTCGTACTCGCGCCTCGTGTCCTTTTGACTCGAGTACGAAAAACCGCTTCATCAAGCGAAGTTAGCCAAGATGAGGCGAGGAAACACAAGGCGGACCGAGTAACCTGACCACACTCTCGTTCGTCGCTCAACTCCGTGCTACTTTGCGAGAGTGTGCAGCGGGCATTACGCTTGGCAACGCTGCATGACTTTTTGACATCATGCCATCATGACATTGATATTGCAAGATCTGCAAATGGATTTGGTGACGCCCAAGCTTCTACAGCCAAAAGAGCCAGAGTAGAATGGAATCTAATGGACGCTTAACGGTGCACAAGCTTCAAAATTTTACCACCAACACAAAGTGTACAATCAAATCTTGATGACACTGAAAAATAGCTGTAGAGATGAAGAGGAAACAAGAAATAACAGCATGATTACCAATAGCGACCTTATGATATGAAAATCGCTAAAAAAATAATATAATAAAGATAACAGACTCCAATTAAACGAAGATCCTTTATTGTGGTGGAGATATAACATTAAATATAAAGTTTTTGATCCGATTGTTCGCACTTGTCGGCACCGTCAAGTTCAGTACCAAGTGAGCAATTATTTAGTGGAGTATAATGTACTATGATGTCACCTATTTTGAATAAACAGGAATCCATTTTTTACTAAGATTAGGTAGATTTTATTTCATTAGTAAAATGGACCTAATTTTTTTCCACCTCGACCTCCGCCTCCGTTAACCTCCGCATCTGCGGATGCTAAGCTCTTCACCTCCGTATCGGCCTCTGCTTCCGCTAAAATGACCTCCGATACAATTCTACTTCAAACATTTCCTTAACATTTAACTCCTCTTGTGCCGGCGCGAGTGGCGTAGTGGTGACGCTCGTGGCCTCATGTTAGAGCGCTAACTGACGAGTATAGAGGCCCGAGTTCTATTCCCAGCGTCCGGCCGCATTTGTTCCAGAAAGACAAATGTGAAAAATGGCAATTACCGCAATTTACTATAACAACAGGCTTTCTGGGCCTAAGTGCATGTGATAGAATACAATAGGCTACCAATAGGCCGCAGTGTTCGAAGGGTCGGCAATCCCGGTAATCACATCGAACCAAACTTTAAAAAAAAAAAAACTCCTCTTGTAGATACATTTTTCAGCTGTCATGTAACCTGTAATGACTTTTCCTTCCACGAAAATAAGGTCATTTCGTGATCTATGAGCTTAGATTTAAGTAATAGAATAAGTTTGTTAGGACGGTTGGGGATTTACTTGTTACGAGTAATGCTTTTTCATTGTACTTGTTATGCTGAATATGTTATACGTGTTATGCTTTATTGTACCTGTTATGCCATGCATCGCAATAAATGCTGAGAGACACACTAGCATATCTAGCTGCGAGTTTCATCTACAAGTCTGAATCTGTAAGCGTAATTTCTTCTTCTTCTTCTTTCGAATAGGCCTACTTTCGACCACGCTTGTTCAACCGTTGGACTGTGACCTTTGCCCAGTATTGTCGCATCTTCTGCCGGTGTCTGTAGGCGTAATTTGCTGTATGTAACTTAGATTGTGCCACATAAAGATGAACATTGCTATGGATAACATTAGATCAATGGCGATGGAAGACAGAACTTAAGAACTGGAAGCGGAACTGAAAAAAAAACCAAATGAGACGTGATTGGCGTAAGTGAGACAAGGAAAAGAGGCGAAGGCTACACCAAGCTCAAATCCGGGCATAAGCTCTACTACAAAGGACACGAAAACTTCAGTCTAGGAGGCGTAGGCATACTAATACACGAGATAATAACAGACAACGTAAAAATGCTAAAAGCTATATCCGAAAGAGTGATATACGTAACGATATAAATAAATAGACTGTAAACACTAAAGATAATTCAGGCATACACTCCCACAAGCACCGCTCCCATAAGACGAGGAGGTCAGCAAATTCTACAAGGATATCTCGGAAGGAATGCGCAGCAATAAAACATCACAAGTTTTAGTGATCGACTTCAATTGCAAGATTGGAGGTCAAACAGACCCAGAGGAAAAATACGTAGGCAAACACGGGCTAGGCAAAAGAAATCCCAGAGATGGCTGACTTTCTGGAAGAAGAAAATCTCTATAACGCTAACACCTTTTTCAAAAAGGAACGCAACCGCAAATGGACTTGGGCAAGACCAGACGGGAGAACTTTCAACCAAATCGACTATATTCTAACGAAGAAGATCCAAATAGTAGAAAACGTCGAGGTATTGAACAGATTTAATACTGGAAGTGGCCATTATCTGGTGTGGGCAAGGATAAGCATAATCCAAAAACTAGAGCGTTGTAAAAAAATCATAAAGTCGATACATAAACAGATTGACAGAGAAAAACTCCAACAAGTCCCAAATAAATTCCAAATAAACCTGGGAAGTAGATTCAAAGAGCAGAGACTGATTACCTATAGCAAACAAACAAAACGATCACTAGAACCCTAAACCAAGCAGCAGAAGCGTACACAGAAACAAAAACTAGAAAGAAAAATAAACTAAGCGCGCAAACAATAAACATACTAGATAAAAGACGACAACTTATAGCAAATAACAGAAGGTCATCAGCAGAATACGGCGAAACAAATAAAATCGGCAGAAAGATGACAAAGGAGGACATCAGAAAACACAATGTGCAAATCGCGCAGAAAGTACTGGAACAACACAGAGGGACGAAAGTGTTCAGAAGACTAGCGACAAACACAAAGAAAGAAATCGTCAGAATCAAAGACAAAACAGGACAAAGATTCGAAGGAAGACACGAAATTATAAGAACGGTGGAAGAATTCTACGCCGACCTATACGAGACGAAAGTAACGAGCGACATATCCTAACAAGACCAGGAAGTAAAAGTCATGAACGTAAACTCTGAAGACATTCCTGAGATTACAAAAGACGAAATCAGATCAGCATTACATCATACGAAAAATGGGAAAGCAGCGGGCGAAGACGGCATACTGGCAGAGATGTTAAAACAAGGCGGCGATATACTAGAAGACTAACTAGAAATATTGTTCAACAAATGCCTGGAAAAGGAGGATATACCACAGGACTGGACAAACGTCCTTGTGATAATCATTCACAAAAAGGGAGACACCGAGAAATAGGGAGACACCCAGAATATTACAGACCGATTAGCCTGCTATTCCAAATTATTCGCGAAAATATTACGGATGGTTAATTATTGGTTAAAATAATTATCACACCAAAGTTAGACTATTACCAGCCAAAAGAGCAGGTTGGGTTTAGGAAGGGCTACAGTACACCTGCAAACGATGAGAACACTAATCGAGAAGGCTGTGGAATACAATATACCTTTATGGCTAGCAGTCATTGATTTTAGAAAGGCTTTCGACACGGTGGAAATATGGGCACTACAGCAAGCCTTGAAACAAGCCAGAATAGACCACAGATACGGAAACCTAATTAACAACATTTACCGAAACGCAACTCTACAAATCCAGCTACACGAAAAATCCGACAAAGTGGCAATTAACAGAGGAGTGCGCTATGGAGACCCTATGCCACCCAAGCACTCCACACTAGTTCTGGAGGACGCACTAAAAACAATCGACCTCCAAAACAGAGGCATTAATATCAACGGGGAGAAACTCAACCACTCAATGTTTGCCGACGACAACACTACGATAGTAGCGATAGCCGAAAGCAGAGAAGAACTGGGCACACTTATCTTTGTGACATTGTAGCGGCAACTTTTATTTCTTAGTTTTTTTAGGGCACTACAATAATTTCCCAGTATTTTCGGACAATTTCCGAAAATATTTTATGAGGGTCGGTAATGTAATCCTCGAGCAGATTAAGAAATATTTGTACTTTTAGTTTAACGAGGGCATTACGGTGATTACCCAAATATTTTCGGACGGATTTCCAAAAATATTTCATTAGGGTTAATGGTGTAATCCTCGGGGAAATTACGACAATTTTTTCCCGAGAATCGGTAATCACCAAAGCGACAAATAGAAGCCGAAAATAGAAAAATAATCACCCCCAGCAGAGGGACCAGTATACCTGGAGATAATATAAATAACTGGACTCCCGAATAAATAAGAAAGTTCACAAACTTAGACCTTCACGAAAGCTATACTTGACAAATTTAAAGTAAACCACAGAGCTATTGAGAGGAGAATACTTGGGATATCACTAAGGGATAGGAAAACAAATGAATGAATCAGGAGAAGAACAAAGGTACATGATGTCGTGCTACGCGCCGCCGCTCAGAAATGGGACTGGGCGGGACACGTCACAAGAGACCAGGATAAGTGGAGTGGTAAACTAATTCGATGGAGACCATGGTACAACAAAAGGAGCATAGGAAGACCGCAAATGAGCTGGAATGACGAATTGAAACGAGCGGCAGGACTGAACTGGTACCAGGTGGTACAAAATCGTGACAACTGGCACAATAAGAGGAGGCTTATAAAGGCTACCAAAGGGTAGAAAATCGCTGAATAAAAAAAAAACTTAGCTTGAGACTCTTTTTTACTAGGTCGTCTTATTTGAATTTCGAAAACACTTATTAGACCACATAAATTATGGTTTTGTTCATCCCTAAATGGCAATAGGTTGAAATCTTGCAGAATTCTAGCCCTTTGTTCGTCATTAACAACTTCAAAACATTTTTATCTCTTGCAATTACAATTTAAACCAGTTTCATGACTTTGAAGCCTAATCTTCTTATTAACGTCCGACAATCGCCCATAAATTTTACGTTTTTCGGTAAGTTGCTTCAGATTAATCTCGGCTTCTTCTCTTCTGACGACATTTTCAAACAAAAATATGTAAACATAGATACGCGCCACACAACGCAGCAGACGATCGAAATAACTTCAAAAACAAGACGTTATTAACCCAAAGGCCACCATGGACGTTGCCTGTTATTGCACATTATCAATATTTTTCTATGAAGATTACTCCGTGACTGTGCATTTCACTGCGGCGTTTCGTTCCATCACCGTTGTACTATACAATGGTATGGCCAGTTCAAACAAAATAATATTGTGACATTGCATGTTTTACACCTGTGCCCTTCAGATATTATCTCATGCCTCGATACTTGTAAGAGGAAATAATCTACCACTGTTCTAATGCAAATTTGAAGGGTAGAAGAAGGTTTTTCAAATAACCAATTTCATAAAATTTTTCTCATACATAAGGCTATTTTTGAGAAGGTTGGAATTTATTGAGACAGTGCTAATCAATTATATATTACATCCGTAATTAGGAAAGAGCTAATATGAAGGTGTTTAAAAATCAGTAAGACTAATACAATGTATAAGAACGTTTCAAATCTTTAATTTAGATGTTCTATCGATAAATACTTGTATTATATTTTAATACTTGTAGTATTTTGTGTATAAATTATTGTTTTGTTGAGGTAATATTTTTTTAATTTAAAATTATGCAAATATTTAACTTATCATTGAATTAATTCATAGTATTATAATTCTTTCAAGAAAATCGCAGGACTATAATCGCAACATTAGAATACTGATTTAAATTTTCCCAGTGTAGAATTCTATGTAGTTTATGTTTTCTTTTTATGTGAACTCGAGCGGTTCTAGTTCTTCCTCAACCGTCCACCCCTTATTTCCGCTCGCAAACTTTCCAAACAAATATAGCTGAATATAAACGATTCCATACACAACAACATTGACTTATTGACACAAAATTCTACAAGAACACAAACTAGAATTATTAATAATTATACAAATGGAAGTTAACGCAGGAATAATAAATTAGTATAATTTACATAGTTTGTCTTCTCTTATATAGTTTATCTTATCTTAGATAGTTTGTCTTCTCTTGTCGTATATTTTGCTCGTCTAATCTATCTAATGTCTAATCTATCTCATCTATAATATTGTATTAATCTTATATTATCACGAAAATTTCTTGTTACATTGTGTGTCCATAAGTCATTTTGTTATATTGTGTCCTGTGCCTGGTTCTGGCAAAGCTTTCACACTTGTATGCCTCCCCTGAGTGGCTCGCTACCCACGTTAAAAACTGTAAGGGCTCCCTATACTTGTGTCTACTTGTGAGATCAAGAAACAAAGCACAAGTGTAGTCGAGGAGTGGGGGGAATGGGCAGGTACACTTAAAACTGTACCACCACTGAAGAGGAAGAATTTTGATTATTGAATTTTAACTGTTTGTAATATTAATTCTGAAACATATTTCCATACACAATCGTGCCTGTCTGTAATCTATAATCATTGCCTTGCTTAATTAACTTAAATTAGATTTTAAATTAAGTGCAATGTAGACTAGCATCCTTGTGGTGCACCCCGGGCAACGTGTTGATACATGTTAACACGGCTAAATAGTCTACAACTTGGCTGTTGGACCTTTTAGGATATCCCAGCAAGAGAAATCGACATGAGCGAGAGATTGTATAAGAGCACTGAAGCTTCTTCTGAGAACAATACATCAAGGGGATGTCTTGCGTATCCTATAACTTAATATTGAGGGTTTTAGCAGACCTAAGAATGTCTTCTAAAACTTGCGAACCAACACTGTGTGGACGGCATACTGCTCCAGGAGACCCACTGTGAGAACGAACAACAACTGAACAGAAGATACAGACTGCCTGGATACTCTCTTGCCGCGGCTATATTCCATGTCCACTATGGCAATGCTGCATACGTTAAGAACAACATTGATGACATGAAGAAAATCAAAAACTCCTCTAAGAGCGAAATAGACTCTTGCATCGAAGTAATAAACACTATTTCCCAGATATTGCGCTTGTAAGAATCATGTTCTACATAGTATGCACACATATGCCACGTATATACATATTTAGGTACTCAAGCAATAGTCCGGTCATTTTAGACAATTGAAATAAAGAAAATTCCGACAGAGCCAAATCTTCGTAGAGACCTTAGGTTTACCACAAGGAATAAAGTGTCAAAAGTCCCCATCAGTCCCATGTGAGCTTAGGGACTTATTCGGGGCCCAAGGTCAAAATTTTAGGTTTTTTGGATTTTTCTCGAAAACGGTAAGTTTTATCGAAAAAGTACCAAAAACACCAGGCCAAGCTTGGAATGGCACTGCGGTAACAGGAGTCCAACATACAGCGGTTATTATCGGAGACTTTAATAGCTACAGAGTACACTATGGGGGTATAACAATACCAATAATGATGGTCAAGGTGTGGCAGAATGGGCGGATCTCGAGAATGTATACCTAATGTATGATGTTAAGGAGAAAGGCACGAGATTATAATCCGGACCTTTGCTTTGTCTCCAAGAATAGACACAACCTTCCTCTCCACTGACAGACCAATTCAGCTAAACGTGGGCACTCCATTACCCATAGTAAGATCTGTCCCAAAACCTCGTTGGAACTTTAGCAAGGCTCAATGAGAAAATTACACCGCAGAATTGGAACACAATATTCAGTATATCGCACCTAAAGTTAAAAACTACCATCGCTTTGTGGGTCTCGTCTATGCAGTGGCAAAAAAGAATTTCCCAAGAGGCTGCAGGGAAACTGGAAAAAATATATCTCTGGTTGGGGCCGGGAGTGTACGACACTCTATCAGGAGTATGAAGTCAGCCAGGACCCAGATGTGGCAGACGAGCTGACGAGCAGGACATTATTGAGTCTATATTTATGGTAACTTTGTCCATTCATGTGGACCTCAACATATCTGTTCGACCGCATATTGTTCAATAAGACGGCAAGTTTTTTACAGTTGATGTAATGTAGGAATTTCGGTGTCATTCCATCCACCCAGACCATATCGCATGCCGACGTGAGGTCTATGAAAGTGGCGATTGACTTTTTACGATGTTCAAATCCATGTTCAATGTGCGTGGTTAGTGCAAGCACCTGCTTGTTCAATAGACATGGATTCTTCTACACCTGGCTTTTTTCTTTTCCTCTCTTTTCTTTTTATCTTATCCTGTCTGGAGTATTGGAGTACGTGAGAAATGGCGAGAACTCAGTGAAAAAGACTCTGTGGATAAAATCTCAGTTTTCAACATTACAGTAAGAAAGCGTGGTCCATTCTCAGGAAACTACATACATGACTTCCGACTAATCCACCATCGCCCCTTCACCAGCATTAAACCAAACACAATTGCTAATAGAACTGTAAATTTAACTAGAAGAATAAACGGAATTAATCAGGAGAAAAGAAGAGAAATCAAACACGAACAAACCGTAACGACGCCAATCAAATGTAGAATTCTCTTTACTGACTTTACGGCATCTGAGATCAATGAAGCTCTGAAAAAAATCAAGATAGGAAAGGCGGCTGGCCTGGATTTTCTGACTTTACGGCATCTGAGATCAACGAAGCTCTGAAAAAAATCAAGATAGGAAAGGCGGCTGGCCTGGATGGATTCTCTCCGGAGTTCCTGCGGCACTGCGGAGCTCGAACGGTTTCATGGCTGACAGCGTTTTATAGCGAACTCCTAGGATCCGGACAGCTTCCCCCGATGTTTAAACAAACGAAGATTATCGCCATTTTAAAACCCGCAAAGGACGGACTAAACTCAGAAGACTATAAACCCATTGCACTTCTCAGTGTATGCTACAAATTACTTGAAAGGCTAATACTCAACAGAAAAAAGCCAGGTGTAGAAGAATCCATTCCTATTGAACAAGCAGGTTTTAGATCGGGTAGAGGCCGTTGCGACCAGGTGCTTGCACTAACCACGCACATTGAACAAGGATTTGAACTTCGTAAAAAGTCAATCACCACTTTCATAGACCTCACGTCGGCATACGATACGGTCTGGAGGGATGTAATGACACTGAAATTCCTACGTTACATCAACTGTAAAAAACTTGCCGTCTTATTGAACAATATGCGGTCCAACAGATATGTTGAGATCCACCTGAATGGACAAAGTAGCTACAAATATAGACTCAATGATGTCCTGCCGCAAGGGTCGGTCTTGGCCCCGCTACTTTCTAATATATATGTCCATCTACCAACGACAACCTCAAAGAAGTTTATCTTCTTCTCCTTTCATGTGACTTGTGTGGTCTCCCTGACGTTGGCGATCACCATGGCAAAAGCTGTACGGTCCTCCGCCAAGCAAAAGTTTACAAGTCCTTCTTTTGCCGGTGCAGTCCCGAATATTTCTGAGCCACGACTGTTACTTTCTTCGAACTCCACGGCGCCCCTCAATTTTGCCCTTTAGTATAAGCTGTAATAGACGATATTTATCACCTCTCAAAATATGTCCAAGATATGATGTCTTTCGGCATTTTACGGTCGTCAAAAGTTGCCTTTCGATGTTTGCTCTTCGTAGTACATTCTCGTTTGTGTTCACGGAAAACGAAGCATTCTTCTATGAAGCCACATTTCGAATGCCTCCAGTTGGTTCATCGTCCTGACCATACATAGCATCCAAACATGCATTGTCTTAGCTTCAGATTCAGGTTGCCATTGCAAAGAAAGGATCTCATATTATTAAAAAATGTCCGAGCATTCTCTATTCGGCACTTTATCTCGAAGTCCGGATTTAAATCCTCTATAATAATACTACCAAGGTATTTGAACTTAGAGACACGTTCAATTTGGCTTCCATTAAGTTCTAGGATAGTGCCATTGTGTGGTTGCCTGCTGAATATCATAAATTTGGTCTTTCCTATATTGATTTTTAAACCTTGTGTCTCTCCCACGTCACCGATTTTGTTTATAAGCAACTGTAGTCCCTCGATTGGGTTTCCTAAAATCACATATCACGTATCGTCAGCATATCTCATTGTACTTATTGGCTGTCCATTTCTTTTGATGCCGAAGTGTGATATTCCTTCCAATGCTTCCTTAAAAATTCGATTACAGTATAGGTTGAAGAGTAAGGTTTATAAGGTTTATATCATACTGTCGCCAATATGAAACCCTGTCTTAATTCACGTTGAATTTCAATATGGTCTGTTTTAATATTGCCTATTTTTACCTTTGCCGTTTGATTCCAGTATAGATTTTTAATTATGCGGATATCTCTATCATCTATTCCAATCCCCTGTAGTATATCTGTAAGTTTATCGTGCCGTAGGCGGTCAAAGGCTTTTTCGTAATGGATAAAGCATGCAAAAACATCTTTTCGCTGATCGCGTCACTTTTGGAGGAGAAGGTTCATTCCGAAAAGTGCCTCACGCTTTCCGAAAGCGTTTCTGAAGCCGAATCGAGAATCATCAAGATCTTCATAACATCTACGTCTGATGCGTGCGTGAATGATCCGTAGGAATGCTTTGAGCATGTGGGATATGAGGCTGATTAAGCGATAATCACCACATTTTTTTGGCTGATGTTTTTTAGGTAGAGCAATAAAGGTTGATGATAACCAGTCAGATGGAATTTCACCTGTCGCATAGATACTGTTAAACAGTTTAACTAAAAAGCCAATATTTTCTACCGCATTCATTATTTTATACCGCATCAGCTCTATGATCTTTAAAGCAGGCTCTATATAACTGGTCCATGTGTTTTTTAGTTCTTGTTCCTCCAAAATTAGTTGGTTACTATCATTTGTAAGTGACATAGTCGTTCTCTTCCTGTGGACTCCAGCTACTTAGAAAACCTTTACTTTTCTGTACATATTAAAAGTATCATGTTTGGAGCATAGGTCTTCTATTTCTGCATATTGCCTTTCCATCCATCTCTGCTTGGCTTCTTTGATCTCCCTTCTAATGACCTTTTGTATTTTTTTATATTTGTCAGGTTTGTTCTTTGCCAGTCTTCGCTGCTCCATGAGGGTTAGAATTTGATCTGTCGTCCACTTGTTTTTGAGTTTAGAGGTCAAGCGGAGATGTAATTTTCACGTTTCCACAATGATATTCTAGATGTTATTCCAAAGAGTCTCTATATTTTGGAGCTGGTTCTCCTGCAGACTTGTTAACCTGTTATTTATATCTTCGGCAACCATATGTCTGACTTCAGAGTTATTTAGCCTCGTTACATCAACTGCTCTAGCTAAGTGTGTTTGCTTTTTAGCTTTTAGGTTTAACGACAGTTCAGCCACAAGAGGATTATGGTCCGAGCCAATGTCAGCCAGCCCCAGAGTAAGTTTTGGCAATTTTTATTAAATTTTGAAACGCCTATTTATCATTAGGTAGTTGATTAATCGACTTAGGTAGTCGAATAGTCGAGGTAAACGAGTAGTCTTCGTTTGGGTACATCGAAAAACGTGTTAGCAAATATCATCCCTGAGTCCTGACAAAACTCGTAGGGTCTGTCACCTCTCTCGTTGGAGCTACCAAGCCCAAAACTACCAACTATATCGGTGCGTTGTCCTTGCCCAATTTTGGCAATAAAATCTCCTAATATTAGCTAATATAAATTTTCCTGTCATACCTCTTCTCAGCAGTTGGAACATAAACCTGAATAAGATTGATATTAAATGGTTTGCAGGTCATTTGCAGTAAGCATATCCGGTTGGATATTGGTACAAAATTCTTGACATATTTCGTGTATTCTGATGCAACAAAGATGCCAGCGCCGCCTCGATGATTTTGGTCGTTGTCATCACTACGTGAGTAATATAGTATGCCGTGTTCATGTTGACATGATCCGCAGCTTGGCCAACGGTGTTAGGTTATACCCATTATGTGTATGTTCATTCTCTTCATCTCCTGAACCAAATTATCGAGCATCCCAGCTTGGAACAGGGTTCTCACGTTCCATGTACAGATGCGCAAGTTTGTTTTCATTACTCTGAGCCGGGGGATTCTTAGCACCCCTTGCCCATTTAAGGGCTGCCCGGGACTAGGGGCCGTCTTGTTTGTGTTTCTCGCCATATTGGTTTTCTGGGAAAAGATGATCAAGGTGGTTTCCCGTTGCCTTCCTTGATTTAATTTCAGCCGTCCAATCTAGGAACAGACGTTAGTTTGTAGCCGCCCACGGTTCGTCATATCTGACTATCCTCACTTGGTTTAGCCTGTAGTTTGATGCAGTTGCCCGGGGTGTGGCGAGGGGAGCTACAAGTGAGAATTGGTAGTCTTGTGTGATCCAGTCACCGCCTACTAATTTCCTTCATAGACGTTAGTTAAGACCCTATTTGTTGAAAAGTACTACCTCTACAACACTAAACCCTACACCCCGAAGTTTATCTAAGCTGATGATTTAGCCTTGGTATGTCAGAATACACATTTTCAAACGTCCGAGGAAGATCTCTCAAGCGATCTGGAAAAAATGGACACGTTTTTTACAACCTGGCGACTAAAGCCCAATATCAGGAAAACTGAGTCTGCGTGTTTGCATCTCTGCAACAGACAGGCACAATAGGCACCAAAAGTGCTGTTCAAGGGACAACTCCTGACAAACCTACCCCAAGATACCTCGGCGTAACTATCGATAGATCGCTTACCTTCAGAGACCATCTTCATAAATAGCAGGCAAACTTAAGTCCAGAAATAATACATACATATCTCAGCACTGTAGGCCCAGTTGGCCCATGGCTTGGTTTATATATTTTTCCAGAC
The DNA here is from genome assembly GCA_944588485.1 of Phosphuga atrata. Taxonomy (NCBI): domain Eukaryota; kingdom Metazoa; phylum Arthropoda; class Insecta; order Coleoptera; family Silphidae; genus Phosphuga; species Phosphuga atrata. The sequence goes on along the minus strand of OX155892.1, from coordinate 92,445,366 downwards.
TTTTCTATCTCTTGTCTTTTCTCTCCAGTTTGTGATATTGCTCTGATATGCGTCTCTTACTTACCAGATTACTTTGCCGAAATAATATCTTACATAAAATATCTGGAAGTGGCTGGGGAGCATATGCGACTGTCCTAAGGACATCAGCGCTTGCCTTGGTATATCCAGTCGCGGAGTACTGCTGCCCCGTATGGTTGAACGGCGCCCATACTAATGTTGTCGACACCCAACTTAGGGAATCAATGAGAATTATTACTGGTACCACAAAATCTACCATCCTCCAATGGCTACAGGTGTTGGCTAATATTCTGCCTCCTGATATTCGACGCAAAACAGCGCTCTCAAGAGAGTGGAAGAAGTGCTGCAGCAACACTTTACTCCTTATTCACCAGGACTGCTTAGACGCATCCGCTAGGCTAAAATCAAGAAAGCCTCCATGGAAACTCGCCCAACAACTCATTGATGATAATTTCAACCAGACTAATGCTTGGAAGGATGAGTGGAACAAATCCAGATTGTCTGCACCTAATTTCAGACCCATCAGAACGCTCCCCAGAATTCGGGCTCAGCAAGAGAGATTGGTCGGCTCTTAACCGGATACGAACTAACCACAGCAGGACTCAGTACTGGAAGGATAATTGGGGACTTGCTGAGGATCCCGGCTATAGCTGCGGTGATCCCTCTCAGACACCTCAGTATATTGCTATGGAGTGTCCCGACAAAAGATATCCCGGCCCAATACAAGAACTGCACACAGCGGTAGCTGATGTGGTTCGATGGATGAAGGATTTGGACATTCGAATGTAAAGACTGTCACTTTGCTATTTTATTTGTTATTCTTTTATACATGTGCGTTCGTCATAAACATGACTATATTTAAGTTTGTCAATTACAACTGTTTTCTATGGTTTATGTCGATTGTGCCATACGAAATAAATTGCCTTGCTTTAGTCTGTAATCTCTAATCATTCCTAAGTCTACTATATGTATTTTAGTTTATACAGTTTATTAGTATATATACAGTTTATTATTATTATTTACTTAAACATCTGGAAATATAATATGAACATATGTATATCTGAATATAAAGATAAATAATATCCCTAATAGAAATTGAAACTGGGGACCTGGGCCTAGAATGAAGTGCCCGATATTGAATGTATTGCGCTATAAAGAAGGCTCATGTACGGTTGATCCAATCGGTAAGTAAGTAAGTATTATGCTTACTTTTAATTTACTTAATAAGTTTATGCTTCCTTGAGTTCTAACCTAACCGGTGGGACTTGTTATTTATTAGCAAGTAGAAGAGAATTTCGATGATACGAGAGAAAAGTAAATTCAAAAATATATTTGCAGCCGAGTGGGTGAACTGATGCCTGACTATTTACCCCATCGGGCCAACCGTACAGGATGCTTCTACATACTGCATTTCATTCTTTATCGGGCACTCCATTCTATACCCGTACAGCTCCCTAGTTTTAATTTCTGCTAGGGATAATCTGAAATAAAATAGTATATTTTGTAACTGGGGCGGTAAGTTGTCATTAAGTTGCACGAAATTAGTGCGCACATTCGCTCCAGAGGGCAATTGACAATACCGCCCGTATTACAAACAATATTTTTTATTACTCATGCGAGGGGATGTATCTTACAAGTTTGGGATCCAGGGGCCACCCAAAAAAAAAATGGAAACAAAAATGAAAAATTTGCATTTTCAATTGGGTCCGGTGATGTATGTGGATTTGTTATAAGAACTCTCCTCAGTTTTCCGTATCACCATAGAATTTACACTCATTTTAAAACGTTTTCTTTAATTTTTTTTCCTATTTTGTAATGAAAAAAATGTCTGATACTTTCACGTCACTTTTTTTAATATTGAGGTCTAGATTGTGTTTATATTATTTATTTGTTTTTTTTTGTGACGAAGTGACATTTTTCGTATTAAAAAACGTGCGCCAAGAAGTATTTCTCGCGCATGAGTAATAAAAAGACTGTTTTATTATCTTAGCAAATGTATGAATTTGCAATATGTCCAAACGTCCAATTTGGTTTTGTTTAGTAATGAAATACATTGAAACATTCTTGTTGCATTTCAATTGACATTGGATATATGTTTGTTTCAGTAACGAATGCAATTTCCAAGATAGGTTTGGTGCAGTTGTTTACATCGTCAACTCCATTTAAGGTAAGGATGTACAAAAAACAATTTTGTTATTTCAATAAATACATAATGGAAACCAAGTTAGACTACTTGATATGAGAAATAAGAATACAACAAATGGAATATTGTTTGTATAAACGTATTTTGTTTTCACAGACTATAGACTCATTATAAAATGTAGTTTATCGTCCGACCTTATTTCTTTGATTTTATCACGAGATTTTCTTCAAATACGATAATCAACATTTGTAGGTAGTAAAATATATTTGACAAGTTCATATAGAAATTTATATAAATTTCCCATTTTATTATTCGGTGATTATTGTGTGGGTCTCGATAAGGTTTAAACGTAAATTATTTCGTTTATGAAATAAATTATCGATTCCGGACAGACATAAAGAAAGGTGCATGTTCAAGATTTCGTAAGTAATTCCATCGTAAAAAAAGTAACGGCTCTGTTCTGGTTCGCGATTTCTTTCCAGTTTTACTTCCGGAAAAACATATATAACTATAAATTTTGTTAACTGCAGACATATACTGATCAATCTTGCTTTTAATTACTCGTTTACTAAATTTTTAGATTGCAATGTTTCTTTCTATAGTTTCTTTCTATAATTTTAGTAGGTATTCATTTTTATTTGTTTTCATATTTTCTTATGCCAATATTTTATTTTCTCATTTTTTTCCTCGTACTTTGGATATCTGTAGATAACGGGAACATAAAATATCATTTATTTGTATATAAAATACAGCATAACATATTTTTGTTCTAACACAGAAAATAATTTGTCATTTATAATTTTTTTGAGAATGTTGAACGTAACTACGTTTAGATCTTCCTAAACTTTCCTTTCTAAACCAACAAACCCCAACTAACACCTTTATAGTTTATCGTAGATCCGGTGTTAGAAGAATTAGCCGTTGAACACGTTCAAGATCCCCAAAGAATGGAGGGAAGCTCGTGTGGTCGCGTTACTGAAACCTGGCAAGGAACCGACTGACTCTAAGAATTTCAGGCCCGTGTCCCTCCTGTGCCAACTCTTCAAACTGCTGGAACGACTGATTCTAAACCGAACAGCAGAGATTTTGGATGCCAAGATTATCGAACAGCAGGCCGGCTTTCGTCCAGGGAAATCATGCTGTGGCCAAATCCTCAAACTAACTCAGGACATAGAGGATGGTTTTGAGAGAAGGAAGATTACTGGATGACGTTCATCGATTTGACAGCCGCTTATGACACTGTTAACCACAGGAGGCTGCTAAAAAATCTTTTTGAGACAACAAAAGAATAAAGGCTCTCTATGATCAACGGTCTATTCCACCAGAACAGGAGATTTTATGTTTCACTCCAAAACAAGAATAGCAGATGGAGGGTCCAGAAGAATGGACTCTTGTACTAGACACTCTTGTACAACGTGTACACGAACGATCAGCCGATTCCTGACAATATTCCTGGCAATTCATTTATGCCGATGATACAGCTGTGGCAGCCCAGAGCACCGAGTTTACCGCGGTGGAGGAGAAGTTAGAGGTCGCCCTTGAGGAACTGGCAATCTATTACCAGAAAAACCACCTAAAGCCGAATCAAGACTCAGGTGTGCGCCTTCCACTTAAAAACAAAGAAGCACGACGGGAGCTCGCGATACATTGACGAGGCGAACGACTGGAGCACTGCCCGACGCCGAGATACCTGGGCGTGACCCTGGACCGTACTGTGTCCCTCAGACAACACTGCATCAATACTAAAGGCAAAGTTAGTGCGCGTAATAACATAATGCGAAAACTCACAGGCAGAGCATGGGGAGCTCAACCTGAAACGCTCATAAGCTGCGGAATACGCCGCACCAGTTTGGGCAGATACAACTCACGCGAAACATGTGGACGTCGCTATCAACGAGACAGCAAGAATCGTGACAGGCTGCCTAAAGCCAACACCAGTTAATAAATTGTACCCACTTATTGGCGTGGCACCCCCATCTGTGCGAAGAGCCGTCGCCACGGATGCTGAAAGGACGAAACAGGAAACCGATGCTCGCCACCCGCTGCACCAACACGAGCCAGCCGGTCGACGCCTAAGATTAAGGAAGAGCTTCATGGCAAGATCACACACACTCGAGGGGTCCATAGAAAATAACCGTATCACTAGGTGGACCCAACAGTTAACTACTCGGGAATCCCCAAGAGAAGAAATGGCCCCAGGCAAACACCTCCCTTTCGCGGTATGGAAATCCCTAAATCGGCTCAGGACAGGAGTGGCAAGGTGCAAGACAAATCTGTTGAGGTGGGTAATGTCTGAGAACGACGATGTGCTGTGTGCATGTGATCAGCCCCAGGATATGAGCCACATACTGGTCTGCCCACAACTGGAAGAAGGATGCACGCACGAAGACTTACTTTTATGTACCGACAAGGCTATTGCAATCGCTACTTTTTGGAAAGATGTCGTATGAGCCGGACAAGGAAAGTAAGTAAAGTAAGTACCTTTATAGTCTTTCTGAATAATGATTTTATACATTTTTTAAATGAGTGTGTTAATATAAATCGTCTATTTGCAACAACTAGACTAGTGATTCTCAACGAATGTGCCGCGGCACTTTTATGTGCCGTCAAATTCTTGATGTGTGCCGTCAAATTTTAAGAGTGCAAACAATAAAAATTATTTGGTATGTACTTTGATACAGCATGCCTGTATAGTTTTACTACAAATCTGGGTCTTGGTAAAGATTACGATTATTTTTTAAACTTAGTGTTGCTTAGTTTTTCTTTAAAAAAAATAATAAACGTGGCAACGTCAGCCCAGTTGCGTGCGCTACCACCATCTGTTACTTTGAAAATGTCAATTTTTAGGACAACAAAAACACGAATATTTATTGAACTAGACAACGTAGAAGCTTAATTTTTCTTTCCGATCTTAGTTAAAAAGTGCTAAAGACGATTAACAACAGTTACACCAGGCAAAAAGACCGTAACACTAAGTCTAAGAAGAAACCCGCATTCTTTACCATGCCCCATATCTGGATTAAACCCAGACAAAAGTATTTACTAGCAGAATTTTCGGCTAAAACGTAGTTTGGTGCATTAAGCCGTGGCAGAAATTAGCGTAAAATAGACGTTAACAGACAATATTTTAGTGATTTCACGGTTTTAACCTAGGTTAGATCAAAGGTTAAATTGGGTAATATTAGAACAAATAGATCCAGACAATATATCGCGCGCAGGTGGCATGACTTCTCGATCCAAAATAAGAAAAAATAATTCAAATAATTTATTTTGCGACTTGCACGCCCTCCTTACATGCGCTATAATCCGAGTTTTCTATTTATTCAATTTTGTCTTAAGGTAGACTTCCGAGCAAAGCGGCTCTGGCGTAACTAACGCAGCGATACTGACGCGGCGACATAGCGATAGTATTAAGTACTATGGAAATGTATGAGGTGCAATTCGAGCGCAGCGACACTGACGCACTGACGCTGAGCGCATCAGTGTCGCTGCGCTCGAATGGCGCCTCATACGTTTCCATTAGCCGCTTTGGTCGGAAGTCTACCTATATAGTCATGTTTAATTCCTTGCATACGGATCAATACCATATAACTCCGCCAACATGCAGTGGTGGGGTCGATTGAGTAGCTCCACCGCCATGTTGCCAGTCCCAAGCCTGGATAAAGGAGGAGGGTTGAGCATAAGGCTAACAACCTATCTCGTAAAAACCTATTTGTTATGAAACTTCAACAAGAGCCTCAGAAAGGGACCGATCAACGGAAGCGTCAACGGCAACGAAATACGGATTTGAATATCGGTACTTGGAACGTTTTGAGCTGGTATAGACCAGGGGCACCCTAATTGGCTGTCGAAGTCTTGGAAAAATGTAAAATGGACATAACAGCAGTGCAAGAAATCAGGTGACTAAATTCTGGCAATATTAAGATTAGCAAATCGGTAGTACTATATAGCGGAAAAGAGGACACGCACGAATTTGGGACAGGTTTTGTGATCAAGCAAGAACTGATGAAAACTGATATCCTTTAAACCCATAAATAAGAGAATATGCACGATCCGGTTACGTGGAAAATGGTACAACATATCACTAGTAGCAATGCACGCACCAACTGAAGTAGCCGAGGAAGGGACTAAAGACAATTTTTATGAAATACTGGAACAAACACTAAATGAAATATAAAAGGAGGTTTTAGGAGATTATAACGTCAACGTAGGAAGAGAAGAAACATCACAACTACAATTTGGAAGACACAGCTTACATGCTTCTTCTAATGACAATGGAGCCAGGCTGATCGACTTTGCAGTCTCGAATAACCTGCTGATAAAATCAACAATGTTCCCTCATAACGATATACACAAACATACTTGGATATCTAACAATGGTATAACGAGAAATCAGATAGATCACGTATTGGTAGACACTAGACACGGATCAAACATAATAGACGTTAGGTTAAAGGGTAAAGGGGTAAGTTGCAGGGGAGCTGATGGAGATATGGATCATATTTTGGTTAGGGCCAAAACTAGACTGCGACTAGCTGCAAGGAAAGAGAAAAGCCACAAGAAAGAAGTACAGTGGAACATCGAAAAGCTAAAACAACCAGATGTTAAGGATCAGTACCAACAAAGAATAGAAGGCATACAGAGAAATACATGTACAGAACCTAGGAGTAGAGGATACTTGGAAGACAATAAAGGAAGTAATTCAAGAAGCCAACAAAGAAATCCTTGGTGAGAAACAAAATACAAAAAAGAAGATGTGGTTCGATACAGATTGTCACAGAGTTAATGAGGAAAGGTATGGAGCAAGAATCAAGATGTTACAAAATCCATCGGATGAAAATAGAAATAAGTTCCATAACCTAAGAACCAGTAGCATATCTTCCTTTGGTATTTCATTTAGTGTTTGTTCCAGTATTTCATAAAAATTGTCTTTAGTCCCTTTGGCTACTTCAGTTGGTGCGTGTATTGCTACTAGTGATATGTTGTACCATTTTCCAAGTAACCGGATCGAGCACATTCTCTCATTTATGAGTTTAAAGGATATTAGTTCACTCATCAGTTCTTCCTTGATCACAAAACCTGTCCCAAATTCGTGTGTGTCCTCTTTTCCGCTATATAGTACTACCCATTTGCTAATCTTAATATTGCCAGAATTTAGTCACCTGATTTCCTGCACTGCTGTTATGTACATTTTACATTTTTCCAAGACTTTTTCAAAACGTTCCAAGTACCTATATTCAAATCCGTACTTCGTTGCCGTTGATCGTTTCCTTCAAAATGCGAAAATTTAATGCGAAAACTTGCGAAAACATATGAGAAAAAAGAAAAGAGAATGGCATAATGAACAGCTACATGCAGTGGAAAGAGCTAGAATACATGGAAACACAAGAAAATTCTATAAGCAAGTGAACATACCTAAAAAAGGATTTCGCCCAAGAACCTCTACAATGATTAAGAATGATGATGGTAAACTTATGAATAGCAAACAGGAGATCCTCAATACCTGGAAAGAATACTTTTACAACCTACTCAATATAGAAGACCCGACATATCAAAAAGAGGATAAACGACATAGCTTTGAAGTCTGGGTTGATCCGCCATCTAGAGAAGAAACAGCTCAAGCCATTAAAGAGCCAAAAAATAATAAAGCAGCAGGAAGAGATGGCATTCCCGAGGAATGCCTGAATGAGGGTGGACAGAAACTAGGAGATACCATACACCAGCTGATACAAAAAATATGGGAACAGGAATCGATTCCAAAGAACTGGAAAGAAGGAGTTACTATACCAATACATAAGAAGGGAAATAGAATGTCATGCAACAACTATAGAGGTATCATACTCCTTAACACATCATATAGTTCTGTCCAACATAATTAGGAACCGAATAACACCGTATGCGGAAGAAATAGTTGGAGAATACCAAAGTGGATTTAGAAGCAAACGATCAACAACAGACCAGCTATTTACGTTAAGACAACTGTTAGAAAAATGCTGGGAATTCGATAGAGATTTGCACAATCTATTCGTAGACTTTAAACAGGCGTATGATAGTATCTTCAGAGCAAGCTTATGCTCAGCACTGGAAGAGCTTGAAATACCCAGCAAACTCACGAGAATGATTAAAGTATGCGTTGAAGGATCATATGGTACAATTAAAATAGAAGGTCAATACAGAGAAATATTTGATATAACAACTGGCCTTAAACAAGGGGATGCACTGTCACCGACTTTGTTTAAACTAGCTTTGGAGAAGGTTATAAGACGAACCGAAGTATGAGCATCTTTGAAAATAACGGACCCAGGCTGATTCTAGCGTATGCAGATGATCTAGATGCTGTGGGAATAAATTCAATTTGCGTGAAGGTAACCTTTATAAAACTCGAAAAAGAGGCAAAAAAGATGAGATTCAAAGTCAACGAGGAGAAAACGAAGTATATGCATATGACACGAAACACAAGACGAGATCGAAATCGAGAAAATGTTACCATGGATGAGTATAACTTCGAGCACGTACATTCGTTTCGATAACTAGGGGCATTGATTACATCAGATAACAACGTTAAAATAGAAATAGGACAGCGCATTCTACAAGGAAATAAATGCTACTACGCAACCAAGCAATTACTACGATCAAGAATCCTGAACAGACAAACAAAAATAAATAAATATATATATATATATATATATATATATATATATATATATATATACATATATATATATATATATATATATATATATATATATATATATATATATATATATATATATATATATATATATAAAACTATTATAAGACCAGTGGTAACTTACGCTAGCGAAACATGGGCCATGACCGTACAAGACACGTTACTACGCAATCGTTTTGAAAGAAAAATTCTTAGAAAAATATTTGGAGCAGTCTGGGATCAACAAACGTTGCGGTATAAGATGCGCACGAACAACGAGGTATATGAACTATATAATAGCCCAAGTATAGTACAAGAAATCAAGTCAAACAGATTAAGATGGCTGGGACATGTCCAGAGGAGTAATGACTCAAGGCTAGTTAAAATGGTCTGGGAAGAAACCCCTAACAACAAAAGACCACTGGGGCGCCCAAAGCTTCGATGGCGAGATAATATCCGCAAGGACCTTCAAACCCTGGGGGTGCTCCACTGGGAAGAAGCCACTCAGGATCGGAGAGAATGGAGGAGAATTGTTGAGGCGGCCAAGACCCACCCCGGGTTGTAGGGCCATGGATGAATGGATACCGATCAATAAAACTGATTATAATAAAAGAAAAACAGATATAAGATTTATTCACAAGTGTAATAAAAGTCTCCATAGAAACGCATCAAAATAACTCCCTTACGGGCTCCGTAAACATAATCCTAAATGTTGGCTGATGTTCTTTTTTGATCGCCAATCACATAACTTATTATATCTACATTTTTTTTTTGTATATATCTCATGATTTCTGCCGAAGTAATCGTTCCGCATCGCCATCTGATAATAATTCTTCGGAGGTATCCAGTTATGATATTAATAAAACACAAATTAATTAAACACAACAAATACACTAAACAAAATTCTGACGCAATGAATCGACAATTTTATCGTTGCCATGACACCACAATCACGACCAACTTTTCTTGTTTCTTGTTTAAACAAAAGCAAAATTGAATAAAAGTTTGTATTTCATTCGCGGATAAAATTAAGGTTTAACTCGCGAATTTATTAATCCACTCGTTTAACCTTAATTGTATACCCTTGTATAATAAATACTATTATTGTTGGTGTGCCGCCAAATTTTCATGTTGTTGAAAGTGTACCGCAAGAGTAAAAAGGTTGAGAATCACTGAACTAGACAATAATATTACATTTCGTTTTGCTGTATATCTCTAGTATTAATAGAATAATAAAGAAAGAAACGTTCAATAGCATTGCTGTTATAATCGCCGATATAGAAACTTCCCTCTACTGCTTAACTAACTAAGTTATGCTATTTGCCATATAATTGTTATCTCTAAGGTCATTATGTAATTTTGTCTGGGTTGTTGTCATTGTATGTCCGTATTCTTTATATTCCTGCTGAAGAAAGCTGGAATGACGCAATGTTGTGCCAGTCGTGGTCGCTTGCATGCGAGCAAGAACGTGCACGCCATCCAAACGAACCGCAAGAACCGACAGAAACTTTAAACGGAGAAATATAAAAGTCGAGAATAAATGATATTAACTAGGGAGTAATTGTACATTCATAGTCGTAATGGTCTCGGTGGACTTTTTTTATTGAATTTTTGCGAGGAAGTGATTGTTTTCCGGTTTTACTTTAAATATGGAGAATGGAGTTAGTTATATGCATTGATCTTTGTTGAGATGCATTGATGTTTAGTTATATGCATTGTTTGTACTGCTGATGTATATCTGTAGAGTAATATATAATAGTTTCTTATCATATTCATCCTAGAATAATTTATTTTTAAATATACAGAAATATCACGTTTTTGCAAATATTTGCTAGACTAGTACGAAAGATTTAAAGTTTCTTAACAATTAAAATATGCAATTAATTGGTGACGATAGGACAACATCGATACGATAGGACGCCACACTGGTGACGTTGTCCTATCGTCACCAGTTAATTCCACATTTAAATATAACCCTTAATGAACATTAATCACAGAATTATTAATATAATATTATTATTATTATCCTCGGATTGCACCCAAAGTAGATGGCGCTAAGTTTTCATGGTTTTCAAATCTTTTTCTTTTTCTTGGCCCAGATTTCCCGCATTTTCTGTGAGTGTGCCTGTTTTCTTGCTTCGGTCCAGGAGGTTCCAGTCTTTTTCTTGGTCTCCTTCTTCACTTCCCACTGGTGTATTTGATGTCTGAGAGTCGTTCTGTCCTGAGTATCTGTGATGTTTGCTGCTTCTAGGTCTTGTGTTACTTGTTTCATCCACTTGGTACTGACTTTACGTTTCTGTAGGAAGTTCAGCATCTGTTTAGTTAGTCTGGTCTCCGGGAGTCTTGAGATGTGTCCGTAGAATCTAAGTCTGCGTTTTCTGATGTCGTTCTCTATGTTAGACAGTTTTTCCGTGGTTTCTATTGATTGTAGTCTATATCCTTCATCTGTGAGTTTTGGTCCAATAATTTTTCTGATGATTCGCCTTTCTTCTTTCTTCAGGGCTTCCATGTCACCTTTATTCGAGGCTATAGTTTCTGATGCGTATAGTATGGCGGGTTTGATGACTGTATTGTAATGTCTGATTTTTGTTTGGATGCCAAGGTTCTTCTTGTTGTAGATGTTTGCAGTCATGCCGTAGCCTTTTCTTACTTTCTCTATCCTTGTCTTTTGAGTTTCTTTCTCAATTCCTGTATGTTGTATGATTTCTCCTAGGTATTTGAATTTTGTAACTCTGTTTACTGTTCCGTATTTCGTCTGTAATTCTTGTTTGTCGTTTTTGTTTGTTGACATGTACTCAGTTTTCTCGAACGATATTTGTAGTCCAACTTTTTCAGCGCACTTTTTGAGGGTTTCTACCTGTTGGATCGCTTGTTCCTCAGTGTCTGCTAGAACTGCAAGGTCATCTGCGAATGCTAGGCATTTAAAGGTGATACCGCTTCTGCCTAGAGTGGTGGGTGTTGTGATAATATTAATCAATATAATATTAATATAATATTAATATAATATTAATATAATATTAATATAATATTTATATAATAGAAATGTTTAAGAATATTAAGAAATGGTTTTGTTATATTGTATACGCCCATAAATTAATATTACTTCTTCTTTTAATAATAAAAACGAAAATAAATTATTTTGAATTTATATTTTTTACATTTTTTAGAAAAGCTGTTTATCATGTTTATCAAAAACCTGTTTATATTATACAAAGAAACATCTAAACTTATTTATATTATTATTTATTATGTTTAATTTCCTTTGCTCTATTTTATAAAAATGTTAAACATAACAAAATAGATTTTTTTCAGCATTTTTTTTTCGAATTCCACGTTTTATAGATCTACAAGATGTTAAAATTAGATAATAAATTTATTTTAAACCGTTTTATTTATAATATTGGTGTATCTAAATCTATTTTTAATTTTATAGCGTTTTGTGCCATGAAAATATATTTAATAGTATAAAAATATTGCTTACAAATCTACCAGACAAAATACAAACATCGTCTATCCACAACATTTCTAAATTTGAAAAATATGTTGTGCAAAAAATAAGGTGAATTATTGTAAATTAATATCAAAATATTAATATGTTAGGTAGGAGTCAGATAAGTTTAACTTCAAACTTGGAGTACAAATTGCTGATAAAGAAAAATCGTTGTGATGAACCCTTTACCACAAAATTTAAAAATTAGAAAATATTACTGTATATATATATATATATATATATATATATATATATATATAGTGAAAAATAATAGAAAATATTACTGTATATATATATATATATATATATATATATATATATATATATATATATACAGTAATATTTTCTAATTTTTAAATTTTGTGGTAAAGGGTTCATCACAACGATTTTTCTTTATCAGCAATTTGTACTCCAAGTTTGAAGTTAAACTTATCTGACTCCTACCTAACATATTAATATTTTGATATTAATTTACAATAATTCACCTTATTTTTTGCACAACATATTTTTCAAATTTAGAAATGTTGTGGATAGACGATGTTTGTATTTTGTCTGGTAGATTTGTAAGCAATATTTTTATACTATTAAATATATTTTCATGGCACAAAACGCTATAAAATTAAAAATAGATTTAGATACACCAATATTATAAATAAAACGGTTTAAAATAAATTTATTATCTAATTTTAACATCTTGTAGATCTATAAAACGTGGAATTCGAAAAAAAAATAAAATAAAAAAATGTTTAACATTTTTATAAAATAGAGCAAAGGAAATTAAACATAATAAATAATAATATAAATAAGTTTAGATGTTTCTTTGTATAATATAAACAGGTTTTTGATAAACATGATAAACAGCTTTTCTAAAAAATGTAAAAAATATAAATTCAAAATAATTTATTTTCGTTTTTATTATTAAAAGAAGAAGTAATATTAATTTATGGGCGTATACAATATAACAAAACCATTTCTTAATATTCTTAAACATTTCTATTATATAAATATTATATTAATATTATATTAATATTATATTAATATTATATTAATATTATATTAATATTATATTGATTAATATTATCACAACACCCACCACTCTAGGCAGAAGCGGTATCACCTTTAAATGCCTAGCATTCGCAGATGACCTTGCAGTTCTAGCAGACACTGAGGAACAAGCGATCCAACAGGTAGAAACCCTCAAAAAGTGCGCTGAAAAAGTTGGACTACAAATATCGTTCGAGAAAACTGAGTACATGTCAACAAACAAAAACGACAAACAAGAATTACAGACGAAATACGGAACAGTAAACAGAGTTACAAAATTCAAATACCTAGGAGAAATCATACAACATACAGGAATTGAGAAAGAAACTCAAAAGACAAGGATAGAGAAAGTAAGAAAAGGCTACGGCATGACTGCAAACATCTACAACAAGAAGAACCTTGGCATCCAAACAAAAATCAGACATTACAATACAGTCATCAAACCCGCCATACTATACGCATCAGAAACTATAGCCTCGAATAAAGGTGACATGGAAGCCCTGAAGAAAGAAGAAAGGCGAATCATCAGAAAAATTATTGGACCAAAACTCACAGATGAAGGATATAGACTACAATCAATAGAAACCACGGAAAAACTGTCTAACATAGAGAACGACATCAGAAAACGCAGACTTAGATTCTACGGACACATCTCAAGACTCCCGGAGACCAGACTAACTAAACAGATGCTGAACTTCCTACAGAAACGTAAAGTCAGTACCAAGTGGATGAAACAAGTAACACAAGACCTAGAAGCAGCAAACATCACAGATACTCAGGACAGAACGACTCTCAGACATCAAATACACCAGTGGGAAGTGAAGAAGGAGACCAAGAAAAAGACTGGAACCTCCTGGACCGAAGCAAGAAAACAGGCACACTCACAGAAAATGCGGGAAATCTGGGCCAAGAAAAAGAAAAAGATTTGAAAACCATGAAAACTTAGCGCCATCTACTTTGGGTGCAATCCGAGGATAATAATAATAATAATAATATTATATTAATAATTCTGTGATTAATGTTCATTAAGGGTTATATTTAAATGTGGAATTAACTGGTGACGATAGGACAACGTCACCAGTGTGGCGTCCTATCGTATAGATGTTGTCCTATCGTCACCAATTAATTGCATATTTTAATTGTTAAGAAACTTTAAATCTTTCGTACTAGTCTAGCAAATATTTGCAAAAACGTGATATTTCTGTATATTTAAAAATAAATTATTCTAGGATGAATATGATAAGAAACTATTATATATTACTCTACAGATATACATCAGCAGTACAAACAATGCATATAACTAAACATCAATGCATCTCAACAAAGATCAATGCATATAACTAACTCCATTCTCCATATTTAAAGTAAAACCGGAAAACAATCACTTCCTCGCAAAAATTCAATAAAAAAAGTCCACCGAGACCATTACGACTATGAATGTACAATTACTCCCTAGTTAATATCATTTATTCTCGACTTTTATATTTCTCCGTTTAAAGTTTCTGTCGGTTCTTGCGGTTCGTTTGGATGGCGTGCACGTTCTTGCTCGCATGCAAGCGACCACGACTGGCACAACATTGCGTCATTCCAGCTTTCTTCAGCAGGAATATAAAGAATACGGACATACAATGACAACAACCCAGACAAAATTACATAATGACCTTAGAGATAACAATTATATGGCAAATAGCATAACTTAGTTAGTTAAGCAGTAGAGGGAAGTTTCTATATCGGCGATTATAACAGCAATGCTATTGAACGTTTCTTTCTTTATTATTCTATTAATACTAGAGATATACAGCAAAACGAAATGTAATATTATTGTCTAGTTCAGTGATTCTCAACCTTTTTACTCTTGCGGTACACTTTCAACAACATGAAAATTTGGCGGCACACCAACAATAATAGTATTTATTATACAAGGGTATACAATTAAGGTTAAACGAGTGGATTAATAAATTCGCGAGTTAAACCTTAATTTTATCCGCGAATGAAATACAAACTTTTATTCAATTTTGCTTTTGTTTAAACAAGAAACAAGAAAAGTTGGTCGTGATTGTGGTGTCATGGCAACGATAAAATTGTCGATTCATTGCGTCAGAATTTTGTTTAGTGTATTTGTTGTGTTTAATTAATTTGTGTTTTATTAATATCATAACTGGATACCTCCGAAGAATTATTATCAGATGGCGATGCGGAACGATTACTTCGGCAGAAATCATGAGATATATACAAAAAAAAAATGTAGATATAATAAGTTATGTGATTGGCGATCAAAAAAGAACATCAGCCAACATTTAGGATTATGTTTACGGAGCCCGTAAGGGAGTTATTTTGATGCGTTTCTATGGAGACTTTTATTACACTTGTGAATAAATCTTATATCTGTTTTTCTTTTATTATAATCAGTTTTATTGATCGGTATCCATTCATCCATGGCCCTACAACCCGGGGTGGGTCTTGGCCGCCTCAACAATTCTCCTCCATTCTCTCCGATCCTGAGTGGCTTCTTCCCAGTGGAGCACCCCCAGGGTTTGAAGGTCCTTGCGGATATTATCTCGCCATCGAAGCTTTGGGCGCCCCAGTGGTCTTTTGTTGTTAGGGGTTTCTTCCCAGACCATTTTAACTAGCCTTGAGTCATTACTCCTCTGGACATGTCCCAGCCATCTTAATCTGTTTGACTTGATTTCTTGTACTATACTTGGGCTATTATATAGTTCATATACCTCGTTGTTCGTGCGCATCTTATACCGCAACGTTTGTTGATCCCAGACTGCTCCAAATATTTTTCTAAGAATTTTTCTTTCAAAACGATTGCGTAGTAACGTGTCTTGTACGGTCATGGCCCATGTTTCGCTAGCGTAAGTTACCACTGGTCTTATAATAGTTTTATATATATATATATATATATATATACATATATATATATATATATATATGTATGTATATATATATATATATATATATATATATATATATATATATATATATATTTATTTATTTTTGTTTGTCTGTTCAGGATTCTTGATCGTAGTAATTGCTTGGTTGCGTAGTAGCATTTATTTCCTTGTAGAATGCGCTGTCCTATTTCTATTTTAACGTTGTTATCTGATGTAATCAATGCCCCTAGTTATCGAAACGAATGTACGTGCTCGAAGTTATACTCATCCATGGTAACATTTTCTCGATTTCGATCTCGTCTTGTGTTTCGTGTCATATGCATATACTTCGTTTTCTCCTCGTTGACTTTGAATCTCATCTTTTTTGCCTCTTTTTCGAGTTTTATAAAGGTTACCTTCACGCAAATTGAATTTATTCCCACAGCATCTAGATCATCTGCATACGCTAGAATCAGCCTGGGTCCGTTATTTTCAAAGATGCTCATACTTCGGTTCGTCTTATAACCTTCTCCAAAGCTAGTTTAAACAAAGTCGGTGACAGTGCATCCCCTTGTTTAAGGCCAGTTGTTATATCAAATATTTCTCTGTATTGACCTTCTATTTTAATTGTACCATATGATCCTTCAACGCATACTTTAATCATTCTCGTGAGTTTGCTGGGTATTTCAAGCTCTTCCAGTGCTGAGCATAAGCTTGCTCTGAAGATACTATCATACGCCTGTTTAAAGTCTACGAATAGATTGTGCAAATCTCTATCGAATTCCCAGCATTTTTCTAACAGTTGTCTTAACGTAAATAGCTGGTCTGTTGTTGATCGTTTGCTTCTAAATCCACTTTGGTATTCTCCAACTATTTCTTCCGCATACGGTGTTATTCGGTTCCTAATTATGTTGGACAGAACTATATGATGTGTTAAGGAGTATGATACCTCTATAGTTGTTGCATGACATTCTATTTCCCTTCTTATGTATTGGTATAGTAACTCCTTCTTTCCAGTTTTTTGGAATCGATTCCTGTTCCCATATTTTTTGTATCAGCTGGTGTATGGTATCTCCTAGTTTCTGTCCACCCTCATTCAGGCATTCTGCGGGAATGCCATCTCTTCCTGCTGCTTTATTATTTTTTGGCTCTTTAATGGCTTGAGCTGTTTCTTCTCTAGATGGCGGATCAACCCAGACTTCAAAGCTATGTCGTTTATCCTCTTTTTGATATGTCGGGTCTTCTATATTGAGTAGGTTGTAAAAGTATTCTTTCCAGGTATTGAGGATCTCCTGTTTGCTATTCATAAGTTTACCATCATCATTCTTAATCATTGTAGAGGTTCTTGGGCGAAATCCTTTTTTAGGTATGTTCACTTGCTTATAGAATTTTCTTGTGTTTCCATGTATTCTAGCTCTTTCCACTGCATGTAGCTGTTCATTATGCCATTCTCTTTTCTTTTTTCTCATATGTTTTCGCAAGTTTTCGCATTAAATTTTCGCATTTTGAAGGAAACGATCAACGGCAACGAAGTACGGATTTGAATATAGGTACTTGGAACGTTTTGGAAAAGTCTTGGAAAAATGTAAAATGTACATAACAGCAGTGCAGGAAATCAGGTGACTAAATTCTGGCAATATTAAGATTAGCAAATGGGTAGTACTATATAGCGGAAAAGAGGACACACACGAATTTGGGACAGGTTTTGTGATCAAGGAAGAACTGATGAGTGAACTAATATCCTTTAAACTCATAAATGAGAGAATGTGCTCGATCCGGTTACTTGGAAAATGGTACAACATATCACTAGTAGCAATACACGCACCAACTGAAGTAGCCAAAGGGACTAAAGACAATTTTTATGAAATACTGGAACAAACACTAAATGAAATACCAAAGGAAGATATGCTACTGGTTCTTAGGTTATGGAACTTATTTCTATTTTCATCCGATGGATTTTGTAACATCTTGATTCTTGCTCCATACCTTTCCTCATTAAGTCTGTGACAATCTGTATCGAACCACATCTTCTTTTTTGTATTTTGTTTCTCACCAAGGATTTCTTTGTTGGCTTCTTGAATTACTTCCTTTATTGTCTTCCAAGTATCCTCTACTCCTAGGTTCTGTACATGTGTTTCTCTGTATGCCTTCTATTCTTTGTTGGTACTGATCCTTAACATTTGGTTGTTTTAGCTTTTCGATGTTCCACTGTACTTCTTTCTTGTGGCTTTTCTCTTTCCTTGCAGCTAGTCGCAGTCTAGTTTTGGCCCTAACCAAAATATGATCCATATCTCCATCAGCTCCCCTGCAACTTCTAACGTCTATTATGTTTGATCCGTGTCTAGTGTCTACCAATACGTGATCTATCTGATTTCTCGTTATACCATTGTTAGATATCCAAGTATGTTTGTGTATATCGTTATGAGGGAACATTGTTGATTTTATCTATTGTATATATACATATATATATATATATATATATATATATATATATATATGTGTATATATATATATATATATATATATATGTTTGTATTATATATATATATATATATATATATATATATATATATATATATATATATATATATATATAGGGTGGTTCTTAACAATTTTTTCGTCTCAGAAATGCCCTTCCATGGTCAGAAAGTGTTCTACTTGATGAAAAAATATGACGGATAACGTGACCCGATGGTGCCCTTATCAAAAACCCACTTCTAGAGCCCAAAAACCGGTTTTCAATTTAAAAATGAAGAATCTGACAAAAATTAATGAGGGACGGTTAAAATTATCAGTTATACCAGCAGGAGCACATAAATATTGATATTAAATGCTCTTCATTATCAGGTGTACTGAGTTTATAAATTTATAAACGTATCTATCGTATATATCGTTGTTTTCCACATAATCGTGTCAGGCGATTCCAGCTTTCTCTATGCACCTCGAACATTAATTAATTTTGAACATTTCTGTAAAGTATTCGAAATAAGAAATTTTTCACATGATATTTCATCACTTAATGATTACAAAACATGAGTCATATGAAAAATTTATTGTGATTCACTTTTCAATCCAAGCCAACAATCGATTGGGACTTATTCGGGTATCTCGGTAGATGAATTATCAACAACTCTATCAACAGCAGAATCTTTCAAATATACACCTGAAGTAGAACATCTTGCTAAAATTCGATTTATCAATGCAAGAGTTGTTACAGCTTTGGATAAATGTAATGTCAGTGATCGCAAAACCGTTCATTTACTAGCTGCAGTGGCCGAGGCTCTTGGCCATAATATAGGAGACCTTGTTCTCAATAGAGGGAAGATGATGACTGGTTTGATGAATAAAAAACTGACACACTTGCAGTTATTATTACTAATGACGGTTTTGAAAAACTTTTGGGAGTAGCTGAATTGGAAAGTTCTACTGCCGAAGAACAAGCAAAAGCAATTTTTAATGTTTTAATAGATTGGGTTTTGGGTGATACAATAAGAGATTTTTGTTGTGATACTGCCCCATCAAATTTGGGGCATATTAATGGAGCGGCTCAATTATTACAAAATGTGGAATTGGATGTGGTTGATAGTTTTGTATATAATAAGAGAATCGTTATCCAAGCTAGAGATATCGTCAATTATAAATACATTGAAATAGATCACTTTATAAATTCGAAATCAAAGGAATTATTTGAAAGATTTTCAATTGATATAACATTTTTGAAATATAATCCTAAGCACTGGACGAAAAATTAAAATTACATTGAAGCAAGAAATATCATCAAAAATATCAAAGTTGTTAATATACAGCTGAAATTTAAAGCATTAAAGTTAGCATTAAGTTTTGCAGGATTACAAAAATAGTTTTACCAAAGATACAGAAAAACGACAATTCGCATTACAAGTGATAGTAGGATATAATAAATTGTATAAAGACTATACGCTATTGCGAGAATATCTTTAAAAAATTTGTGAAGAAAATTTATTTATTACTATTCAAGTAAAATTTCGATAAGAAAAGAGTCTCGGCCTCTCAATCTGGATTTATCTGGCTCTAATATAACATAACCTAACTATAATCCATTCTAGATTAAACCTAGATTAACCTAGATTACATCGAAGTAGGCAAAATGGGGAAAATTTCTTCTAGGCCTTCCACTTCTATTGACCTTGACACTTCCGATTTCGACTTTCGGTTTCGACTTCCGTTTCGGGTTTTCGAATTCAGTTTCCGGTTTCCGGCTACCGGTTTTTCACAGATGAGAGTGTGAGATCTGTGTAGCCCCACCTGTGCGGTCTTTGTAACCCCACGCTGGGTGTAAGGTCTATGTAGTCCTACGTGTAAGGTCTATGTAACCTAAAGTGATCACACGTCCCGATTTTGGCAGGACAGTCCCGCTTTTTGGAGGATAGTCCCGCGTCCCGCCAATTTTTAATGCCAAATTTTAATGTCCCGCTTTTTAGAAAATATCTGCATTTCTTATTTTAAATGTATGTAAATACATTTTTGTATATTTATACACAAGTATATGAATGTATACAATAATAGTAGTTTATGATACAAGTGTGTGAAGAAGGTCTTTTGTGCATGAATTTCAACGAGTTTAAAGCACGATCCGAAGGTGAGTGGTTTAATCGCAATGAGTGAATTTAATCTAGATTAGGTTATGGTTTGGGTAACTTATATTAGAGCCAGATAAATACAGATTGAGAGGTCGAGACTTCTTGATTCAAAATAAGAAAAATTAATTCAATTCAAATATATGTTATGAAAATTTGTTTTGCCTACATCGATGGCTTTTGTTTAGTGATGCAAATTGTTGCTATAGTAACAACAAACATAAATCGTTTAATAATGAAACTCCATTTGATTTACATTGGACTTTTACGCACGATTTGGATACTTTTACACACGATTATAATAATGGCATTCTTAACATACAATAATGTATTTATGAATGTGTCCATTTTGGATAAAATATATTTTTTTTAATTATTGGTCTGCTTTCATAACTAAATTATAATTCTCATTTTGTCCCATTTGTCCCGCTTTGTTTCAATAAAAATGTGATCACTTTAATGTAACCCCACGCTGGGTGTGAGGTCTGGTTTCGACTTCCGTTACCGGTATTGACTTCCCACCTTCGGTTACCCACCTCCGGTTTACCATTTCCCACATCCATTTTCGGTTCCTGCACTATGAGCGGGAAAATTCAAATTCGGTGCAGGCGGGAAAATTCAAAATTTGACGCAGGAGGGAAAATTCAAAATGTTAACCGGAAGTCGAAACCGGAAGTGTCAAAGTGTATGTCAGTGGAGGTAGAGGGGCTAGAAGGAAAAATCTATCCCTATTCATCAACAACGACCAAATAGTGTTCCCGTTACTGTGCATTTTTACTAGTTAGCAATTTTTTCCACGGAGGCGCTGAACGTTCTAACCTTATTGCGTCAGTGATTTGAAGTGTGTTGTCTGTCAAAATTAAATTTTTTTCAATATTATCGGTAAGAAATAATTATTTTTTTGTAGATTCAACAGTATTTTAACATGCCTTGTAGATAAAATAATGATGACACACGTGCACAAAAGCCCTTCTCACGCACTTGTATCATAAACTACTATTATATTACAAAAACAATGTATAAATTATTAATATCAAAATATATAAAATATGTCAGGTAGGTGTCAGGTAATTTGAACTTTAATTTGTAATTCCAAAGTCCAAATTACATGATAGCTACCTAACGTAATATAATATGATGGACGCTATTAATAATATTTCAATTACTATTTCATTTTTTCCAATAAAAATGTACAAACCATTACAAACACAAGCACAACAAAAAACTGCAATTTATGGAAGTTCAACAGCAATAACTTCTTCGTCAAATTTAATAACGTTCTATTTTTCAGATAAGGCAACAACATTTTCATCCATTCGTTCTTCAAAAAACGAGATCTTGAACATTGAGTATGGAGGCCGGGGCGTTTATTGTAGGGCAGCACATTATTAATTTTCCAACAGATTATTGCAGGCATTATGCAGGATTTTTTTTTAGAAAATGTGAAAAATTTATGTAACAGTATATCGATTAGTAATAGATAAGAGATGTTGCTAGATGGCGAAGTTGAAAACAATTTCAAGTTCAATACTTTTGGAATTTATTGTTTGTATTAAAAAGTATATATTTAAATCTACGTTTCCATCGATTATATCGACAACGACCAAATGGTGTTCTCGGCACTGTGTGTTTTTACTAGTTAGCAATTTTTGCCACGGAGTCGCGTGAGATGAGACAACTAAGGCTAGCTACACACGTAGCGTGTGGATGAGTCCGGCGCCGGCGCGGCACCGGGTTGGACATCTTACACACATGCCGGATGGATTTGTCCGGAACCGGCCCGGTGGCCCACGAGGTCGAGCTACGAGCAGTGTATTTAATTGACTTCAGTACAAAATGGATCGCGAAAGAGTTATTTGTATGTGCTTACTTTATCGGCGGTTACTTCGCAAGAAAAAAAAGCAAAGAAAACACCGGACCGGACCGGCATGTGTGCAAGCTTCAATACAGTTCCATAGCCCACCATAGCCGAGCCAGTACCTGGCAGTCGGACGGCCAGTGGGGGCCGGCCGGTGACAACCCCACGAAATGAGTCGGACCGGCGCCGGATGGACTCACGCGACACGTCTGAACTCCTCCATGCTAGACTATGCAACACCACCCCCTCCACCTGGTGCCGGGCCTGCGCCGGACACATCCACACGGTACGTGTGTAGCGAGCCTAACAATAACGGTATTTGGATGAAAAGACCTCTAAACGAACTCCACACGATAAGGGACGTAATCAAACGCCGAGCACAGTGTTATACACACATTTATAGGATGGAAAACTCCAGAACTTCGAAGAAATTGCTCAACGTTATAACACAGAGTAAGTGTGGCACTGAGTGGCTGACAGAGGTTCAGAGGGACTTACAACAGATCAACATACAAAATATCGAGGACAGCACTGAGTTCCGGAATAAAATCACAAAAATGTTAAGTTTGAGGATACACGATCACGACAGCCTGGAAGAAAATGGACAGCTGAGCGAAAGAAGGAGAATTGCTGAGCGGAAGAAGGAGAGGATGAAGAGATTTTGGTTAGAGAAGCGGGAAAACGCCAGAAGATGAAATCATGTATTCAAGGTCAATTGCTATCCTAAAGGTAGACTTCCGAGCAAAGCGGCCCTGGCGTCACTACCGCAGAAATACTGACGCGGAGACATAGCGATTGTATTGTGCACTATGAAAATGTATGAGGCGCTATTCGAGCGCAGCGACACGGACGAACTGACACTGAGCGCGTCAATGTCGCTGCGCTCGAATGGCGCCACATACATTTCCATATAGAGTTTATACAAAAACCGACTTTTTGAAAAACCGGTTTTCGAATTCCTGATTTAAAAAAAACGGTTTTAGCCGATTTTTTGTCAAAAAAAAACCTTTTGAGCTTTGAGTGTCCTTGGATTTTTTTGGAAGTCTTAATTCAGAGTTTTCAAGAAAGTTATGAATGGATATTTCCATGTCTTCCTTTAAAAAAGAATTACGTGGTGGGTAGTTACTTCGATTTGCTCTTCATCACAATCGGTTTCCACATAAGAATTTGGAAATATTCTAGACAATATCTTTCCAGATAACCTAATAATTTCGGTTTTTGAAGCTAAAGAAAGTAATATATATTTCTATAGTAGATAGTAAACTATATTTCTTTAATGAAATGGAAATTTTGTGGATTTTGCAAATTCAGCAAAAGAGTTACAAATTCCACTTGTGGTAGTACTTTCTTGAATTCGTTCTTTTAAAGCATATAATAATTCCAAACTTATTGTTAATATAATAATATTGTTTAAACTTTTTAGTTCATTCAACAACAATTCAAATATACCTGCACTTGTTAATATGCTTAATCCACAAGCACTGGCCTACGCAACTCGTTGAATAGAATGAATAACAAATCAAATAATATGATGATATGATGAATAAATAGATAAAACTTATTATTTTTGAAACCAGTTTCTTAATTTAAAAACCGGTTTTCAAATTGTTACAAATTTTCTTTAAAAACCGGTTTTTTAAAACCGGGTTTGTGAAACCGTCAAACGCTATTTCCATATTGCATAATATTCCATTCCATAGTGCGGCTTTGACGCTGCGTTAGTGACGCCAAAGCCGCTTTGCTCGGAAGTCTACCTTTAAAGGGGAACGATCGATTAAATAAAATAAATAATTATCGGTAAGAAACAATTATTTTTTTGTAGATTCTATAGTATTTTAACGTGTGTGAAAGGCTTTTGTGCACACACTTGTACCATAAACTATTATTAATTTTATATTGAACATTACTATAGTTTACAACAGGAATAACTATTTTTAAACAGTTATTCTTCCAAAACTGTTTATTTTGTTTGTTATTTATTGTTTTAGAAAGAAGAAAAGTATTGTAATTCACTCAAATTACATTCTTTCAAGTGCATCATTAAAATGTATTAATTTTATTTCGAATATTAGTATTGTTTACAATAGGAATAATAAGTATTTGCCAACCGTTATAATTTCAAAACTTAATGTTTAACAAAGAATAAATATATTAAACAATAACAATAAATGATTTGAGTAAAATTAAATTATTGAAATATCCTTTTGCAGAAGCAATTTGCTTCTGTTGTTATATCATTATTAAGTAAGGAAAAAAGAAAATGTGGAAATAAATCAAACTTTGCGCTAACTATAATTACATAATTTACATAAAATATCCGCGTTTTTTTTTGTTTAAAAAAGTTGTAAAA
Organism: Phosphuga atrata; assembly: GCA_944588485.1. NCBI lineage: Eukaryota > Metazoa > Arthropoda > Insecta > Coleoptera > Silphidae > Phosphuga > Phosphuga atrata. The sequence continues at coordinate 92,420,298 of OX155892.1, read as the reverse complement.
TGTTTTTTATTATAGTGGACAATATTGGCAATAAAAAAGTGTTATTTAAAGATAAATATTAATACATTTGAAATAAAAACTTACTTTTATTAATTTCTATAGAAGTATTGACTATATGAAATGAAATATTATTTGTTTCTTAAACTATTGTTATTTTAAAAAGTTTCAATTTCATACTATTTTTACGTAGATTGAAAAAAATGTTTATCTACGACCACTATTGTAAATGCCCATTATTGTACAGTTCGTGGACTATGTAAATACATCATAACACACGCGTGCTTTTGGTTTACGATTCGTTGATTGGTTGAGAGCTGCTACTACGTGCTCATACGTTTAGCGCCCCCGTGCCACAATTCAAACTAACGAAAATTGACATTGCGTACATTGGGTTACCTATATCTATGGACACTCTTATTCCAGTTTAACCTACATAATTACTAAATAATAAGGTATGTAACCATTAAGAATGTATTTCTTTTCATTTCTGGAAAAATTTCATCATTAGTTACGACTGTCAATTTGACACGCAATTTTTTTCTCCCTTCTTTTTCAATTATAATTCGCGGTAAAAACCCTCCCGATGTGTGCATAATTTTTGTTCGCGGCGAAGACTAAACAAGTAGAAATTGCTGGCATCCAATGTTTGATCATTATCTTCAGGCTACTTCAAATGATACGTGTACCTCCAGAAGAAGTTAATTCTAGTTGAACTCTCTGCTGCGACCGAGTGATTTAAACACTTTCTTTCGATTTTCGTCTATCAGTTTTCCGTGATAAAGTTTAGTGAAAATTAGTCATTTTGTGCTCCAGCCAGTGCTCTCTCCGCGATAAAGTGTTTCAATATTAAAATTACATCGAGATTATTAACTTTCTCCTCACGAACACTAAAGTTTTGTGTTTAAAATGACTTCAAATGGTGGTCCTAATAAATAGTCACTCTTTTCAAAATGTGCTAAGTGCAATAAAAAAGCATCTCTATCTATTGTTACGTGCACAGAATGCCAGCTAGTATTCCACAGAGAGTGTTCCAGATCAAAGTTATTTACTGCAGTTGATGACGACACAGTCATTTGTGAAAGGCATACATTTGTCAGCGGTGTCACTAGTGGTTCCGTGATTTTTAATTCCTCCGTTCCGTCCGACCTAACCGGGGAGATAAATGATCTGAAGATTGAAGTCATCACGCTTAAGCAAAATATTGGTGAACTTAAGCTTTTACTAGCGAGTCTCAGTGATTTTGATGTCCTCAAATCATATTTGACCACTAGCAACAAAGCTATATTTAGTGAACTTATAGAGCTTAAGAATCTTGTCTTATCTACAAAACCTGTTGCCAATTCTGATCCTTCGATATCCGCAAGCAACTTATCTCCCGGCGTCCTTCCAGTCAGTTCTTCACAGTCGGCCAGCATTACTAACAACGTGGGCTCTTACCACACTTGTTCCACCCTCGAAGGAAGTTCTGTTAGTCCGAAACCCAAAAGAAGCTCCAGAACCCCTCCCAGCTTTCCTCCCGGCATCCCGTTAGGATGTTCCATTAGTCTCAAACCCACAAGAAGCTCGGCAACCCCTCCCAGCTTGCCTCCCGGCATCCCTCCAGTCACTTCTACAGCGTCAACCTTCAAAGAAAGTTCTGTTGGTGACAAACACAAAAGAAGCTTTGCAAGCGGTCCCAGGCATGATTCTGGCTCATTCTCTCACGAACCCCTTCTTCTGGGAACCGGACCTTCTAACGATCTGCTTGCTGCAGTTCCTAGTAAACGTGTTTGGTTTCATCTGAGCAACTTCGCACCTGAAACCAAGGAATCCCAACCGATAACATATATTAATTCAACATTTAATATCTTGGACTGCGATTGTATGTGCCTCCTTCCTAGTAGTAAATTCTGTACCTTTAAGGTTGGTGTCAATGAGAAGGATAAACGTATATTCCTTAATCCAGAGTTATGGCCTGTTAATATTTCAATTAGGATCTTTGTTTTCAAGAAGTCAAGTGGTTATCAGAGACTTCCCAATACTGTTCCTATTCGACCTTCGCCCTATGTTATTGATAATTCAACTGACAATTCAACTAGTAAAAGCTGTAATAATCCCTCTTTTTTATAAAGGACAATTCGTTCACCACCTTGAAGTCGTCCAATTTCCGCCTTTACTATCAGAATGTTCGTGACCTCAATACCAAGTTTGATATTTTATACCCGGCTATGTGTGACCTTGATTTCGATATCGCTTGCCTCACTGAAACTTGGCTTCACCCAAATGTTCTGAACAGTGAATTTGTGCCACCTCAATACACAATTTTCAGATCCGATCGTGACTTCATGAACTCGGGACTCTCCAAAGGTGGTTGAGTTCTTATAGCCTCAAACAATACTTTTTTTGAATGTAATCCTGTTGACATCTCAGTTTTCTCTAATGCTTGCGCTTGTATTGATGTAGTGGCCTACTCTTGTTTGATTGGCCTATGTAACTGCCTAGTTGTCTGCATTTACATACCCCCTAATACCCCGACCTCAAATTTTGAACGTTTTTTTGAGCAACTCGAAATCTTCCTCTTGACCTGCTCTTATGAGTCAATTGTTATAACTGAGGGCTTCAATAATCCGCAAAGTAACAAATTTCTTAGGAAATCATCTGCGCTCGATAATTTCATCTCTCTGTGTGGTCTCAGACAGTGGAATACCATTAGCAATGCTAACAGCAGGTTGCTTGACCTTGTACTGAGTGACCAATCAATTACTGTATTTAAGGAAATCTGTCCAATCGTCCCCGAAGATGCTTATCACCCCGCCCTCTCGGCATTGATTTCAATTTATGCGAAACAAAAGATGACTAACTTTAAGAAAAATCATATAATGCATCCTAAATCTAAATCATACAATTTCCGGCGTGCCGATCTTCCCTTGCTGTATCAGGCTCTTACCAACTCTGACTTCTCCTTCGTGGAAGAACCTAACTTATCTTCCAGTGATCTCTTAGAATCATTTTACTTCTTCCTCTATTCCATTCTTGATAAATTTGTCCCACCTTGCTCCTCTTATCGTTCCACCTTTCCTCCCTGGTTTTCACCTACTATTATTAATGGTCTTCGCAAGAAACGTACACTCCATCGTGCGTTTAAGGTTTCAAAATCTTTACAGGACTATTCTAGGTTCAAACTCGTCAGATCGCAGGTGAAGTTGCAGATAAGATCAGCTTTCTCTTATTTTATCAAGGAATCAGCCAATAACATCTCTGTTGATCGGAAACGCTTCTGGTCTTTTGTTCGTTCCAAAAAGCGCCTTAGCCGTATTCCGGGCCTAATGTCTTGGGAAGATTCCACTTTCAACTCCCCTCAAACGATTGTTGAGGGCTTTGCTAATAGATGCTTTAGCTAGTTTAGCTAGTTAGCACTTTAAAGGTGTGTATAAACCCTCGTCTCCTAGTACTAGCGTTTCGGATATATCCGGCTTGAATCTCCCTCTTATTGAACTCACTAACGTTTCTGAAGATGAAGTATTATCAACCCTCATGCAGTTGAAGTGTAACTTGACCAGCGGTGCTGATTTAATACCTGCCTTCCTAATTCATGACGGTGCACATATCTTTGCGCCACTACTACCAACATTTTCAACCTGATTCTGCACGAAAGCACCTTTCCAGCTATTTGGAAATCCATAAAGATCTGTCCTATACATAAAGCTGACTCCTTATCTGAAATCGGTAACTATCGTCCCATATCAATTCTTTCAAATTTTTTGAATCGTTTTTTTGAAAAGTTTTTGAATCCATCATTTATAAATCAATCTTCCATAGTATCAAAAATCTTCTTCCCTTACAGCAACATGGCTTCATGAAGGGTCGATCAACTCTCACCAACTTAGTTGTCTTTACCCAATATACAACACCAGTTATTGCTAATAGGGGTCAGGTTGATTGCATTTACACTGATTTTTCTAAAGCATTTGACTCCATAGATCACGCAGTCATTATTAAGAAGCTTCACTCTTTTGGGTTTGCAACCAACAACTTTTGATTTATTCTCCTCTTACCTTGCAAATCGGTCGCAATTTGTTTTTCATTGCGGATATGCCTCGAAAGAATTCGTTGCCACTTCCGGTGTTCCGCAGGGGTCCAACTTAGGGCCTTTGCTATTTAATATATTTATTAATGACTTGAGTTCGTCTCTATCAGCACCTCATTTACTTTATGCTGACGACCTTAAGATTTTCATGTCTATTTAGCACCCTGATGACTGTTTGGTTTTACAAGCGAACCTGAAAATCCTTGAAAATTGGTGCGATGGCAAGCAATTAGGTCTTAATCTTAGCAAATGCAAAATTGTCACTTTTACCCGGCTTCTGCACCCCTTTAGATTCAGGTATACCTTATTTAATGTCCAGCTTGATCGCTTTGAAACAGTCAAAGACCTCGGTATTACTTTTGACTGTCATCTTTCTTTTGTGCAACATATTTTCTTATCTGTGTCCAAGACCGTGAAAGCACTAGGATTCCTAATTCGAAATTCTCGGGGTTTTAACAAATAATTTGGCGCTAAGGGTGCTCTACCACACTTATGTAAGATCAATCTTAGAATATGGATCAATTATTTGGGATCCTTACTTCAAAAAGTGTACCGCCGCTTTGGAAGTAATTCAGAGGAATTGCTATGGTTTAAGACATTCGGAGTTTCTCCTCCGGTTCATATTGAACATTCATCGCTGCTCGGTGAGTTTGGGTTTCTACAACTGAAGTCTCGACGTTCTCTGGCGGGTCTTGTTTTTTTATATAAGGCCATTCATGGCGTGATTGACTCTCCTGAAATTATAAACAATCTTAATTTCCTAGTGCCTAGAGTTGCGAGTAGACAAACAGTTTCTTTTTATAACCCGCCATATAACGGTTCAATATTCTTGATTCCGCCACTGTTTAAGATTTGCTCTTTGTACAATTCAATTAGCCTAGAATGCGACATTTTTGGGACCTTCTGCTGCATTTAAAACAAAAGCCCTCAAAAACCTAGCAGACTAGTCTTTTATTTTAATCCATGTATTATTGTTTAGTTGTAACTAATCTTATATGTGCTCTGTCATTGGTCATATAAACTGTTGAGCAATAAATCGTTTAAATTAAATGAAATTAAAATTTCTATCAAGTTAAATAATGAGTAACAGTTATGTATAAAAATACAACTGTTTGTTTATTATAATGTTAAATAATGTACCTAATAAGAAATAAATTTGTTACATCAAATTAGAACTGAAACAAATTAGTGTGGTCGTAGATAAATATACTACATAACTCGAGTTGTAAGGCAATTACGTACTCGCGGAATTACGCAAGTTCCGCACGTAACTGTTCCGCTAGTGGGTAATATGCTTCTTACAACTCTCGTTACGTAATATACTATTATTTCTTAAATTATTATTGTTTCAAAATATTTACATCCTTGCTTTGTGACAAAATCGCTTGCAATCAGATAAATTTTTGTACGCTTTACATAAGTACTACTTAAGATAACCAGATAACTTTTAGAGTGTATTATGTAAATGTTCCTAGTTCTATATTAAATTCGTTTAGTATTTACTTTTACAATTACATATTTCGGAATTTTCCAAATTAGAAAATTAGGATTATTTTCACGTTTCCATAAAATAGTATTTTCCAGTTACAATTTGAAAGCATTATAATTCATAAAAGAACGTTTCTGTTAATATATTCCTAGCAACAATGTACCCATAAAATGAAACAGAATGAATTTAGTAAATCATTTGAAGAATAAATTAATAGACTTATCAAAATATTATATGCAGCAAAAATGTAGTTTTGAGATTTTCATGTTGGGTAGAAGTATGAATATTGTTATGTTATTTTCATTCGAAAATGTGTTTATGTTTTAATAAAACGCATAAATAGGAACACCTTAAAATGAAAAATTCGTAGTAATTTTGTCACATCGTATAAAAGAAAATACCTGTTGAGTAAAATAATTTCCTTCTAGACCGCAAAGAATTCGTACAATTCTCATCATAAATTACAACGAGCAACAACGTATATTCATATTCGTGGAAGATTGGGTGCGTGTACGACTCCCCCACAAGCCTGTCAGAGATTGACAGTTACATGGGTACGCGCCGTTACGGAGCGGCGGGGCTGAATTCTTTAGGGGTGGCCGGGGTTAGGGCCGGAGACTATAGCACGATGACGGCGGCCGTCTTCCAAGAACAAGAATCTACCAGTTTTCTTTTTTCTTAGAAGACGCCCCATATACAAGTTTTATACCTGCAACCAGAAAAAAATCTAACGTATCGTGAACACAAGCCATTGTTGAGATGAGAACCAAATGGTGTGCAGGCATAAGGGTGAATTTGCGTTGATACAGCGACAAGTGTAACAAAGAGATTTTGGAGACTTTTTATTATCTAAAACTCCAGTAGGATGAGTCTGTTGCTCACAGCTACGGAAAACTCCTTGCTTTGTATATATTTTAACCAGCTACAACCCGCGGCTTCGCTCGCGTGGATTTTCATAACAGTCAAATTAATTCAAGTCGACTATGTTTACCAAATATTGATTATCTTGTGAGTAATATTAAAACTTAGTCACAAGATAATCAATATTTGGTTTATATATGAATTTAAAAACTAAACTTTGTCAATGGATAACAATGTTTGTGGATATACATGTGATATACATGTGTAAAACATTATTTATAGATTACTAATGATTTACCCAGCTCGCAAGCAATGTTTTAAGCATTATGAATTTAAAAACTAAACTTTGACCATTATGTTTGTGAATATTGACTATGTTCACGACATTAGCGCTATCTAGCATGCGCAAATATTCGGGACTATGTCAACTAATAACATACAAATGTTTTATAATAGATAAAGATAGAAAGGCGGCAAATAGTATTTTTAGAAGATTTTGTTAAAAACAATATATAGAAAATGGCCGTTATTATGAAAACCGGTTTTAAAAGTGTAGAACGCAAACATTCAAACCCCAAATTGTGATCAAGGGCAATAAATGAGTTAGCTCAACATCTAAGAAATGTTGAAGAGCTATGAAATAATGACAATATTTATTTAATAGGAGCCCACATCATTCGTCAAACATCCGTGACATTAACACCTTATAAAACAAGTTTAAACTCTCATAACTTTAAACTTATCTTTTTTTTATTCGTGTCAGAAACACTTGTGCTGATGTTTCACACTGATGTTACATTTGCAAATAAAGAAGCATGAAAAGATACAATTGAAACATTAGATATAAAAAAGACGTGTTATTTGAGATCTCACACTGCATAACACATAATATGCATAACAATAATATGCAGTAAGTCATTCACAGTACATTTTGTCGGACACTGCTTACACTGGAGCAGATGGGAGTTTACACTGAAGCAGATGGATGGGAGCACTGGGAGGTCGTCTGGATTTATCCACATTCACAGAACAAGGACTCCACTTGGAAACCCCATTTTTTGCAAGGTGCTTTTAGATCTTGCAACTCCTGACCGTAGTCTGTTGAGTGATCTCCATGTACTCCATTTCTCTCTGTAGCCAGGAGGTAGTTTCTCACTTGGCTTCAGCCAGTCTTTAGAGCTATTAAATCTTGCTCGCCACAAATCCACAGGGATTGCTTTCATGTCCCGGCGAGAGTCACTGTTGATTTCAGGAAGCTTTTTCTTGAGTTGAGTCGTGAATTTGCAGCCACATATCCATATAGGGGATGTGTTTCAGATGTTAAAGCCTTCTTTTTCTCATAATTGCCACAATCTCTTTACGAATGTCAGGTGGAGCAATATCAGCTAAGCTGTATAACTTATCCTGTGGAGTGGGTTTTAGACAGCCGGTGATGATACGTCAAGTATCATTGAGAGCCACATCGACCATTTTTGCGTGGCTAGATCTGGATCATACTCCGGCGTGGCTGGCACATCACAGAACGCAACTGGGCCACATTTATTAAAAACACAGGAAACGTATCACTAATAAACCCAGAAATATCAACGCCAAAAAAACTCACAGAAGAATTAACAGAGCTGTGCAATAAACACTTCCCAAAAATCGAGCACAAGAGTAACCGTCGGCCGGTATACTGGTGGGCACGCCAAATTGCTGAACTTCGAAGATCCTGCACATGGGTCAGAAGAATACTCACAAGAGCAAAGAAGAAACACGGCATATCAATGCAAGTGGACAAGGCTAAAGAGGAATATCGCAAGCACAAACAAATGCTGAAGAAAGAAATTGCTAAGGAAAAAGACAGAGCGTGGCAAGCACTCTGTAATAATCTCAATAACGATATATGGGGGAAGGCGTACAAAATAGTAACCGGGAAACTGAATCTAAGATCCAAAACCATCCTAACAGAAGAAGAAGCGATAAACCAAGTGAAAAAACTATTCCCAAGTCATCCCGTCACGAAGTGGACAGAAACAAGTAATGGCTCAGTAAATACCTCTAAATTAGAAGCTTTCGAAATAACGGCTGCTGCTGCACGAATTAAAATCAAAAAGGCCCCAGGCCCTGACAACATTGTACCCGAACTGGTAAAATTTGTGTCTAACAAAGAAGTGGAGACAGTAACCAACGTTATGAACAAATGTCTCCTTGAAGGGAAATTTTCAGACATTTGGAAGGTATCCAAACTAGTTCTCATTCAGAAACCCAAAAAAATGCGCAAGACATGAAGTCCTATAGACCGATCTGCCTCATAAACTCGTTAGATAAACTATTAGAGGCTCTCATTAAATCAAGACTAGAAAAAGAACTAAAGAGCAAAGAAGCCATACACGCCAACCAATTCGGCTTCAGAAGCGGGAAATCTACACTGGACGCGATCAGAAAATTTCTGGGAAAGGCCAACGAAATTAAACAGAAGGCAACCAAGAACAGAGAGGTATGTGCACTGGTAACACTGGACATCAAAAACGCCTTTAACTCGGCACCCTGGAAAGGCATAATTGACGCTTTGACAACGAGAAACCTCCAGCGAATACCTCCTAAACATAATTAAATCCTACTTAACAGAGAGATACGTAGTGACGGAGGCGGGAACAAAAATAAAGACATCTAGCGGGGTACCACAAGGATCGATACTTGGACCAACACTGTGGAACGTATTCTATGATAGAATCCTGAGACTACAAATGGAAAGCGGTGTGACCACAGTAGCATACTCGGACGATCTTGCACTAGTCGTGTCCGCTAGGAGCAGCGAAGATTTAAAAGAAAAAGCAGAACACGCCTTAATCTCAATTACGGAACAACTCGACGAAATGGGCATCAAACTAGCAGCCGAAAAAAACAGAAATGGTTCTTCTCGCAGGCCGCAGGAAACTCACCAGACTGGAGATGGGGAAGAAATAAATGGGGAAATAATAAAATCCAGAAACTCTTTAAAATATCTGGGTGTCTGCTTAGACAAGGACATACGAATGACAGAGCATATAAAGAACACCTGCACAAAAGCCACAAACACCCTCGACGATCTTGCCAGGATAATGCCAAATGTCAATGGCTCCGCAACAAATAAACGAAGAACGCTAGCAGCCGTAGTTTCCTCCATCATCCTCTATGGAGCCCCAGTTTGGTGATGACTCCATGACTCCATCCCAGCTAATTTTGAGTGTTTTGGCTGCTTCCTGGTTCTTCAGGGAAAAGCACAAGTATGTGTTTTACTAGGATTTGGTCTCAGCTTATTTTCTCTGTAGTAGTTCTATTAATGCTTTGGTGAGCTTCTGCTCAACAGTATCAAAGCAACTGGTTTGGGTTGTAATGGCAGAGTCATCTGCATAAATGAAACTCTACGTCCCCTCAGACAATAGTTGATCGTTGGTGTAGATATTGAATAGCGCCGGAGTAAGCAAATTACCCTGGGGTCATCCGTTCATCTGTGATCTCCATCTGCTTATTCGCCCCTGAAAACAAAGAATTTCCTATTTTCAAGAAGGTATCGTATGAAATAGGTTTTCAGGAAAAATTGAAAATAGTTTCAGGACAAGCTGTTTGTGATTAACTGTGTCGTAGAGTATCTTAGATCTATAAATACATCTCCTGTCTATCTATATCTTTCCTTTCAAGCCCATCTTCAATATGCTGTTTGAGTATCAGCACTTTAGATGTACAACTCTCCCCAGACCTGAAACCGGCTTGTTGTGGAATAAAGACTGCCTCCAACTTTCCCATCATTCTATTGAGGATGAGTCTTTCTAGAACCTTACACATATGGCACAAGAGAGATATGGGACGGTAACTTCTGGGATCATCCTAATTCTTGCCTGATTTACGAATCGCTATAACTTTAGCTTTCCTCTATATCTTTAGAATCTTGCAGATTTCTGTCAGTCAACGCCGTGTTATTGGTCCAAAGTTCTTAAACTGCTCAGCTTTTATTTCACCGAGGCCCGCGGCTTTGCCATTTTTGCATTTACTCAGTACAAGATCTATCTAATTCTGGTTGAAAGGTTTTCGTAAGGAGGATTATTGATCAGGTTGCCTTTCAAGAGTTTTCTTACCAGTCCTAGTTGTACGAGGTGTTTTTCCATTAAGTAGAAGCTGGTGTGCAATATGATTAGCTCGGATATTTGTATGAGTGTTTGTCTGGTGAACAAGGATCATTATTTAGGCGCCGAAGAAGTCTACAATCTTTTTGACTATTCCTGCTCATGTCACACTCTGACATTAGTTTGTCGCACTGGGTACGCTTTGCCTCAAAGATTGAGGAGACAACAGAGCTCGCTGCTTGGGAGGTTTCGTCACTGACAGGATCTTCTTCATATCGTGTGTAATACTCATCTAGTAAAATGGTTGTTTCTGAGGTCACACCTTGAAGATATACCGTCCTACAGCCTCTTGGAATACAGGCTCGTGAGTAGAGTTTAACTAGGACAACAAAAGTTCATAGCTTTCCAGCTCAGCTGAAATTGTGTGAACTTTTTCATCCTACATTCTGGAGAACTTCGGCCAATTAGCCTTCTTGAAGTTATGCCTTCGCCTGAAGCCTGTTTCTTGAGGTCTTTTGAAAGAGAAGAGTTTACGTATTATTGGTATGTGTTGTGTGTTCGGGATAGGAGGACACACTGATTTCTGGCACTGTTGTGCTATGTTTTCACCGACCAAGAGGAGGTTAGGGTTGTACCCTCGTCGCCATCTTCCACTAATGAAGATGGAGGCAATTTGCTATCATTAATAAGAGGGAGGTAGTTAGTTTTAGCCCAAGATACATCATCTCCGTTTTCATCCTCATGTGGGTACCCCCAAACATGGCTGTGGCTGTTCAAATCCCCTATTACTACATTTGTCTTCCTGGAGTCAAAATTGCAAGGTGGAACAAAGGAGAACTTTCCTAAAAGAGCTTTGTTCACTGATGTGACCACACAGTTGTTTAAGCTCTAAGGTGATAATTTCAATGTTATTTTCCTGTGTATAATGGACGCTCTTGTACTGGAATTCAAATTCACGTACCTATGCATGGACACCACAAGCAGGAATCAGCATCACCCCATTTTTTGACATGTCGCTATGTCAAATAAAATTGATGAAGCACTTTAATGAAGCACCAATTTATTTATTACGGATCAATGATTCTGGTTTAGTTCCTGGAGTAAAACGGAGCTGTCTTTATAGCCAGAGCGACAAGTGCAAACATGTTAATGCTTTAACATGTCATATTAACAACAAAGTAAGTCTTTCAAAAACAAGCAATGAATAACAATGGGAAAATCCAGCATTCGTCAATTTGTTAGGTACTTTTAAGACATGTTTCGACCAGTATCGAAATGTTGTCAACCATGACTAATAACTCATAGTGAATTATTGCTAGAGTCATCTTTAAAAGGTGTATTAGAGGTAGCAGTGCAGACTCAAGAGATAAGTTTAATTACAGAAGCAATATCTGAAATTTTTGACAAGTTGAATCAGTTTTTAATCGAGAAGACAGTTTGTTTGCCAGTTGTTCAACATTTTTTTTTAATCAGATATTACTAACTAGGAGAAGATCTATTGTGAGCTGTATACATGTAGCTGTAATGGATGAAGATATTATTGACATTTGTTGTAACACAATCAAGCAATCCCCATGCCCAAACTGGTATGATGCAACATGTCAGGATTACTGCAAGTAAAAATAGACATAGCATAAAAACTCGTACAACCAAATCCATTCAAGTTCAAGTTTAGTGTTAAGTATTTTAAATCCAAAGAAAGTAGATTGTGTTCTAACCCGGAATGGCTTACGTAATGAACAAAAAGCTTCAATACTTTATGAAAAATTCTTCAATTCTTACTTCATTTGATGTGACCCATTTCAGAATAAACAAATTGACTATCCCGAATCGTTGCGGATTTCTGACACGGCATGCGCCATGATCGCTTTGCTTTACCCACACCGTGCACTTTGCACATAGCGAATACATGTGTGTAGATTGCAATGTATGGAAGCCATTTGAATAAGTGTCCCCGGCGGGAAGGGGGGACGGCTGTTGTAGGAAATGGAAATTCCTCTTCAACTAAGGAGGTGGATGATTTTTTTTTTGGGTGGGAAACAGCGGATAATCAGCAGTCGGGCGGCGAGTCAGTCAACACTACCAAGGCGGCGCGAGAAAACGTCAGAATGGGAGAGCGAGCAGTGTTAGTCGGATCGGGGGCGGCAACAACATAAGGTTGTGAGTTGGTGGGATTGTGGTTGTGGCGGTTCTTTTCGTCTATGGTCTTGGTGGGTTCTTGGGTTTAGGGTTATCCTCCTCGGTAGTGTAGTTGCCAACATACCCGCCTTTCAATGCGAGAGACCCGGGTTCAAATCCTAGTCGGCAGGGCGACAAGTAGGGCGGTTTTCACTAACCGTCCGGGCTGTCCAACCTGAACGAATGCATAATATGCGATACCGGGGTGGCGCATACTAAAAGCCAAAGTGGTATAGGGGGTTTGAGGTTATTTAAATATATCGGGGACGGCGTATAGAATTAGTTCTACGTTGGGGGGAAGGTCATCTTTCATTCGGGACAGAAGCACTAGATAGGGGATGTTGAATTGGTTTTTGGGCTTTATCTTGCGTATAGCAATAGGTGGGGGGGGGGCTTGAAGATGTCGAGAGGTGGGGGGGCGGGGGGGTCTAGAAGATGTCGAGAGCTGGAGGTTCTTTTGAGATGATGCGGGAGGCGAGTTTTTTCTGAAGCCTATGGAGAGGGGTATGATACAGGTCGAAAGCTCCTTGAGCAATATACTGGGGAACTAGTAGTCTAGGCGATATATCCGTTGAAGGTAATTTATTTCGAAACTGAGGAGGGGTTCGATATGATTTTTGTTGTAGAGGGCAAGGGCTGTCATTTGATAGTCGAGGACTGGGCGGACAAAGGTTTTGCACGTGTAGGGTGTTTGTTGAAGAACCCCCTACTCGGGTGCGAAGGCAGAAGAGATGGTTAAGCCTGGACCTCATTTTTTGCATAATTCTGATGTTGGGTGTTGGTTTTAGCGATTGATGGAAGATCGTGCAAGGTGCGTAATCGATGGTTGGGGGGTCAGGAGCTGGCCGTAAAATTTTATTGAAAATTGTTTTTCAGCTACGCGTTTCGAGAGGGACGGGATGTGCCAGTGATCCTGTGCTCGATTTTGATAATGAATTTGTTCAGGACGGTTGCCGGGGTTGCTGCATTTTGGTGGCAGGACCAGATGACGGTGTTATCTGCGAATTGTTGGAGGTGACAGCGAGAAATGATCGATAACAGAATGTCGTGACAAAATATGTTGAATATCAGGGGGACAGGGAGGAGCCTTGTGGGACGATCGCTACGGGCGTAAAGGGGAGAGACAGGGAATTGGACACTTTGACGCGGCACGAGCGGTTCGAGAGAAAGCTCTTTACGAGTCGGACTAGTGATAGTGGGACCTGTAATGAAAGGAGTTTTGCTATCAGGCCATCGTACCGCACACTGTCGAAGGCACGGTGGATGTCAAGAAAGAGGGCTATGGCGGAGTCTCCGGAGTTTAGTGTGATAGAGAGGTTGGACGATAGGTTGAGAATGGAATGTTGGGTGGACCGCTGATTCCTGAAACCACTTTGATGGTCGGGTATGGCGTGTTTAAAGACGTTGGGCGATAATTTTTTCGAAAGTTTTACCTACCGTGCTGAGAAGAATGAATGGATGCTGTTTTTGGACATTTTATACGATTGATAATAACAAAGTTTAAATTGAGATGTCATGGTTTGAACCAAATAAATAATAGAATTGAAAGTAGGCGATTATCGCTACGATATCTTCAAATCTGTCAGTAGCTGGAATTACACGGATATCTTCTGTTACTCTTTGGCACACCCCGATGAAGATGCGTGGTGTGAGCCGTAGGCTGCATCTAAGCAAGTAACGGGAACGGTCAAGACCGAAATTCAGCCCCTGACAAAAATCGGTCTTGATCGTTCCCGTCACTTGCTTTGACGCAGCGAACGGTTCACACCACGCATCTTCAGCGGAGTGTGCCAAAGAGTAACAGAAGATATCAGTGTAATTCCAGATACTGACAGATTTGAAGATATCGTAGTGATAATCTCCTACTTTCAATTCTATTGATAATAACTTCGACTAACCGATTTCTATGTAAAGTTGCGTAAACGCAACACAAAGTCAATCTTCATACAATAATGCGAAAATGATATTATTTATTGGAAACTCTATACTTCTATTAAATGACTATCTACAAAAGCTCTCTGTCTACACTTTTTAGATATCACCAATTAGTCAATTCAGTTGAATTTCAAATTCTGATTAATGGCCAGAATTTAAAATAAATAATTTTAAATTGTTAATTTGTTTTTAAACTTAAAATAAATAATTGTTCAATTAGGATTTCTTGAAATGTTAAATGTAATGTTGTGAGGACAGGAAGTTCATCCTTTTTACCTGTATTAAAGTAACATCTTTGGGTCCTTGAATAAGAAATGTTTAGTCAGACAAGTAAACGTAATAAACGGGAATTGTATGCAATTTCGGAGGTAGTAAAAGTGTAGTGTGTGTATCTTTAGGGTTTCGAGGAGGGTTTGTGCCGCTACAGAAAGTGAACGGAACTAGAGGCTTGAATTACAAGTGAAGCATTTCAAAAATTCCTGAACCCATTGGGGAATTTTGAGTCGGTTTTCATTTCGAATAGTTCGTGGAGTTTTAAGTTTCCCTTTATACGAGCGCAATGTGTGGCCTGTTGGCAAAGGAAATATTTAATTCATTTCTACAAAATTCGCGCATAAAATATATCGATTCCTATTTTTAATTCGTCAAAATATTCGCGAATACAATGTATCGATTCATATTTTTAATTTGTCAATTAGTACGAAATATAAAATATTGATCAGGTGATACAATGTTGCAACAATTGGCGACGGCATTGCTTTTTTTTCAGCGGAACATCCGGTCATATAGAATTAGAGTTTTATTGCTTTCGATAAAAATCGTGAAGCAGAAAATTATATAATTGCACGAGACTGAAACAATTATTTCTTGTAATATTTTTATACTTTAAACCTACATCAAATCCATAGTAATAATATCGTTATACTTTAAACCTACAAAAAATCTATAGTAACCATAAGTATAGTATATTCTGCAGTTAAGTTATGTTAAAATAACCAAACTTGTTGCGATTAGCAACAAATTTGAATGTTTAATTTCAGTCTCTAACTCTACCGATAGACTAGATAGACTGACTAAAGGGCTATATATTGGTAGGGCTATAGCTAATGAACTTATCTAGTCATAGCTGGAAACTATACGTTTCTAGTTAGTATATAAAAAGAGTTATCTAGATCTAAACTTGTGGCTTTTTGGTAACAAATTTGATTGTGCAATTTCAGTCTGTAACTCTGTCGATGGACTAGATATACTAACTAAATTTGGTAATAATCTAGTCTAGTCATAGTTTGAAACTAGACGTTTCTAGTTAGTATATATACCGAGTTATCTAGATCTAAACTTGTGGCTTTTTGGTAACAAATTTGATTGTTTAATTTCAGTCTGTAACTCTGTTGCTGGATTAGATAGACTTAAATTTTTATTTATATTTAGAAACTATTTACATTTACATTTAAAAAAATTAGAAAATTCTATTATTTCAATTTGTTGTTCATGAGTCAGTAAATGCACACAATAATCTTATATATTGTTTTCGATATGAGTTATCTATATGACTCAAATTAAGTGGTTAACATGATTTTTAATATTTCAGAGAAATCGGGGAAACAACACTCTGTAGACCTCATATTTGGTGTATACTTTGTGGTCAGAATTTATGCCATATTTGCGGCTTTTTAACCGCGAACATACGCAAATCGTTTTCTTGGTAAACAAAAAAATACGCTATTTCTATTACGTTTTTATGTGCAAATGCAATTCCAATATAAGTTTCTAAATGCAATGATTGTTATTGTTGTTTCTCATTTCTTAGGTAATAACTTCCTTCATTGACACATTTTCTGCGGAATTAAAAAAAAAACAGAGGCAGAACAACAGGCAGAATATGAGAACAAACGTAATTAAACGAAATATGGCAACATTAACAGAATATGAGAAAAAAAACGGTAATAATGCACGTATGATTTATACTTTCTGATTTCTTGTCATAGCTTCATATGTTGCAGGTTCTGGTAAATTATCACCAATACTCTATTACAGTTTGAACTCCGCCATTGCCCGGTCCCAAGTCCGGGATGAGAAAGGAGGAGGGTTCGATGGCAGGCTCAACAACAAGCCGGTCGGTAAAACAATTCCTGTTGTATCTCAATGCACTGGCTAGAATAAATATTTTGGATCGAACTGGTAGCGCGTTCCCCGCTGTAGGCGACGCGCATCATCATCGAACGAATGTTGTGAGAAATGTTCAAGGGCTACCCATTCAAAGACGGGGTGGGCTAAAGAAGCGAGTCCAGCAAATCAGAATAGCAACCATTAACATTGGTACTCTTACGACACGAAGCCGAGAACTTGCTGATGCCTTGAAGAACCGACAAGTAGATATTGCATCCAGGAAACCAAATGGACTGGCTCAAAATCCAAGGATATTGGTGAAGGATATTGGTGAAGGATATAAGTTATTCTATACACGAAAAGATATCAGGCAGGAATGGTCACTGAAGTAAACCGTCTTTCTGACCGATTGATGTCTATTAAGATCGACACTGGTACGAAAACCTAAAGGCCGATCCTCATATATGCGACACTCAGCTACGCGACGTCACGCGACATCGCCTGTCAAATAATGATTACCTTGTTTTATATGGACACGTTCTCACTATGGCTACGCGACAGCTACGCAACGTGCCCATTTAAAACAAGGTAATCATTTTTTGACAGGCGATGTCGCACGACGTCGCGTAGCTGAGTGTCGCGCATATGGGAATCGAGTGTTACGTGTGGTTTCATGCTATGCTCCACAAACTGCGTGCACGGATGATGAGAAGGATGAGTTTTGGAACAACCTCGAAACTTACCTACAGTTTATTGAAGAACAACTCCTGTTCATTGGTGGTGACTTAAATGGTCACGTTGGAGGGAATAGAAATGGTTTGGACAGAGTACATGGTTTACAAAGCCTTGGAGAGTGAAATGAGAATGGAAACAGAATCCTAGAATTTGCTGAGGCCTTAGACGTAGACTAACACCTTTTACAAAAGCGGCTATCGCACCTCATTACCTTCAGTAGTAGTGGAAGAAATTCGCAGATTGATTATTGGGTGGTACGATGGGGTGATCTGAAGTTTGTCACTAATGTAAAAGTCATACAATCAGACAATATTGCACCCCAACATCATTTGCTTCTCCTCAATTTTAGGATTCGCCTTGATCTCCGCAAGAAAAGTCTTAAATCTGCATCGGAACGAATTAAATGGTGGAAATTAACACAATCGCATTCAGCTGAAAACATCTATAGGTTCTCTAGCTATGCCAAAACAAGGTCAACACGTTGATGAAATCTGGACAAAGGCCTCCACACATATTAAGACTTGTGCTACTAACGTCATGGGTAAATCAAAACCTGAACGCAGTTTTATCAATAAAGAGATATGGTGGTGGAATTCTCTTTCCTAAGATGCGATCAGGATGAAGAAGTTAGCGTATAAGACGTGGCTCTAATCGGGACTGGATCTTGATCGTCAGAAATATAGAAGATTGAAGTCGGTGGCAAAACAGGAAGTGTCAAAGGCTCAAGCAGACCATTACAAGAACATGTACGGTGAGCTTAACACAGCAGAAGGAGCAAATAATATTTACAGACTACCATCTACCATCGTTCCACTCAAGATGTTGGATATGTTCCTGTCCAATCCATGGATTTCATTCCATCTTTAAGAATGAAAATCAACAACCTCTAAAGAAACCTAATGAGATCCTTAACAGAACTTCGAAAATATTAGCAACGAAGAATTTGCGCATCCGCCACTAACAGCTGCGGATCCTATACTTGATCCAGTACCAGTCATCACGATTATCGAAGTTGAGACCGCTATGAAGAAAATGAAAAATGGAAAGACAACTGGACCGGATGATCTTCTATCGGAGGTGTGGAAGATGCTTGGGCCACAAACACCTCAGTTTCTAGCAGATATCTTCATAAATATCATCAATGAAAACGAAAGTCCTCTTACTTGGCTCAGCAGTGTAACAATACCAATTTGAAAAGGTAAAGGAGATGTGCACAACTGCTCAAATTATCGACCGATTCGCCTGCTTTGCCACACTATGAAGATATTTGAGCGAATCGTAGATACATGCCTTCGTAACATAATCAAGATTGCCTCAAACCAGTGTGGTTTTATGAAAGTTACAGGGACAATCCAAGCTATTCACGCCAATAATGTTTTGATGGAGAGGCACCTAGAAAAGAGGAAACCACTCCATATAGCTTTCTTGGATCTTGAAAAGGCCTTCGACGGCGTACCTCGTGATCTAATATGGTATGCACTACGACAGCAAGGGGTACCAGAAGCATATATTCAATGGGTTCAGCTTCTTTATTGGAATTTCACGAGCTATGTCCAATGTGCTCAAGGAAAGTCCGCAACTTTTCCCATCAGAGTTTATCAAGGGTCAGCTTTGTCCCCGTTTCTGTTCATCATCTGTCTTAACAGCATCGCAGCCGAACTACTGAAACCTGGACCTGGACCTTGCTCTATGTTGACTATGCTGACGTAGCCTTCAAGTCTCGCCAAGACTTAGACACTTAAGTGGCCTTCGCTCTCTGCTGATAGCAGAGAAATAAGACTACTTACAGAGACTCCTACACTCGTTCAACCGTACAGCTAAATCTCTTAACATGATAATATGTCCCACAAAAACGAAGGGCATGACATCAAAAACCCCATTGAGATGTAAATTGGAGGTGAATGGAGAAGTTATTCAGCAAGAGAAGAAATTTAAGTATCTTGGTGTGGATCTCTCGGGCTTTGGCGATGTTGAGGCAGAAGGGAACAAACAACGAAAGTAACAAGAATAGCAGGGTGTTTGAATAGTACACATAGAACAATATAGAACATGTTCAATGTTGGTAAACTGCACTAAACACCCATGGTCTACGACTTAACATTGAGAAGACAGAGTATATGGAGGGTTGAGTACCAAGTGAAGGATGTGTTCAAATTGTTGGCACCAAACTCCAAAAATCGTCTGTATTCAATTAATTGGGTAAGCTAATCTGTTCAGATAGTAGAACAGTCACAGATGCCTCAAGTCAACGCTGCATAGCTGAAATGGCGCTAAGTCTCTGGAGTCCTTTTTGACCGAAATATGCCATTATATCTGAAGTCAAAAATTTACAGAATCATCGCTCGACTAGTAGCACTGTATGGTACTGAATGCTGGCCAGAAACGAAGAGACATGAACAACAACTACACGCCATGGAGATGAAGATGATTCGCTGGACACAGGGAGTTACTAAACTGGACCGCATCAGGAATGATAATATTCGAGACATTTAGTGTGGCTCCAATCCCTTAAAAATGAGGGAGAGCCGTCTACGTTGGTATGACCATGTACTGCGTAGCAATCACTCTTCAGTCACGAGAACTGCACTTGACATCAGTCCAGAAGGCCGACGACCACGAGGACGACCGAGAAAGCGCTGACTGGATACTATGCGGAAGGACTTGGAACTAGTAAATTCTACAACAAGAGACGCTCAAGATCGAGTAGTATGGAAGAAAAAGTGCAGAAAATCAGACTCTGCAATAAAGCGGGATTAATGCTAGGAAGATTATGACTCTATTACAGATAGAGGTTATCGCTTTGCTAAGACGCTAGAAGAATATAAAAACAAACGATAATAATGCAGGTATGATTTATTATTTATGAATTCTTGCCATCTTCATATATTGCACATATTGCCATCTATTGCCATCTTCATATATTGGCTTCATATATTGCAGGTTTTGGTATATCTTCACCAGCACTTTAGAGGTGGAGGTTGTCTCTATCTTAAGACGCTAGGAGAATATGAGAACAAACGGTAATAATGCAGGTATGATTGGTATTTTCTTAATTCTTACTATAGCTTCATATATAGCAGGTTTTTGTAAATCTAATGAACAGTCAAGAAGACTAGACGAGATTAAACAAGATCAAGTAATACTAGACAAGGTGAGACCAGACCAAATAATACATGGCCAGAAAAGACCAGACAAACTATAAAAGATTAAATCGTGTGAATCAGCCCTCCACCAACTGGTGGTGAGGATAGAAAACACACTAGAAAACAAGGAGATGGCACTTGGAGCTTTCCATAACACCGAGGATGCGTTTAACAGTACGTCATTTGATAGCATAGTTAGTGCAGCCCGCAGTCATAATGTTGACAGGACATTAACCAAATTCATAAGATCCATGCTGCAAAGCAGAAGTATACAAACTACAGTTGATGACGATACAATGCGTGTCTCTGCCATTAAAGGGTGCCCACAGGGTGGGGTACTGTTGCCACTTCTTTGGGATCTGGTTGTTGATAGCCTGCTTGTGTCCTTAAACAGAATAGGATTCTACACCCAAGGCTATGCGGATTACATAGTCATTATAATAAGAGGGAAGTTTCATGAGCTAATGTACGAAGAAGAATGGGGTAACGAAGAAGACCTTCGGGTTAATCCCCACAAATCCGCCATAGTGCCTTTTACGAAAATGAGGAAATTGGAGGGTGTAAAGCTCCCAATTTTCTACAACGAGCAATTAAAGGCAAGTGAGGAGGTCAAGTACGTAGACTTGGTCCTAGATGCATAACTAACCTGGAACCAACACCTTACACAGGCGACCAACAAATGAAAAATGACATTGATGATGACCAGGAGGAAATCATGGTGCTTAAAACCAAAGCTGGTACATTGTACAAGGCGGTAGTAAGACTCATCCTCACATATAGGTCCACAATTTGGTGAACCAAACTAAAACATAAGCAAGCTATAAACAAACTCTCCAGTTTACAGAGACTAGTCTGCTTACTTATCACGGGATCGATGAGAAAAAACCTTCAGCAGCTCTGGAAGCAATGTTAAACATGCCTCCCCTGGATATTTTTATCATAGTTGAGGCAAGGACGACACAACAGGGAGCTTTGAGATGCAAGTGCAACAATACAAGGCACATCCTAGCAAGGTAGAGCCATACCTCAATAACGTAGGTAAATGAGCTAAACTTTGACAAGCAAGGAGACTCGATGCCTCAAAGGCTTTTATTCGAAATACCTTCCGACTTAACATTGAGAAGACAGGGTATATGGAGTGTGGAGTACCAAGTGAAGGATCTATCCACATTGATGGCACTGAACTCTGAAAATCATCTGCCTTCAAATACTTGGGTACGCTAATCTGTTCAGATGGTCAAACATTCCCAGTCTCTGGAGTCCTTTTTGACCGGAATGTGCCATTATATCTGAAGTCAAAAATTTACAGAATCATCGTTCGACTAGTAGCACTGTATGGTACTGAATGCTGGCCAGTAACGAGGAGACATGAACAACAACTACATGCCATGGCGATGAAGATGCTTCGCTGGACAAAGGGACTTGCTAGACTGAACCACATCATAAATGATAGAATGAATGGGATTTGAGCCACACCAAATGTAGCTCTCTAACATTTGGTGTGGCTCAAATCCCTGAAAAAATGAGGGAGTGCCGTCTACGTTGGTATGGCCATGTACTGCGTAACAATCACTCTTCAGTCGCGAGAACTGCACTTGACATCGGCCCAGAAGGCCGACGACCACGAGGGCGACCGAGAAAGCGCGGGATACTATGCGGGGGGACTTGGAACTAGTAAATGCCACAACTAGAGATGCTCAAGGTCGATCAGTATGGAAGAAAAAGTGCAGAAAAGCAGACTCGGCAATACATCGGGAATAATGCTAGGAGGATGACGACTCTATTACAGATAGAGGTTATCGCTTTATTAAAACGCTAGAAGAATATGAAAACAAACGGTAATAATGCAGGTATGATTTATTATTTATGAAATCTTGCCTAATTTATGAAATTATTTATGAAATTTTTATGAAGCTTCATTCATATATTGCAGGTTTTGTAAATCATCACCAGCACTTTATTAGAGTTGGAGGTTGTCTCTATCTTAAGACGCTAGGACAATATGAGAACAAACGGTAATAATGCAGATACGATTGGTATTTTCTTAATTCTTAACATAGCTTCATATATAGCAGGTTTTTGTAAATCTAATGAACAGGCAAGAAGACAAGACGAGATTAAACAAGATCAGGCAATACTAGACAAGGTGAGGCCAGACCAAATAATACAAGGCCGGAAAAGACCAGACAAACTATAAAAGATTAAATCGTGTGACTCAGCCCT
The DNA here is from genome assembly GCA_944588485.1 of Phosphuga atrata. NCBI lineage: Eukaryota > Metazoa > Arthropoda > Insecta > Coleoptera > Silphidae > Phosphuga > Phosphuga atrata. The sequence continues at coordinate 92,397,474 of OX155892.1, read as the reverse complement.
CCACCAACTGGTGGTGATGATAAAAAACACACTAGAAAACAAGGAGATGGCAGTTGGAGCTTTCCATAACACCGAGGGTGTGTTTGACAGTACGTAATTTGATAGCATAGTTAGTGCAGCCCGCAGTCATGATGTTGACAGAACATCAACCAAATAGATAAAATCCATGCTGCAAAGCAGAACTATACAAACTACAGTTGATCACGATACAATACGTGTCTCTGTCATTAAAGGATGCCCACAGGTTGGAGTACTGTTGCCACTCTTCTGGGATCTGGTTGCTTATAGCCTGCTTGTGTCCTTAAACAGAAAATGATTCTACACCCAAGGCTATGAGGATGACAGTCATTATAATAAGGGGGAAGTTTCCTCAGCTTATGTAGGAAGAAAAATGGTGTAAGGAAGAAGACCTTCGGGTTAATCCCCACAAATCTGCCGTAGTGCCTTTTACGAAAATGAGGAAATTGGAGGGTGTAAAGCTTCCAATTTTCTACAACGAGCAACAAGTGAGGAGGTCAAGTACCTAGACTTGGTCCTAGATGCATAGCTGACCTGGAACCAACACCTTACACAGGCGACCAACAAATGAAAAATGACATTGATGTTGACCAGGAGCAAATCGTGGGGATTAAAACCAAACCTGGTACATTGTACAAGGCGGTAGTAAGACCCATCCTCACATATAAGTCCACAATTTGGTGAACCAAACTAAAACATAAGTAAGCTATAAACAAACTCTCCAGTGTACAGAGACTAGTCTGCTTACTAATCACGGGATCGATGAGAGCCGCACCTTCAGCAGCTGTGGAAGCAATGTTAAACCTCCCTCCCTTGATATTTGTATCATAGTTGAGGCAAGGACGACACAAAAGGGTGCTTTCAGATGCAAGTGCAACAATACAAGGCACATCCTAGCAAGGTAGAGCCATACCTCAATAACGTAGGTAATAAAAGAGCTAAACCTTGACAAGCAAAGAGACTCGATGCTTCAAAGGCTTTTATTAGAAATACCTTTCGACTTAACATTGGGAAGACAGAGTATATATACTCTGTCTTAGAGTAAACGTGAGGACTAAATGCGAACGAGACTACGTGTGAATCAGCCATCCACCTACTGGTGGTGAGGATAGAAAAACACTAGAAAGCAAGGAGATTGCATTTGGAGCTTTCCATAACACCGAGGGTGCGTATGACAATACGTCATTCGATAGTATACTTAGTGCAGTCCGCAGTCATGATGCTGAAAGGACATCAACCAAATGGATAAAATCCATGTTACAAAGCAGAACTATACAAACTACAGTTGACGACGATACAATTCGTGTCTCTGTCATTAAAGGGTGCCCACAGGGTGGGGTACTGTTGCCACTCCTCTGGGATCTGCTTGCTGACAGCCTGCTTGTGTCGTTAAACAGAAAAGGGTTCTAAATCTAAGGCTATGCGCATGACATTTGAATAAGAGGGAAGTTTCCTGGCATTATTTCAGAGCTTATGCAGGTAGAATGATGGTGTAAGGAAGAAGACCTTCGGGTTAACCCCCAAAAATCTACCATAGTGCCTTTTACGAAAATGAGTGAATTGGAGGATATAAAGCTTCCAATTTTCTACAACGAGCAATTAAAGGCAAGTGGCGAGGTCTTCATATGTCATTTGAACATAACGACCTAGGAATTTCCGGGATAAGAAGTCACAGATAAGAAGACTGGACGATAATAAACAAGATCAGGCAATACTGGACAAGGTGAGACCAGACCAAATAACACATGGCCAGAAAAGACCAGACAAACTATACAAGACTAAATACCAAGTGCCAATGGCATCCCTGGATAGCGGATGAGCGGATATAGGGCTGAGGCACTTTGTTGTCCAGGGAGTGAGAAATCACCACCAAAGGCGGAAGAATTCACTAGAATCAACGGCATCAGGATGGAGAAGTGAAAAGGACCTTACGGTATCTCACGACAAAATGCTTGGAAAAAGTTGAAAAGAAATATGGATTCTACGAATACTACGCGGACCTCTGGAGTGGAGAGTGTTCGAAGAATGCATTCAAGAAAAAAAAATAAGAATTGAGGAGGCAGAATGGAACCTACATAGCAGAACACAAAAGAAGAAGGCGAGGTCAAGCATACCTAGACATTGTCCTAGATGCAAAACTGGCCTGGAATCAACACCTAACACGGGCGACCAACAAATAAAAAATGGCATTGATGATGACCAGGAGAACAATTGGCAAATCGCTGGGCGTAAAGCCAAACATGGTACATTGATTGTACAAGGCGGTAGTACCCATCTTGACATATACGTCCACAATTTGGTGGACCAAACTACGACAGAAGCAAGCTATAAACAAACTCCCCAGCATACTAGCCTGCTTACGAATCACGGGATCGATGAGAGCCGCACCTTCAGCAGACAAGAGACAAGACTAGAGAGCCGCACCTTCAGCAGCTCTGGAAGCAACGTTAAGCCTACCTCCCCTGGACATTTTCATCATAGGTGAGGCCAGGATGGGAGCTTTAAGATGCAAGTGTAACAACACAAAGTAAATCTTAGCAAGGTAGAGTCATACCTCAATAACGTATGTAATAAAAGAGCCAAACCTTAACAAACCTCGATGCCTCAAAGGCAATTTCATTCCAATTACCCTTCAAAACATAGCTACAGTGGACAGAAGGGAATTACCATAAGAAAAACTAAGCAGACCTATTCTGGTACACAGACGGCTCCAAGAAAGACTGTGGAACTGGCGCTGCAGTATGTGGTCTGTCTTTTAGGCGCAGCATAACTGTGCACTGGAAAGACACACCACGGTCTTCCAAGCGGAAATTCTCGCAATCGAGACATTTGTCGGGAAAAATCTAAGAATGGACTACAGAAGTAGAAACTATCTATATTTCTATATTTCAGGGACAGTCAGACTGCGATAAACGCTCTAACATGTTGTAGAGGCAACGAGCCGTTACATTTTCATTTCTTAGTTTACGAGGGCATTACAATAATTACCTAAATATTTTCGGACAATTTCCGAAAATATTTTATTAGGGTCGGTAATGTAATCCTCGACCAGATTAAGAAATATTTGTATTTTGAGTTTTACGAAGGCATTACGGGGATTACACAGGTGTTTTCGGATAAATTTCCAAAAATATTTTATTAGGGTCAATGGTGTAATCCCCGGGGAAATTACAAGATGTTTTTCCCGAGAATCGGTAATCACCAAAGCGACAAATAGCCGATAATAGAAAAATAATCACCCCCAGATAAGGGACCAGTATAACTGGAAATAATATAAATACCTGGACCCCCGAACAAGCAAGACAGTCACCAATTCGACTCCAGTTCAGTTCAACTGTGAGGTGCAACCAACCAACGAGTCCAGTTCAGTCCAGCCAGTGGACAAATTCACACCGGTCCAGCCAGAGGACCCAGTCAACCAGACTCAGCTAGAAGTGCAGACAGTCAAGCAAGTTCAGTTCAGCACTAGTTCAGTTCAGTCCAGCCAGTTCAACCAGATTCAACTAGCAGCCAGTTCAACCAGAACAGTCCAGTTCAGAGAGTCAAGCTCCACGCATTCCCTCACAAGTGTTTGTATCCCTTGAACATTTGTATAGATATCCATGTAAATAAATTCCTCTGCAAACCGCGAGTGATACATTATTCCACTGCGTGTACCACCCACAAACGTGATTGACAAGAGAAAACCGATCATCTACAAATTGGTCGTCGTGATCGAAAAGAGATAATAAGCACTCAAATATGGAAGCAAACGCGCCAGTCCGCATTATCGGAAAACTACCTCGTTGGTTTCCCCGCGTAGAAGCCACGTTCAAAACCAGCGGAAGCACAAGCAAGACAGTCAAGCAACCGACAGTCAGGCGCAAACAGTCAGCAAGTCGACTCCAGTTCAGTTCAATAGACAGGCGCAAGTTAATAAATCAACCAACGAGTCCATCATAGTCTCAGCGACCGTTGCAGCCGCAACATGACCACTTTTATACCGACAACCCCCAACGAAGCCGCCGCACAAATGTATCTTGACCCAGCCTACCTGGACACCCTGGAGGACAGCGTCATCGAGGAAATGTTAACCTACATAACGAAAAGGAGAAAGACCGCCGAAAAGACCACCGAAACCGCCGCCGAAAAGCTCACCGAAACCGCCGCCGAAAAGCCCACCGAAACCGCCCCCGAAAAGACAACCGTAGCCGCCCCCGAAAAGACAACTGAAGCCGCCCCCGAAAAGACAACTGAAGCCGCCGCCGAGAAGTCAACCGAAGCCGCCCCAACGAAAACCACCGATGCCCCCAAAAGTACAACCACCGATGCCGCCCCCAAAAGTACAACCGAAGCCGCCACCAAGAGAAGAACTGAAGCCACCACCAAGATAAGAACTGAAGCCGCCCCATGGAGAAAAGTCACACTGACGGACACATACCCGACCAAGAGAAAGAGGAAACTATCAAACCAAGAAAAATCAAGAAAAAAGCCAAACTGGAGAGGACCAAGAATCAACCAAGAAAACAGGACCCACCCGTAGCCAAGCAGAACCGAACATAGCCTACCGAAGAAAACCAAGGAGAGAAAAAAAAACGAAAGACAAGCAACAACAGACGACAACAACAGACTAAATAACAAAACAACAACCGAAAAACAAAACAAACGACGGCGGAAGCACGGGCTCACGCCCACAACCGGCATAAAACAAAGGATCCCATGGGGATCAACGAGTCCAGTTCAGTACAGCCAGTGGACTCATTCACACCGGTCCAGCCAGTGGACCCAGTCAACCAGACTCGGCAAGCAGCCAGTTCGACCAGACTGAACCAGCAGTCAGTCAACCAGACCAGTCGAGTCCAGTTCCACTCATTCCCTCAACAGTGTTTGTATCTCTTGTACCCAGTCAGCGAAGTGACACCAGTCCAGCCAGTGGACTGTCACACCGGTACAGCCAGTGGACCCAGTCAACCAGGCTCGGCCAGCAGCCAGTTCGACCAGACTCAACCAGCAGTCAGTCAACCAGACCAGTCGAGTCCAGCTCCACTCATTCCCTCAACAGTGTTTGTATCTCTTGTACATTTGTATATATATATATCGTCCATGTAAATAAATTCCTCTGCAAACCGTGAGTGATACATTATTCAAACGCGTATCACCACAATGTTTTAGAATAAAATCTAGGACAGTTTGGGAGTGCCTTCACAACTTAAAACGCCTGGTACAGCACAACGGCGTTACGCTTGCATGGGTGCCAGACCACATATGTCTGGAAGGAATCGAAAAGGCGGACGCACTTGGAAAAGAGGACGCTGCTGCAGCGCTCCCGATTGAAAGGGAGAGGTCTTACGTTACCAAAACCATGACCCGTAAAATAATAACAGAGTGGACCATTGAAATCACCAATTACAATGGGTCCGCACAAGTGGCCTGCAACACTGCAAATGGATTATAGGTACCATATGTAAAACCTTAACAGCTGAAATTTTGCGAATGTCCAGGAAGCAGATTGTAACTGTAGCAGGTCTCTTAACGAGGCACTGTGCACTAATAGGAAACATGCAGAAGATGGGCATCTGTACAGATGAACTAGTGTGCAGACTCTGCAACGAAGAGGACTAAACTGACTCTCATATAATCTTCCATTGTGAAGCAATCGCGCGCACAAGTCACATAGACTTTTGGACCTAATACATGGTCTAGATATTTGCTGAATGGATCAATGTGGGGGAATACAATAGGCCTATGAAGTCACAGTGTTTTCAAGGGATGTAGGTCCTTGAACCCACATTTGCATGATGAAAAATGCTAGACTATACTATATGTAAGACTAAACAAGACTAAACGAGATTAAATAAGACTAAAAGACCAGAAATCTGACACGATCAGACAACACCAGATAGGACCAGACAGCATTAGAGATAACTAGATGAGACCAAACAAGAGTAGAAAACGCTACACAAGACCAGAAAAGATCACAGTATATAAAGGTATTAACATTAGGTATTATTATTAGATGAGAATTTATATTATTCCACTAATTAATAATTAATAAAATACGACCTGTATTAATAATTGTTTTTAGTCAAAAGTGTTTTTATAATAGATATAATAATAATGTTGAATAATAATATTAAAATGGAAACTGATAATGAAAATGTTGATTATAAGCAAAAATATACGAATTATTTGATGAATATTTCGTAATAATGCGCGCACCACCGTATTATATTTAATTGTGAATAATTTTGAGTAAATTTTCATCCCTTGATTAGCAATGTGCGTATTATTAAAATGAAATACGTGGAAGGTGTGTTCTTTAATATTAAATGTATCTACGTTTATAATCTCTAAAAATTATCCATGCAGTTTGTTAAAACAATAGCCTGCCATAACGATCACATTTTACATATAAAAATTAATTTTCGTATTAATATTCCATTAGCATCTAAATTATATGTTTAGTATTCATAAGCACTCCAACCTACATATTATAAGAATATCCCATATCATATTCCTTATGAAAATCGACTATAAAAAAGAAAACATAATGATTAATTTCCTCGCGTAAATTAGCCTAAAAAACCGACTGGATTTTCGCAAATGAATTATTCATTATTACGGAATATCGGTTATAAATATAAATATATTTTTGTAAAAATGAACAATTTACCAACAAAATATATGTAAAAAGTATCACGAAGCGTCGTGGCGTGCGAAGTTAGTTTCATGAGGACGAAAGTTCTTGTGTTGTATACGTCAGGGCGCTGCCGTCCTCTTCGGCGCAGCGGCGATCGCGTGCGACAGAGCGAACAAGAGACGGTCAGGGCTTAATGAAAACAGCAGGAAGTTAATTTCAGACGTTATCTTCTACTGCATCGACCCGGATATACATGTCTAGATTTCTACCCGATGCACATATACCCACACACACAAAGCCTGAATTGTAAATTAAAACCAGAATATATTTATAAAATATTCTATTGATTATAGCTAATTCTATTTCAACTTTTTGCAATATAAAACAAAAATCAAAACTTTCATTCAACTAACTATAAGTTACAAACTGCAAATTATACATCTGTGGAATTTAAAAGGTCAAAATCTGTGCAAAATTTGTATTTGCAATAAAATTTTTTGTTTATTCTATACCAAGGGTGGCGAAAAAACTTTTTTCCGGCCGCGTGCGAATTTTTTTAAATTTCACATTTTGAAATGCTGACGTGCCAGGTCTACTTTTACAATGTGATAGTGAAAATCAGTTACCGTATTAGCCTGAATATTTGACGTGTTTTGTGCGCCTTTTGAAATTACGGCTAAACCAATTGACGGATTTTGATAAAACGTTGTATGATTTGATATTCCTACGAGATCTCAAAAATTCCCAAATTTAAAAATTGTAACTTTGTAAATACGGCTTTCGTGAATTTTTGAAATTTGTAAATTTTTGTGCATCTTTCGCAATTACGGACAAACCAATCAACGAATTTTGATGAAACTTGGTATGATTTGATGTTCTTGCGAAATCTCACAAATTGCCAATTTTCAATATTGTAGCTTTGTAAATACGGCTTTCGTAAATTTTGAATTTTTTTTTGTTGCGTTTTGAAATTATGGGCAAATCAATCCACGGATTTTGATAAAACGTAGTATGATTTGATTTTCTTACGAGGTCCCACAAATTGCCAAATTTCAAAATTGTAGCTTTGTAAATGCGGCTTTTGTGAATTTTTGAAGTTTGTAAATTTTTGTGCGCCCTTTGCAATTACGGACAAACCACCAATCCACGGATTTTGATAAAACGTGATATGATTTGATATTCTTACGAGATCTCACAAATTCCCAAATTTCAAAATTGTAGCTTTTTAAATACGTCTTTTGTGAATTTTTGAAGTTATTTTGATGAAATTTTTGTGCGCCTCTTAAAATTACAGGCAAACCAATCGACGGATTTTGATAAAACGTAGTATGATTTGATTTTCTTACGAGGTCCCACAAATTGCCAAATTTCAAGATTGTAGCTTTGTAAATGCGGCTTTTGTGAATTTTTGAAGTTTGTAAATTTTTGTGCGCCCTTTGCAATTACGGACAAGCCACCAATCCACGGATTTTGATAAAACGTGATATGATTTGATATTCTTACGAGATCTCACAAATTCCCAAATTTCAAAATTGTAGTTTTTTAAATACGGCTTTTGTGAATTTTTGAAGTTATTTTGAAGAAATTTTTGTGCGCCTCTTGAAATTACAGGCAAACCAATCGCCGGATTTTGATAAAACGTGGTATGATTTGATACTCGTATGAGATCTCACAAATCTCCAAACTGTCGCGTTGTAAATACGGCTTTCGTGAATTTTTGAAATTTGTAAATTTTTGTGCGTCTTTTGCAATTACGGACAAATCAATCGACGGATTTTGACGAAACTGGGTATGAATTTATATTCTTACAAGATATCACAAATTACCAAATTTGAAAGTTGTAGCGTTGAAAAAGCGGCTTTGGTGAAATTTGTAAATTTTTGTGCGCCTTTTGCATTTACAGGCAAACCAATCCACGGATTTTGGTGAAACGTAGTTTGTTTTGATAATCTTATGAGGTCCCAAGAATTGCCAAATTTCAAAATTATAGCTCTGTAAATACGACTTTTGTGAATTTTTGAAGTTTGTAATTTTTTTGTGCGCCTTTTGCAATTACGAACAAACCAATCGACGGATTTAGATGAAAGTTGGTATAATTTGATACACTTGCGATATCTCACAAATTGCCATATTTCAAATTTGTAGCTTTGTAATTACGGCTTTCGTGAATTTTGGACATTTTTGTGCGCCTTTTGAAATTACGGGCCAAAAAACCAATAGTGGGATTTTGATAAAACGTGGTATGATTTTATATTCTTACGAGATCTCACAAATTCCCAAATTGCAAAATTGCAGCTTTGTAAATACGGCTTTGGCAAATTTTTTAAATTTGAATATTTTTGTGCGTCTTTTGCAATTACTGGCAAACCAATCGACGGATTTTGAACACGTCTTATATTTTACACCATTGATGTTGCACAAAAGTAGATTAGATGGGAAGCTTAAAAATTTATTTTAGAAAATAAATTAGATAAATAGTTTAGATAAATAGATACTTTAACAAGTTTAGAGGGCATGCGTGAGATGTAGTTCGTGTGCCAATAAAATTTTTCTACGTGTCAGCTGTCACACGCGTGCCATAGGTATGCCACCACTGTTCTATACAATGCTAAGCCAAGATTTTGATTTAAATGTTTAGACAGACAAGACTAGACTGACAAAACTTTTTTTTATTAAGAAAAGGGTTTGTAACAATATAAAAGACATAGTATAACCAAACCCATTTTCCTCCCACTTTTCCCATGAAACCACTGTAGTATTACTTTTGCCTGTCAATTTGTCCCGTTCACCTCATACATCCTTTTGTTTCGTATTCATTATTTTTCTTAAATTTCTTATATAGTTATAGTTCCTCATGTTTCCTCACTCTCCAGCATATACCCAGTAACATTTTCCGCAGTTACTCTTTCGCCTATGTTTTCCGTCATTTTTTTTCCATTGCGCTTCCCATCTTGGACAATCGAAGACTGTATGTTCCGCTGTATCGTCCTCTCCACAGTAGTAACAGTCCGCCGTTTCTGCTAGTTTGAACCTTTGAAGGTAGTGGCCAAAACATCCATGCCGCGCCAATACTTGTGTGATACGCATTTTTTTACATTTGGTATGAGCCTTCGAGGTCCATTCCACCTTTCCCTTCAAGTTCTCCCATCTTTTCTGCCACAGGTTTGTTATCAGTGTTCTGCACTCTGATGCGGATGGTTTCTTGCTTGTGTCTTCCAGCCTTCTATATCTTCCTTCTATTATTAGATCGATAGGTGGGCTTCCCGCCTCCACTCGCAGTGTATCGCTAAATACAGTTCGGTATGCGCAACAGACTCTAATCAGTATCTTTCGCTGGATACGTTTTAAAATTTGATTATATTTTTTCTTTGCCATGACCTTTCGCCATATAGGTGCACCATGGAGTATGATGGAGTAAACTACCGATGGGATCAGCCGTCGTTTGCTACATCGTGGTCCTCCGATCTTTGGCATTAGTCGTCCTAGATTGGCCGCCACGGCCTCGGCTTTCATAGCTATTTGTATCACGTGCTGTGTCATACCCATATTTCCATTGAATATGACTCCAAGATACCTCAATGTCTTTGATATCGTTATTATTGCATCTTCTACTATTATTTCCATTTTTGAGAGCTTTCTCCTTCCTGGTAATATTATAGCTTCCGTTATAGTCGGTACCAGTTTTAGGCTATTGGAGTTTATCACCGGCTCACTCTTTGTAGCGCTTCGTTTATTTTAATACACAGCTTCTCTTCTTTATTGCCTCTTACGATCACAGCCAAGTCGTCCGCATAACCTATTAGGCACTAGCCCAAGTCTTCACGAGCTCCACCGGTATCCCGTCTGGTCTTGGGGCCCTTCTGTTTTTCATTTTACTCCTGCAGGCATGCACAGCCCTGGTACCTGATCGTAGAAGATATTCCAAAGTAGCGGTCCTCTCTTGTTCGTTGTCTTGGTCTCTTGTTGACGTTTCTTCTTATATTTATCTGGGCAGTCTTTCCTATCATTAGGTCCCGTTCACTAAGGTAACTGCATACCATCTGTACTAAGTACGGTGGTATCTTACGCCTGACTAGTTCTACAACATTTTCCATCCATGGAACAGAGTTGAATACGTTTTGCACGTCGAGGGTCACCATAACGTGCATGTACTACGCGCATCGTACGCGTGTCTCCTGTACTATGCTCATTGAATCGATTCTAGATCTTCCTTTCCGGAAGCCGAATTGCCTTTCTGATAGATTCCCTGATTTTTAGAGATTGGTGAAACCATCCCATGTTATAGATCAGCGTTTCTCAAAGTGGGCGATATCGCCCCCCAGTGAGCGATGACGTCGTTTTGGGGGTCGCTAGGTAGTCAGGGGGCGATATAGGGGGCGGTAGGTAGCCAGGGGGGCGATATAGGGGGCGGCAGGTATCACAAGCTATATAATGTATTTCTGTTAATTTAAAACAAATACGTTCGACAAAATTGTTCCGTGTTCAGTGTTGAGGCCGGTCCAGACGCTCCGTTTTGCATAACGTTTTGTCTGCGCAGTTTTAAGACGGAATGAAAACGTTGCAATTTGTAAAGCGTCCACATGGTGCAGTTATATCTGTATATTTCGCACAGTTTTAGTGACATCGTCATGGAGGAGGTACTACTCTGGTCAATTTTGGCATGCTGTGTTGTTAAGAAACTGATTAGCATAATCTTAATCTAATTTAATATTATCTACTTTTAGAAACAAAATTTAAAAAATGGTTTTGACCAAAGACCAAATAAAATAAAATAAAATTGTTGGGTCTTAACATCGAGATATAATTTATTAATAATAATATAAGTTGCTCTTTATAGAGATATAATATATTAATAATAATATATTAAATAAGTACGTACAAATAAACTTGTCTGCACAGTTCATGGATATCGATGCTCTTTAGCTCAGTTATCGCTGCAACTGTACCGTCTCCGCGCAGTTCTCAAAACTGCGCAGTTTTGCTGTCCACACGCAACGTTTTAACTGCAACGTGTTGAACTGCGCAGACAAAACGTTGTGCAAAACGGAGCGTCTGGACCGGCCTATATACAAACGGCCACGCTCGTCTGCTATTCGCTGCTGGTCGAGTATCGATAATCGCACGCACACACACACACAGCCAGCGTTAATAACTCTACCAACTTTTCGGTAGATCTACCACCCTTTTAGTGTCTGGCCCAAATCTACTACCTTGAAAAAAATCTAACAACTTTTCAAGTTTCTGAATTTTTTTTTTATTATTTCTGTAAAAATTATAACGCCTTCACCTTTTTTTCACGAATTTTTCTTTCTAAATTCGTGAGGGATCCCCGCATGTCAATTTTTATTTGAAATATTTCAAAAAGTATCACAATTATTGTTGCTAATTAATTAAAAAATAATTTATTATTAATCTAAATAGGTTGTCAGACCTAAAATTACAATTTTCGAGCTTTCGTTTCAACTTTGCTAGATTTCTAGTGAATATTTAAGTATTTTCGTTGTTTTATAATAAAAATTTCGTGATTTGGGGGGCGTTAGCATATCACAGGTGGGCGATGAGACAAATAAGTTTGAGAAACACTCTTATAGATAATCATAAAAACTTAAAACAAACGGAACACATCCTGAATATATAAATATATATTCAGCCTTTCCGCAGCTCTATAACAATTATTGAGTCTTTTTAGGACTACCAAAACAAATTTCACTGAGATTTGTTTTGATAGTCCTAAAAAGACTCAATAATTGTTATAGAGCTCCGGAAAGGCTGAATATATTTATATATTCAGGCAGTGTTCCGTTTGTTTTGTCGAAAAGTCCGTGATTTTTCGATATTTTCCTTGATTCTGTTGCTTAGAAGTTGCTTTTTTAGAATTGCATTTTCCCCATTGTGGTTAGCATACATGGCCAGTGCGGGTTGGTAGAGTTGAGAATTCATTTCCTTAGTTCTCTGTTTTAATGGTTATACAGCCATGACTCGGTCGTCAGAGCCTCTTTAGTTTTCTAGCAGTGAGCACCAACGTGCAGGCGAGGTTGACATTTGGGTCGGATGGTCAATGTTTATAAGGTTAGATAAGAAGTATTAGACAGACAAGACTGGACAAACAAGACTAGATAGACAATACTAAACAGACAAGACTAGATGGACATATTAATTAACGGATAAGAAATTTCAACAAAACTAATCTATCAGTGATAAACCAACAAGATAAAGTTGTTAAACAGATCATAGAGAAGCTTATAATGGTGGGTACAAATTTTTGTATAAATGTCCGAGTTTGTAAATTAATGATGTTGCTAATCCCTGGTCTATACGAATAAGATTATACAGATAAAGATACAGATGACCGAAAATAATAGATATAAAAATAAAACATATGGAATATATTATATAAAAACTGGATTTCCTTTGAAGTCCATTCAAAAATCTATCTTACAATTAGCATTTGGCTGGTTTACGAGCCACGAAGATTTTTGAACTAATATTGAACAGATAAATAAAGAGAAAGTTTGTACAAACAACATCTGATGACAATATTTAATTGGAAACATAATAACTGCAGTTTCAAAAGACGACATATCTCAAAATCAAATATATTTAGATTTATTGCGCATAGGCCTTGCCTTCTTTTGTCTGGAATGACCTGGTCTTATCTGATATTATCTAATCTTGTCCAATCTTCTCTTGTCTGGTTTTGTGTAGCCTTATCTGATTTTAGCCAATCCTGTCTGGTCTTATCTTATCCGATAATTTCTAGATCTATCAAATTCTGCTACGTCCTATTTAGTTTGATAAAGTCAATAAAAATATTGAAAAATATTCAATTTACTTTGTAACTATTCCGAATTATATATATTATAACAAATAAAAATAAATTATACAAATTTAAAGATTTACGACGCTCTCCGTTTAATAGACACCTTACCTCTAGCTAGATTTGAGATATATATATATATATATATATATATATATATATATATATATATATATATATATATTCGTACTTTAGTATTATCCGCTTTTTTCATCCAAATTGCATCATTTGCAATCGCTGAAATACTGGCTGGGAATTTAGGCATATCCCGTCCCTCCACATAAACTGATTGCCCTCTATGAAACCAGCGCCTTTCATATAATAATTTCCGCAAAGGCGCATCATTCACTGTTAATGTTACTTGCATTGATTGGTTTTGTACCACAAATGAATTTGAATTATACGAACTTTCACTAGGTTTTCTTAAAGGTGCCATAATTTTCTTCAAATCACTCTCAACTTCCTTTTCATCTAAAACGTAAACAATCTGTGCAGCTGGAGGTTTTCTCCGTTTTTCTGGCACAGGAACCGGATCGTTCGGCCTCCGTCTCAGCTTCCGAGTCATCACAGGCTTCACCTCCATTGAATCCCCAGTCAGTTCCATCGTATACCTCTCGGACTCGATCGTTTTCCTCTTATCCTCAAAATCCGATAACAGGTTTTCTTTGAGTTCAATTTTCTTCTCCTCGTACTCTTTCACAGCCGCTTTCTTCTTGAGGATGTAGTCTCGTTCCACGCATTCTATCATGTATTCTTTGTAGATGACGTTTAGACGGATTCGTTATTTGTAGATGCTTTCGAGTCTGCGGACCTTTTTGTTGTAGTCGTAGTGGTTTCCTTCTTTTAGTTGGTGAAGCTTTTTCTTTAGGGATGCGAGCTTGTCTTGATACATTTGTTCTTTGATTTCCATATGGACTTCATGTCTCGTATCTGTTTCAATTGCATCTTCAGTATACGTTATATACTAAAGGAAAAGGTTCTTCCTTTTTGCCTATTTGCTCTTTCCACTTTTTCACCCTCCTTAACAATTCCAAACCAATTCCCCTTTCATCCATACACTTCTTCCATTCTTGTCCTAGCCTTTTCTCCTGTTCCTTCCATTCATTCCTTGTACATTCTTCTATGCAATGTTCCCATCTATCCTCTCCAGCCCCACAAACTGTGCACTTACGATATTCTTCACTCATCCAGTATTTCCTACCACGCTCTTCACTTCCACACCTAAACCTTGCCAGTATGACCTGCGTGTCTGCCTCTTTCGTTGAGTATAAATAGGTAGGTAAACGACCCAGCACCTGAATCTTTACATATTCTTTGAAAAATCTATTGTTTGCAATTTGGTCTTGGCGTTCCTGTAACTCTACCTCTACTAATCGCTCACCTAGCATTTCCACCCAGTTTGCCCCTTCCCTATTAAGTTTTTCTAGTCCCTCGCCAGATATCCCTGCTCTTTCATATAATTTCCTTTTTTAATTTCCTATTCATTCCCCACGCATTCCCATTCTTCCCTCTTTCACCCTCCCGATTTGCCATTCTAAATACCTCTTTTATTATTCTTTCATCCCCCATTTCACTCACCTTGTATTCATATCTTATCACCCTGTTTTCCGCTAAAACGGCCAGCTTGTAGGCATTCACCTCTTGCAGAACTATGTAGCCTGGTGTCGATTTGTCTAACTTTAGGAATTTCTTGTAGAAGTTTTGTTGAACCCTCTCTATCTTCTCTTCCTCTCTAATCCCCCATACTTCCGAACCATAGGTCAAAACACTTCTCACACACACTTTCCATATTACCTCCGCCGCCCTAAAGTTCCCTTCAAAACTAGATCTCCATCCCTTCCCCATGCGTTCTGCCGCCACCCACGCTTTTTTTGACACATAATCCACATGCTCCCTATTAGTGCACCCAGTTCCAAACACATATCCTAAATACCAAAACTTTTGCACCTCCTCAATTTCCTTTCCTAGCCATTCGAAACGTTCTTTCCTATATTTACCTCCCCTTTTAAAACGCATCCATTTAGTTTTTCCCGCGTTTACATTTAGCTCTCTCTTTTTAAAATAACCTCTCAGCCTTACAATCAACTCCTTCATTTCTCTACAACATATCGTCACAACACTAACACTACCATATCGTCCGCGTAGGCTAAGCTCCACACTTTCTTTCTCCCTATAACCACACCTCCAGCTTGACCATCTGTCAACACTTTCTCCATGTCAGCCACATATAGATTAAAAAGTGTAGGACTCAACGGGCATCCCTGCCTCAGACCCTATCTTACTTCGAAATACTCAGATTCACACCCATTCACTCTAATCTTACATACTGTTTCCTTATATAACTCTCTTACATTCCCTATCACACTCTCTGAGATTCTCTTTTTTCCCAGGCACTCTACCAACTTCCCTCGATCTACCGAATCATACGCCGCCTTTAGGTCAATGAAAAGAGCAAACAGGCTCCTTCTGCTTATTTCTTGATCAATTATGTAGCGCAGGGTTACTAAATGCTCTATCGTACTCCGTCCCTCTCTGAAACTAGCTTGCATCTCTGGCACTAGATGCTTCTCCTCTATCTTTCTCCTCAACCGCTCGTCCAAGATTTTGGTGAAAATTTTATATTCACTAGCGTAATCCCCCTGTAGTTTCCTACATTTTCCCTATCTCCACTCTTATATATTGGGTGAATTATTCCCTCCTGCCAGCTCTTTGGTGCACTCTTTGCTCCCCTCCATACCAAATTCAATTCTTGGGTGATTCTAGTCTTAAACTCTTTCGGGATAGCTTTCTAGGCTTCGTTTCCTACGCTGTTAGGGCCTGCCGCTTTTTTTTGTTTTAGTGCTGCTATAACCTTTTCCACTTCATCAATCTTTATTTCTTCTTGGCCTAAATCTTCCAAAGCTTGTTCCTCCCTTACTCTTCCATTCCCTACTCTTTCCTGTGGCTCGACTCCTTCCAACAAAACCATAAAGTGACTTTTCCACTTTTCCATCGGAATGCTGTTTGGAACTCGTTCTTTCCTCGCTCCTCTTTCTTTTAAATACTTCCAGAGCTGTGCTTGTGTTTTGATGTCAAGTATGCGCTGACGTTCTCTTCTCTCCCAATCCTGTTTTTTCTTAGTCTCCAAATCTTTTAATTCGCCTTTCGTCTTTAACCAATCTTCTTTACTACTGGTGCCCTCTCGGCACTTTCTCATAACCTCTCTATACTTTTGTTTCTCCGTCATATATTCTTTGTCTGCCCATGATCTTCCCGGTGATGCTGTTGTGATTTTCTTCTTTACCATTCCTGCCTCCATATTCTCTATAATCTTGTCTATATCTTTTATTTCCTTCCAGTTTATTGCTTCCATTCTAGCCCTATACTTCTCAGTCACTTCGTTGTCCCATCTGGTAACCCATTTCTCCTCCCTAGATGCAATTATTGTTTTCGTCTTCAAGCTTATTGCCACTGGCATGTGCTCTGAATCAATTCTCCCTCTTATCTCCATCTCTTTAATTTCCTTCCTTGCCGGGTCATTTGCCACTACCAGATCTATAGTCGATAATCCTCCTGCCCCCACAAATGTGAAATCTCCCTCCCAGTCTCCTTCCACACACCCATTTACGACGTCCCATTGATTTTCCCTTACCCATTCCGCCCACCCTCTCCTTTCTGCATTTCTAACTTTATCCTTGGCTTTCCTTATTATTTCTCTACCTTCACTATCCATTGTGTGGTACTGCTCTTCCCCGATTCTAACATTCCAATCGCCTCCTACCAGTAACTTTGCCATTACCGTTCCTTCTCCATTCATTTTTATTGCCTCTTTAATTACTTCCAGTCCTTTGTTGTTGTATACCGTGGCCACTTGCCACCAGGCTTCTTCTAATTCCACTTCCCTGCACACTACGCCTTCTGCCTCTTCCAGTCTTCTTTCTGACTCTTTGATATTTCTTTTAACTCCTGTTAATATTCCCCCCTTTGCTCTTCCATACTTATATTCTCTCTGGGCCGGCTGCAATTTCCATCTATAGTCTTTGGGAAGTTTTCCTTTGCAGCTCTCCCATTCTCTTTCCTGCATCCAGGAATCCACCTCAACCAATCCAATTATATGAAATTTCTTGAGAAACATTATAATAGATCTGTTATCGCTTTCCAATTTCATCTTCAGTCCCGCCACATTCCAAAAGAGTATCTTAATATTTTCCGTTAACCGTTCATCATTGTTCTTTTGTCTTCTTGCCATCTGTCTCTCTTTTATTTGAAACAGACTTAGTTTTTTGGCATAATTTTCTGAGACTCCTCCCATGTTACCCAATTTCCATCCACTTCCATCTTCTTATAACCGATCTTCACTTTGTGCCCTCTATCTTTTAGTATCTTTGCTTTCTGTCGCAAATCCTTTTGAATTTCCTGTTCTTTCTTAGTAAAATCGTCTTGGATAAAAATATCAGACCCCTTCAGCTTATATTTATTTAGCATTATTTTTCTCTTTACTTCCCAACTTGTCAATTTTGCGACAATTGGCCCTTGGTTCGAACCTTTGTCTCCTATCTTGAACATGCTTCCTACCCCTTCTTTTACTCCAAATCTTTCTTCCAATAACCTCTTAGCGTCTTCTAACCATCTCTCTCCTTTTACCCCATGAATCACAATATTATTTTGTATTTCCTTTCTTTCTCTTCTTTCTTCCATTTCTCTCAGTTGTTTTACTTCCTCTCTTAGTGAGTCTTGATCATTCTCCCCACTTCCGACGGAGTTTTTTCTCTCTATTATGTAGTCTACTTTGTAACTAGAACCTCGTTCTCATAATTAGACTGTATAATATAATATATTAAATGTTCCGGTAACTATTATTTTAAGATAAATATTTTGTAAAACTATTGGACAATGTTTCAAAGTCGATAATAATGTCACGATCGTAATAATTTAGTTTGTATATTAATAGTAATTTATTCTAAAAAAATGTGCAAACTTACTGTACAGCGAGGTTACCAGAATGTTGAGTACGAAATATAGATTAGTAACATATTGTACAGCAGCAGTAAATATTTGTTTTAGTAATTGTCAGTTTCATATTTCACATTTCAAATGTCTTCAAATATAATTTCTAGTTAATCGCATACTATTATTAGAATTTTCTCGCAAAATTTCAGCTTACTGCTAAATATTTCGTTTCCATATTTTGCAAACGATGAATATTTTTAGGCGTAACTGTAAATTTAATTTGTATGTTGCATTGTTGCACAAATCTAGTATGAAATAATTATTTTATGCTGTCAATTAAAAATAATACTGACTAAATATGTAATGTACAATGCAGTAAATCAATATTTAAAATAAATGTCATATTGATAAATGGCTGGACCAATATAGATCACATGTCTTGTCTTGTCTGCCTTGTCTTGTCTGTCTAGTCTTGTCTGCCTAGTTTTGTCTGTGTGCAAATGCAAGTCACAGTGAGATGGCCACGACTAGAGAAGTAGGTGGACAAAGAAGGACAAGAATTATTAGGAATATTGACGAAACAACAAGGGGAGAAATATAAGAAGCCATTAAAGAAGCACTAAGGGGAAAGCCAAAAGAAAGTGTAATTATAGTACATACTCTGAAAACAGGGAGAGAACGGAGCACGCTTGTAGCAACTGTCAGTATGGCAAAAGCTGCTGCACAGCAAATACTGGACAGACGAAGAATTAAAAGAGGTTGGAGCAGCTGCTGGGTCCAAGAGCTCTTCATCCCTATAAAATGCTACAACTGTAAGAGACATGGCATGCTGCCAAAATGTGCAAAAAAGAAAAATATGACATGACAGGAGTCTGCCTCAGGTGCTACCAAAAAGGACAGCCAAAGAATGCCTGAATGCACCAAGATGCTATGAATGTAACACCGGAGGGTGAAGGTGTGAATTATACAGAAACCCGTTAAGGGACCTGAAAGAGAGTATAAAGACCGAGGAAAGAATAGAGACGAAACAAATCCGGCAAAGAAAGGAACTGTTTGTCAAAATGCTTAAAATCCTACAATGTAACATGAACAGAAATGGAACAGCACAAGAACTTCTCCGAAAAAACTGTCCTGGACCACAATATTGACATAGTGATTGTCTCGGAAACAAACATCAAACTGACAAAAAATGGACCATACTTCACAGATGATAAATGCAGTGTAGTAATTAAAGAAACATCCAACAAATGGCTCAAAGGAAAAGGACACGTGTAGATAAAAACTAGACACATAATCATTTACGGGTGCTACATCTCCCCTAACATACATCATCATCAGCTTTGACTCCACAACCCATTATGGGTCTTGTCCTCCTCTAGAATTTTTTTCCATTCGAATCTATTCTAATTGCTAATAGATTCTCCTGCACTTGGTCTAGATATCTTGTTATCTTGTTATATATTGTTTTGGCCTGCCCCGTGTCCTTTTCCCTACTTTTCTTTGTCGTGTAATAAGTTTTGCAGGCTCTGAATACTTCAATCGCTCGATATTCTATTCATCTTAATCTAGCAATTTTTATAGTATAAACTACATCCGTGTGTTCGTAAAAGTGGTACAGCTCATGGTTGTATCGCCATCTCCATTCTCCGTTTTCCTGAACTACGTTATTACATGTATGATGCAAGTTATTTGACGCTTGCCTACAAACTGGGACACCTTCGAAGTGGGATCGGGCAATACTGCATAAGAAAGGAGATATCACCAACTTGCAAAATTACAGACCCAAAAGTTTACTATCGCATATATATATATATATATATATATATATATATATATATATATATATATGGCTATTCACGAGAATCATTAACAAGAGGTTGACAAATAAATTCGACCTATATCAACCTCGCGAGCAAGCTGGCTTTCGAGCCTGATTTGGCACAAATGACCATATACAAATAGTCAAGTCCCTTAGCGAAAAATGCATCGAATACAATAAACCCCTCTGCATAATCTTCGTCGATTACGAAAAGGCCTTCAACACAATAAACGAGCATAAAATGAATTAAAAGAACCTTGGAATCGCCAAAAAGAATTGGACTACTTCAAGTATTACTTCCAGCTGTTGAAGATGAACTTGTTGAACACATCTTATATCTTGAATCTTCATTTTTAAGCCTTTCTATAGTTATTGGCAAAACTGATATAAGAACAACAAATAGGTGCTCAAAAGATATTTAATGTTCATGAACGTGGTTTTTCCACAGTGCAAAAAATGTGAAAAAATAGTGGGCCATAAAGGAAAGAAACGAATTAGAAGGGTAGTTAGTGGTAAAAGGGGAACCAACACAACTTTTGTTTGCCGCCGCAATGTTTGTTCCGCCTATGTTTATTTTCAAACGAAAGCGGGCAGCGCCACAACTAGGTAGAGGAGCACCAGCATGTAGCTTGATTGAAGCTCTTTATTAACATTGTCAAACCAGACCGTAACAGCAAAGTTATATTATTACTTGACGGCTTGCTGACGACTCATACAAAAAATTTAGAGGCATTAATTTTGGCACGCGCAAATGGAGTAATACTTCTACAGTTACTAGGGCACACCACACACCAACTACAACCTTTGGATGTTGCTGCTTTTGGGCCCATGCAAACATTCTATGATCAATGCCTTGACCACTGAATGACGAATCATACAGGTCAATGCATTACTCAATATGAAATATGTGAGTTAGTTACTACTGCTTATCCTAGAGCAGCTACTATTGAAAATGTAGTGAATGCTTTTAAAAGTTGTGGTTGTTGACACTTGAATCCCTTCGTATTTAGTTATGCCTATTTTGCTCCTAGTGTCTTCTTCGTCTCATTCTTCTGTGTAAGCACTATGTCCCTGTTTCTGTAAGTTTCTCCTCAGACCTTCGGCTCCTGCGATTTGGAAGTCCAGGAGTCTGTCCATCTCTTCGGTGGTCTTCCAGGAGGTCTCGTTCTGTTGGGTTTTTATGAAATGGTCCAATTAGCGATTCGGTGTGGCGTGATCCCGCCAGTATCTTCGAGGGGCTCTTGCCCAGCGCACGACGTCCTGGATTTGCAGATCAGCTCTGTTCTTAGAGCTCCTGACATGGTCTCTTAATGTGAGTCCGCATTTCGGTCGTTCTTAGCGCTTGTTTGGTGGTTAATGTAACGGCCCTTGTTTCAGCCGCATATGTGAGTATTGGCCTTACTGCTGTCTTGTATATTCGGATTTTACCTTCTTGCGATATGTGTTTGTTTCTCCAGATTATGTTATTTAGTGCGCCAGATATTCGTCGAGCCTTGTTCGTTGCTGCTCGTACCTCTAGCTTGAGGTCTCTTTCGCTTGAGATCTCTACTCCAAGGTAGGTAAAGCACATCACCTGCTCTATCACCTTATTGTCAAGTTCTAATTTGAATCTGGTTGCTGATCTGCTGGCTACCATGCACTTGGTTTTTTGATGGGAGATATCAAGGTTGTACCTCTTTGCTGTTTTGGAGAATGTCTGTAGAAGTCGTTGTAAGTCGTTTTCATTGTCGGCTATTAATACAGCGTCATCCGCGTAGCACAGTATGTTGAAGAACTGTGCTTCGCATAAAGTGCTTTAACCAAACCAGCGCCGGTCCCAAGCCCGGGTCAAAAAGAGGAGGGTTGGGGGACAAGGCTAGCAACCTACCCCCCGTAAAAAAACACCAAGCGCTCAAGGAAGCAATTCTCAAGCCTGGGAAGGACTGATACACGTTGACGACCACGCTCCTTGTGTAAGGGATGAAATTGAACCAGTTGAAGAGATTTCAAACAGCAATACATTTTTTTCCGAGAATGAGTGCAATTATGCTGAAGTTAAACTTCCTGAGGTTTCAATTGGATCCAACATTGAGGGCACAAATGAAGCAAAGGATAATTTGGAACCTATTTCTTCCTTAAATGTTTCTATTTTTGAAATATCACCAATTCCATAAAATGCTGGTAAGACGAAAAGCGGCTCAACCAGCAACTGTGCTCACTACTAGCCTGCATAAACAATTTGTTTAGGCTCTTAAGGAAAGGAAGGTAGCAAAGATTGGTGACAAAAACCAGAAAATGCAAAATGTAAAGGATATCTCCAAAAGAGAGTATAAAAAACGTAATTGTGACCAACCGAAATTGCTATCCTTCAACGAAGAGGAAAGATTTTGCTTTTTGTATCAAAAAGCACGTTTGGAAAACATGATCCAATGCGTGACGTGCAAAATATGGGTGCATGAATCTTGCGGCAGGGTTTTGAAGGAGGATAACATGTATTATTGTCCAAGATGTTAACTTTATTAAAATATATGTCACATATTTGAATTTGTATTTTATTTTGTAAAATATATGTTATATATTAATATAATTATGTCTTATATTATTATTTAGCGATATTTCAAATTTTAGGAATAAAAATTTCTAAAAAAATACTTCAATTTCCTAATGCACAATTGTTAGGTACGATTTTGGAAACTGATTTTGGAGATCCCAAAACGTTGCTTCCTTTTTTTTAATAAGGAAGACATAGCAGTAAAAATGCAACTAGGAGAAGCAGAAAGGACCAATTAATGAAAATAAACTTAAAAAATCTTATAAAAAGATGCTTTCTTATAAATATATCACAGAATGTCTTAATCAGTACGATTTGGGCAACTCTCCCCTAATTTAGTTAATCTTTTAGGTTTATATTTGTATTATTTAATTAGGATATATTATTTTTAGAATACGTATATATATATATATATATATATATATATATATATATATATAATAACAATATTTATTTTAAATTTCAAATTGATGGGTAAGTTTTAAAAATAAATTGCATGTGCTTAGTTGAAGTAATAAATATTTGATACGTCAACATACATCATATAAACGAACTAGAAGAAGCAATTAGTTTGAAATTAATTGTTTACACAAGACATTGATTATTGAAAAATAAACATCCGCCACACCACGTATGTTGTTGTTCTGTAAAATAAATTTCGCCGCCATGCGGTTAGTTAAGGATTTATAAGTGCAATATCAAATATGAAATGGTATACATCTGAATATTCGAATATAGATTTGAATAATAAACTATTTGATAAATGCTGTTTAATAATGAAGTATTTAATAATCGATATTTAAAGAATTTATTCAGGGATCAATAAATTATGAAGGGGATTTCCGAATTTAGCTTCCGACAATAATATTTTCATTCTGCCTCTAGGGCAGTGGTTCTCTTTTTGAGACTCTCTTTTTTAGACAGTGGAACTTTTTTTGCCGTGGCACCCTTATCGAGCAAAAAAATCTCGCGGCACCCTTGACGATCTACAAAAATAAGTTTATGTTGACAATGCAACATTGAGAGAAGTGACGGTTTCATTTAGTTTTTCAAAGATCTCGGAATGGTATTCGAATTTAAGCAGCCAATCGACATCAGTGAATTGTTGGATAAAAGGCTCTTCTGTAAATGTAACTAGTAGTGCATCTTTTAATTCAAATAGTTTGGCTAAAAGCATTCAGCCTGGACAGCATCCCAAACCTGGTTTTGAGAGCGGCCGTCAAAGCTGCCCCCACGATCTTCACCAGGGTGTATGACAGGTGCCTACGCGAAGGTGTTTTCCCGGACGTATGGAAAAGGCAACGCCTTGTCCTGATCCTAAAACCCGGGAAGCCCCCCGGAGAACCATCCTCGTATCGCCCACTGTGTATGCTTGACACGGCGGGCAAGATCCTGCAGAAGATCGTTCAGGAGCACCTCCGCGGCTGCGTGGATCATCAATTGTTATACAAACAGTACGGTTTCAGACCTGCGAGGTCGTCTACGGATGCGGTGGAAGAGGTGAAGCGCCACATTTACGGTCCACATAGGAGGAGGAAACTCTGTCTCATGGTTGTACAGGATGTGAGAAATGCTTTTAACTCTGCAAGATGGGACAAGATCTGTGAGGCCCTCTGCCGGGACTTCAACGTCCCTGGGTACTTGAGAAAAATCATCTCGAACTACCTCAATTACAGAGTACTATTCGCGGAGACGACGACTGGAGTCAGGGAGTTCAGCATCACTGCATCCGTTCCTCAGGGGTCGGTTTTTGGCCCGGACTTATGGAACGTCCTGTACAACGGCCTACTGAAGCTGTCCCTGTCAGGGCACTGTCGGCTGGTAGTGTACGCAGACGACGTGGCGTTTCTCATACCCAGCACCGACTGTGACGACATCGCTGCACTGTTCGAGGAAGCCATGCAGGCTATCTGGCAATGGATGGAGTCAGTCGGCCTCTCCCTGGCAGTACAGAAAACTGAGGCAGTGCTGTTCACTGGCAGAAAGGTCAGGACCTTAATGGTACTAACCTACCGCGGATGCACCATCAGGAGCAAACCTGCCATCAAGTACCTGGGAGTGATGCTGGACCAGAGGCTCAACTTCAAGGAGCACCTCAGATACGCAGGAAAGAAAGCCGCTACAACTGCCGCAGCTATCTCCCGGATACTGCCCAACATTGGAGGTCCGCGCGGTGCCAGGAGATGGGTGCTCGCCTGCGTTAGCACCTCGATACTTCTGTATGCGGTGCCGACCTGGGCAGAAATGACGCAGGTTTCCGCGTACCTAAGGCTGATAGCCCCAGCACACTGGACGACTGCACTCAAGATCGCATGCGCCTACCGGACTGTATCCGCAGATGCAGCACAGGTCATCGCTGGCCTGCCGCCAATAGACCTGCTAGCAAAAGAGCGCGTGCGACAATACAAAAAGAAGAAGGTGCCGGTTTAGGACGATCCCCAACAGACGGGGGGCCGACAACGATCCAGCACAGACCGAGAGGGCGATCACCCTAACACAGTGGCAATAAAGATGGAACACGTCAAGTAAAGGTCGTTGGACCTACCGCTTAATCCCATCCATCGAGCCGTGGATCTGCAGGATGCACGGTGAGGTGAACTATCACCTCACCCAAATCCTCATGGGACATGGGGGCTTCCGTGAGTACCTCCACCGAATAGGGGCAGCAGTAACACCCGACTGCCCCCAGTTCCCAAGGATCTCGGAGACGGCAGAACACGTCCTGCTGGAATGCCCCAGATTCCAGCAGGAGAGACAGAGATGGGAGTATAATTCTGACGCCCGCATAACCACCGCTGGATTCGGTGCGTCCCACATTCTCCAGAATACAACGTTCTGGGGGTCGTGCGTAAATGCATCTCCTCCTATTAAAAAAAAAATGTTTGGCTGAAAAAGAGGTGGAAGTGATCCATACCCATATCTTCGGCGGTACGTTTTAAAAGACTAGCTTGAAGCAGGCGGCTCTAAACATGATTAATTATCTTCACAGCACCATCCAATATGACTTTTAAAACTAAGAATGTCGATGGATCACACTGTGGCTGCTGGTGGCATTGTCTGCCACTTGCTTCGTTCAAATATCCATCGCTGCAAATATCAACACACTTGCTCCATTTCAAATCATTTTTCTGTATATATTTGTCGATAACTATGAAAATTTCGTCACCAGTGTTGTAAGTTTCAAGCAATTCACTCATCAAAAGTTCTTCTATGTGCATTTCGAATGGATACCTCACAAACACAAGAAAAACATCCTGCAACGTCGGTACTTTCATCAATCTGTAAACTAAAAAAATACAAATTTCCAACCTTATAATAAGCTCGTTTTCGAAAGATTCTGAAATTGTGTAAATTCGCTTGCTTATAGTGCTATTTGACAGCTTCAGAGTATCAATCTTCTTGGCCATGTCTGGACCTAGAATGCAACTTACAACATTCTTCACGCAAGACTTAATCAGGGTCTCGCCAATAGTATGGGGCTTTACAGATTTTGCTGTGTGTGAACTGATTTCAGTTGCGTTTTGATTTTCATTTAAAAAAATTATCTCCACCATGGATGACCACTTCTATGTACTAAATCACTTTTATGTACTAAACCAAAGCCAAACAATGTGAAGAAGCTAGGATCATATTTCCTTATTTTTCTTCAAATTATCTTTTGGTCGTGAGTTGCGTTTTCGCGGACTGAGGCACACGAACTTGAATGATTTAGACTAGTAGGTGTCTACTGGGATATTTCCCTTCCTCCGGCGATGTTGGTTGTCATTGAATCAAACAGAAGCTTCAGTGAGTTCATCACGTTTCCGTTTTAAAGACCCAGATTTTAGCCAATTGTCCATAATTCTGCAATAAAGTAGGAACTCAAATTCGTTTACCTTATACCGTTTAACACATATTTAACATTAACGTTTCTCTACGAAAGGCGTATATATACGTCTTAACAAATCTATCAATATATAAGAAAGGCTCAAAGTGTTCAACCAATACGTGCTCCCAGTAATGAAATACGGGGCGGAAACTCTGACCCTAACGAAGAAATCAATAAACAAACTTCAAGTAGTGCAAATAGCAATGGAAAGATCGATGCTGGGAATCACTAAAAGAGACAGAATGCCGAACATAACAAGAAGAAACAGAACAAAAGTCGCCGATATTATCGAACTTATCACAAAATCCAAGTGGAGATGGGATGGTCACGTGACTCGCACTAAAGACAACCGATGGACGAAACGAATCTTGGAATGGAGACACAGAGAAGACAAGAGAAGCGCAGGAAGACCACCTACCAGATGGACGGATGACGTTAAACGTGTGGCGGGAAACTTGATTAACACCGCGCAAGACAGAAGACAGTGGAAACACCTAGAGGAGGCCTATGTTCAGTGGACGAGAAATGGCTGATGATGATGAAGAAAGGCGTATATATACGATCTCAGTATAATATCGCGCCATATGTATTGATGGTTC
Organism: Phosphuga atrata; assembly: GCA_944588485.1. Lineage (NCBI taxonomy): Eukaryota > Metazoa > Arthropoda > Insecta > Coleoptera > Silphidae > Phosphuga > Phosphuga atrata. Next base: position 92,370,275 of record OX155892.1, on the reverse strand, counting down.
TCTCTGAAAGGGCGCCGCAGTCAAAAGGTTAATAAGAATCAGGTTGGAGAAAGTATTTTACAGGTACAGAACCAACAAATCGAACGCGTTCAGTCATACAAATATCTCGGATGCCAGGTAAACGAAAACTGGGATAATATGCTGGAGGTCCGTGCCCGAATTGAACAAGGCAGAGCACCATTTGTAAAAATGAAGTCCATGTTGTGTTTTTGAAGTTTGTCACTCTCCGTTCGCACTCCAGTATTACGTTGATACGTCTTCAGTATTTCCTTTTATGGAATTGAGGCGTGGACTCTAATAGACACCATGTGTAAAAAGCTGGAAACTTTCGAAATGTGGACGTATCGTAGGATGTTGAGAACATCGTGAATGGACAGAGTACGCAATGTGGTTGTGCTTACAAGAATGTCAAGAGATCTCGAAGTACTGCGAACACTTAAAAGACGAAAGTTGGAACACTTTGGACACATTCTCAGAAACGAAAATACAGATTTCTCAAATTAATAATAGAAGGAAGGATTGAAGGCAGAAGAGGATCCAGGCGGCGAAGAATATCGTGGCCAAAGAATTTGATACAATGTTATGGTGAGACAAGTCTCTTTTGAAAAGCGATCGACAAAGCATAGATAGCGCTAATGATTGCCAACGTTCGAAGAGGACAGGACACTTAAAGAAGAAGTAGGAAATGAGTTGATGGTCATCAAACGCATGAAGCAAAAGCGGCCTCAAAATCGGTCCATTCGTTTAGGAGCTACAATTCCATAAACAGCCACATATACGGACAGACTGACAGACTGGCAGCCTGACAGACTGACAGACTGCGAGACTGACAGACTGACAGACAGGCAGACGGACATACAGACACGTGAAACTTATAACACCCCTCTTTTTGTGTCGGGGTTTAAAAAATAGAGTTTGAAGATATAGTAGAAGATTTAGAACTACAGATATATCTAATCGTAATTTAAAAACGCCAGAGTAAGTATGAATTACAACGTAGTAATAATAGTCGCAATTATTCTATTCACTATCGTAATCGTAACCAATTCAAACCAGCAGCATACTTATCTGATTAATAATATTTGTATATTTGATTTGTAATAATTAATCATAATAAATATAAGATCATCGCAGAAAATTGTTTTTGTCATTCACTTTTTATACTTTCAAACAGGGCCCCAAATTCTTGTGTGCCCTTGTGAGCCCCGGCATAGCCTAAGACGTTGTCTTGTTGTTTAGGAACTTAAATATTTCAACTCGCCATGCCATTGGAAATAATATTATTAAATATTTCAATTTGCGTATTCTAACTCACATGCTCATATTATTAAATAATTCAATTTACTTAAACTTGCACACTTATTGATAATGGTTAAATATAAAAATAGTTTAAGGACCAAATAGAACAAATAAAAGTTGTCTTGACTTTTACAAACAATTTTAAGGATTGACTTTGCGTAGTGGCTTACAGAATTTTCTCGTATTGGCGTTAAGACCCTCGTTAACATTTACCTTTTTACCAGAATCATTAACGTGCTGAAAAATAACGTGAGAGTTACAAAATAGACCGAAGGGTCAGTTTAATTGCTAAAAACTACAGAACGTATAGCAAGTTTGATGTTCCCCGTAACTTTTTACCTTTATTTACATCTTTTTATTTAAATTTTGATTTTTTTTACATCCTAAGTTAATGTTAAATAGTTAACTGTTATCTCCGTACTCAAACGAGATACGATATGTATGTGTGTGTGTGTGCAAGTCACGTGATCATTTTTATTTTCATAAGATATCCTGTATCTGGTGCCCGTGTCTGGGTGACTTCACAATGCGGTGACATGTTCCAGACGTACACGCAAGTTTTTGAGCAGAATCGTCTCCTCGCAGAGAACATTCGATTTCTCTGGTCGCTTGCAGCGAACGTTGCGAGCTCGTCCCTCGGAGGCTTGCGTGTGTGGGTTCAGCTTTTTCTTGTTGCGAAAATATTTTTAAATTTGACTCGACTAAACTCTCTCTGTCTTTCTAGTCGAAGTTTTCTCCGCTTATTTTATTTTCTGCGGGTTTTTTTCGCTACCACCGCTGCAGGTCATATTTCTAACATGATCTACTCGGGAAAATAAAAACACGAAAAGTTTTTCAGAACATGGAAATTATAATTTCGCTAATCACGAAATGCTAATGTCTTGCATTTATTTATGAAAAGATTTCCTGCGATCGGTTTCTTGTGCTGTGGCACGACTTTAAACATAATTTAAAACCGGTCTAAAAAAATATATATGTAACAAACATTTTTACTTATTTTTTTGACCGTGATATTGATTTTAAGTTGGCTTTGCACGAACCAAGCCTTGCCTCTCGTCTACTGAATCTAATTAATTATGAAACATGGCATACATTAAATATTCTATTTTTGAACTATTTGCACATTGAATTTTAATTTGTAAACTTTATGGCGCCTCAACGGGGATATATAAAAAAATAATTCCCATTTCTTTTAATACAACAAAAATGTTTCTAACTGCTTGATATTTTTTTAGAAACTATCAGCGAATTGAATTTATTATTGCGAATGCGACCAGACTGTTTTAATTAGTATGCAGGAAATCACATAAAGAACTTCCGGTCTATAAAATGCCTCATACTTTGTTAGCATTGTTTTTAAGGATGCATACACGTTACACTTTTACGTAGAAACGTATTTTCCTATTAACCAAATAAATTTTAAATTTCAACCAACGTATTTAAATTTTCAGAAAAAAAAAACAATACTATTATGTATTCGAAGGTCATACGTAGGTTACATTCAAACAGTTCTTGAAATCCATGACTAATTTAAAACAATATTCGCACTTTTTATTAACATTTTTTTAATTTGTTTCCTCAGAAACATTTAAAATCTGTACAATAATTAATCAAAATTAATGTAATATTTAGTATTTACTATAATTTGCAATTCGGGGAATTGTTCACTATCGTCATAATAAATGAGTGTTACTAGAATCACTAATCAAAGTAGACATATTTAATTATACTTGTTATATTGTTCTAAGAACATACCTTATTTACTGTTTGCATTTATTCTACTCAAGTTCAATAAAAATATTTAAGAAAAAAGTAATTAAAATATAAAATATAATCATTACTCAAATTTAGAAACTTTAATAAATTAAGATATTATTTCTATAAAGAAGTCAATACAGAATTTGAATATTTTGTGTCCATTTATTTTTATGGGGGGCGTCGCCAGCACTGGATCGAGTAGTCCCACTGGAATACTCCCTGTGTCCCTCGACATCGCAAAAGCACTTCTTCAAGGGAGGGCTGTTCTAATATTTACTTCTATGTTAGTTGTTTATATTTTCTTCTTTCTTCCTCTTCCTTTTTGTCAATGATTTTCTTCTTGTCCTTTTCTACAACCGTCCAGTCTTCATCACTCCTCAGCATGAGTGCAGTCATGTTCCAGTTGGTTAAGGTCTCTCCTGTGTGTAGCTCTACCTGAAGTCTTTCGCTTGTCCATCGGAGCCAGTAGAAGGCGGTATGTTCCACTGTGTCTGCCTCTCCACAGTAAGTCCACTCTTCCGATTCCTGCAGATGTAACCGTTTGAGGTAACCTGCAAAACAGCCATGGCCACTCAGAATTGGTGTGATATGGTAGCCCACCTCTCCTGATGTTTCCTGCTTGTCCACTTTAGTATATCCGGGATCAGTTTTTTGGTCCACTCACCCTTATCTTTCATTTCTCCAGCCATTTCCTTTTAAGTTTTGCTTTTATTTGCGCCGTGATTTGTCCATTTTGTTTTTTATGCATGCGGCATCTTTCACTGCATGCGATCACTTGGAGTGCTGCAGTTGACGTGGTGCGGTATGCGCTACATATTCTTATCAGTGTGTCCTTTTGTAGACTTTCAATTATGTTTGCAAACATTTTTCGATTGTTTGTTCTATATTTAGCGCAATTCATGGTTTCGCTTTGTGGGTGGTACACGCAGTAGAATAATGTATCACTCACAGTTTGCAGAGGAATTTATATACATGGACGATATATATATATATATATATATATATATATATATATATATATATACAAATGTACAAGAGATACAAACACTGTTTAGGGAATGAGTGGAGCTGGACTCTCTGAACTGGACTTGACTGGTCTGGTTGACTGACTGCTGGTTGAGTCTGGTTGAACTGGCTGAGCCTGGTTGAACTGGCTGGACTGAACTAGTGTCACTCGCTGACTGTCTGAACTGTCTGGTTGACAGGGTCCACTGGCTGGATGTGTATGAGTCCACTGGCTGGACTGAACTGGACTCGTTGGTTGGTTGCGCCTGACTGTTGAACTGAACTAGTGTCGCCTTGCTGACTTTTTGCGCCTCACTGTCTCAACGGAACTCCGTGGATTGAGCTGTCTTCTTTATTCGGGGATCCAGGTATTTATATTATCTCCACGTATACTGGTCCCTACTCTAGGGGTGATTATTTTTCTATTATCGGCTATTTGTCGCTTAGGTGATTACCGATTCTCGGGAAAAACATCTTGTCGTAATTTCCCCGGGGATTACACCATTGACCCTAATAAAATATTTTCGGAAATTCATTTGAAAGTATTTGGGTAATCACCGTAATGCCCTCACAAAACTAAAAGTACAAATATTTCTTCTGATCAAGGATTACATCTGCTCGAGGATTACATTACCGACCCTAATCAAATATTTTCGGAAAATGTTAGAAAATTTTTCTGTAATTACTACAATGTCCTCGTAAACTAAGAAATAAAAATGGAACGGCTCGTTGCCGCTACATCACCCCCTTGCCAGTGATAACGCTGTGTAGCATTTGTTGCTGTTGTTGATTGTTTGTTCATAGACGTCTGGTAAATTACGTTACCGTTACCGTAGACGTTGTTTGTTGTTGCAGGTTTCCTCGTAGACGGTTGAATTCGTCATCGTCGTCGCAGTGGCGGGGTTTGTTCATGGACGTCTGGTAGACGGTTGAAGTCATTACCGTAGACGTTGTTTGTTGTTGCCGGCGTCCTGGTAGACGGTTTGTTCGTAGACGTCTGGTAGACGGTTGAATGCGTCACCGTAGACGTTGTTTGTTGTTGCAAGGCGTTCTCGTGGACGTCGTTTGCTGATAGGCGGTTTCCTATGCAAACCAGCTTGCACCTATTAGTATGAGTCGATCCGGAAGGTTAACAAGTCGATAGCGGCCTCGTAGGCGGTAGAAGGCGTCGTCGTAGACGTTGTTGTTGCCGGCGTCCCCTTAGATGGTTGAAGGCGTCATCGTAGAGGTTGTTTTTGTCGGCGTCCTCGTAGACGGCTGAAGGCGTCATCGTATAGGTTTGTTGTTTGTTGCAGGGCGAAAGCGGCATTACGAGGCGTATGAGAGGCGGTGATCGGACCTTGACTGCGGTGTTCAGTTTCGCTTGTAAGGTTTCGTTCGCATAGATGCATGGTGTGGTTCAACGATGCGGCCGATTTCAGGTGCATTTGGTTCCATATTTAAATGCGTAGTTTTCTCTTTTCGATCACGACGACCAATTTGTAGTTTATAGGATTCTTCTTGTCGATCACGTCGGGGTCACCAATTTGTGGAACTCCGTGGATTGAACTGTCTGCTTTATTCGGGGGTTCAGGTTTTTATATTATCTCCAGGTATACTGGTCCCTCATCTGGGGGTGATTATTTTTCTATTTTCGACTATTTGTCGGTTTGGTGATTACCGATTCTCGGGAAAAACATCTTGTCGTAATTTCCCAGGGGATTACTCCATTGACCCTAATAAAATATTTTAGGAAAATGTTCGAAAATATTTGGGTAATTATAATGCCCTCGTAAACTTAGAAATAAAAATGGAACGCCTAGTTGCCGCTACAGCTTCAATAAAGAAATATCTAAAGCCATCCCACGTGTCATAAGACAACACAACACAGCAGAAATAACTAGAACTATAGAATAGAACAGAGGAATGAAGATACTGAGGAAACAACTGTCACATGGGAAGAAAAAAAAATAGGAAAGATCAACGATAAAAATGGAAAACCAACAAATAATAGATAGGAAATCTTAAAGATAAACAGAGAATTTTATGTAGAACTGTATAAGAATGATAAATCCTTATATAAAGACCAAAAGATTTTCATGATCAAAAAGGATCCGATGACATCCCAGATATAACCACGGACGAAATTAACAACAGCATAAAAGAAATAAAAAATAACAAGTCGCCCGAAGAAGATGCTATCATCATCGAACACATTAAAATGGAAGGAGAAAAACTTTTACTGTGAACACTAAACTACTGTGTACACTATTTAATGCATGTCTGAGAGATTGTGTAACACCCGAGATATGGAAACAAGCTATTATTGTACTAATCCATAAAAAGGGAGACATAGCGCAGATCCAAAATTATAGACCAATCAGTCTGATTTCTCAGATGTACAATTTGTTTATGAGAATTATAACAAAGAGACTAACCGCGAAGCTTGATCTCTACCAAACACGAGAGTAAGCAAGCTTTCGTGCCGGCTACGGTGTTAATGATCACCTTTATACCATCAAGATTCTCATCGAAAAGTGCAGAGAGTACAACAAGCCCCTGGTTCTTGACTTCATCGACTACGAAAAGGTCTTCAACATGATCAACCACAGCGCAATGTTTTAAGCTCTCGATGACTGGAGAGTTCTACATGAGATGAGGTGTCTCAGATGATGCGACTACATCGGTAGTCCGATACACAAACATCATTAAACTCGTGTATAAAAATGCAACCCCCTGCATAAGGCTACATGAAGACACTCCTGACTTCAAGATAGGGCGAGGCGTGAGACAGGGAGATGTTATTTCACTCAAGTTTTTACAACCCTCCTAGAATACATCTTTAAAAGAGTTAACTTCGAGAACTTCGGAATCCACAAATGGCGAAAAACTTCTACACTTTGCTGATTACATAATATTAATAACAGATTGCCTTGGTGAGGCACAAACGATGTTACATGAGCCAGAGTTAGCCTCCAAGAAGGTGGGCTTGAGTGTCAACGCCAGCAAGACTATGGTCATGACTAATTATAATTGGAAGCACAAATCTAACTCTCAATAACTCAAAAATAGAACAAGTATACTCGTGCAAGTATCTGGACCACGAGATTCGTTTGAGCAGAGACAACCAAACTTGTGAGTGTTCAAGAAGAATTGGACTAGCTTGGGCAGCCTTCGGAAAGCTAGGCTACGTCCTAAGATGATATTCCCATCTGCCTTAAAAGGAAAATCTTCAATCAGTGCGTGTTACCTGTACTAACATATGGGGCCGAAACATTGACCCTAACAGAACGTACATCTAACAAAATCAGAGTAGCACAGAGAGAAATGGAGATAGCAATGCTGGGTCTCTCTCTGAGAAACAAGGTTCTCAACACAACTGAGAGGGGAAGAAGTGCAGTAACCGACGCCATCAGATGAACGAGAAGAGTGACGGAGTGGAGACCGCGTAACGATGCATTCCAAAATAGAGGAAGATCGCCCACTCGATGGTCAGACGATCTTAAGCGTATCCATCCCAATTGGATGAGAGCAGCACGGGACAGAGAGGGATGGAAGTTGTTACGGGAGGCTTATGCACAGCAGTGCACAAGTATAGCTGGATGATGATGATGATTATGGTTTAGCTCCAGATTGGCGCCCCATGCAACATGATCGAGTACACTACAGATGCGAGTATTTTTCTTTTGCTGCTTCTTGCAGCCCCCACGTTAGGCATTATCCTAGGCAGTTTGATCGATTACTCTTCCGCCTTTCTTGCAATATTTTCAATATGTATATTCATTCGCATATTGTGGTCAAAGTAGATTCTCAGATACTTAAGTACTCTAATGGTGCTAATCATTATTCCGCCGATCTATATAGTTATCTCCTTTAACTACCTTCTGACCACTAACAGTACGTATCCTGTTTTCTGAAGCTTTTTCTTCTTCATTCCCTTTTGGAAAGTATTGCGGTATTTATTAATTATTTATTGATTATTTTATGCTTTTTATTGAAGCGTCGCAATGACCCTTGTGTACCCATAATTTAATTTCGTATGCAGAGATGTAGCAGTCTAGGGTTAACATTTTTGCCACATAACTGACTCGTTTGAAGTTGGCCCCCGAATTTTTGAAAAAATTTGAAATTTTTTTAGAGTTCTGGTAAGATTTTGAATAGTTCTAGAGTTCTTGCTTGAAAATTGCAATAGTTCCGGGGAATTTCGGGCAGAAATCGAGAAAAATAATTTGGGGGCCAACTTCACACAGCCCCCTCTTTTTTCAGGAAAAAGGGTTCTGATGTAATATTTTAGTTCTTTATATAGAGTTCTCAATCGATAATGCATATTGTTCCACTTTTTTTTTTTGAAAATTTTGTAAATTTTGAAAAATTAAAAAAAAAAAATCTGATAACGGTTTCCGAATGTTCCAAGGCAGATTTAGAAAAATGCTTATTAGACATTTTTGTAGAATCAATATCTATAAATTTATTTATAAAAAACTTTCGACGAGATAAAAAAAAAATAGAAAAGTTCTGATAGGAGTTATAAGTAGTCCCCGGAGAGTTCTGAACGAATAACCATACAATTTCTTTGTAAAACCAATATTAATGAAGTTATAAGTAAAAACGAGGCGCTAAATTTTTGAAAATTACAGAATTCCAAAAAAAATAATTTTCCATGAGTTCTTTGGGTAGCCCCTCGAGAGTTCTGAACAAATCTCTTTTATAATTTCCATGTCCGATCAATATTAAAGAAGTTCTAAGGAAAAACGAGGAGCGCTAATTTTTTGAAAATTATAGAATTCCAACTTTTTTTTTCCATGAGTTCTGTTAAGAGTTCTGGGTAGCCCGTCGAGAGTTCTGAACAAATCTCTTTTATAATTTCTATGTCCGACCAATATTAAAGAAGTTATAAGTAAAAACGAGGCGCTAATTATTTGAAAAAACTGAGTTCCATGAGTTCTGGGTAGCCCCTAGAGCAGGCATGGCGAACCTATGACCCGCGGGTCAGATACTGATCCACACAGGCTTTTTAAGTAACCCATGCATAGATTTTAGAACTTTTAGAAAGTTTCTCAACCACAAAATTATTTCCCACACACATGCCACAACATAACCTATTTTCAACAGCCCATCACATGGTTTCAAACTAATGTAAGTAGTTTCATAATACATAGAAGCAAAGCTGCACTGATGAGAGATAGATCTCGAAACGCGTCTGCAGATGGTTATCCACTATTTTAGTTATTACCCTGTAATATGGCTGCGGTCAAAAAAAAGAAAAACGAACGATATGTATCCCAGATCACACCAAACAGAATGGTTTGATAAATATTGTGTGATTGAAGATAATAAAAAGACTGTGCGTAATTTTTTACGAAAAAGTTACTTCACGTATGTAAAAAGATATTTTGAAAAATTGCATTCTAATCTAGGCTTTTCCAGATGAAGAAAAAAAAAACATATTTTGTGAATCATTGTGTTTTAAAAGCGTTTTTGATTCCAAAATAGTAGTTTATGATAGTAGTGTGTGAAGAAAGACTCATTGCGACTAAAAAAAACTTTGTCGTGCTCAAAAGCCTTTCACACACGTGTATCATACATTATTTTATCTATCAAGCATCTACAAAAAAAATAATTCTTTCTCACCAATAATTTTGAAAAATTGTAATTTTGAGACACAATAGGGTACTAGTAAAAAGGCACAGTGCAGGAACACTATTTGGTCGTTGTTGATCTAATCTAGGCTAACCTAGATTTAATCTAGATTAGGTTATGGTTAGGGTCCATGTCAAGTGGTATAGGGCTCCCCGCACGACCATCTCGGATTTGGCTGAAATTTGATGTGGAGGACTCCCTATATCCAAAATGAACTTTAGTAAAATTTTAGGTTCACTGATGGAATATTTATGGAGTTACAGTCCTTTGTTTGACCCCATACTTGAACCGGCGACAGTATGCCAGCGAGATTTCGATAACTTTGAATCCCAATATCTCATTCACAAGTTTTTCAAAATGCATGAATTTTTGCCAACTTGTACAACTTTATGGGCTTTATTCAATGAAATTAATCAAACTTTTTATGCATTGCACCCAAAAAGTGTAAAGTGCTTCAAAGTTGGCCCAAAATGTTACTGTTCAAAAAAAAAGTAAAGTTTATGTTTCCACAACTATGGCTGTAGTTAAGCTACAGGCTTGATACTTTGCACATAGTGTCTCTGTATAACTGTGTTTTCGAATGTGCAGTTTGAACTTGCTAGTTACTCATGTTAGCTTACAAATTGAGTGTAAAGTTAGTGATTTGTGTAATGCGGCCAATAATAGGGTATTTTCAAACCGATTTTGCAAAAAAGAGTCATCCAGAAACTTTTTGAAACCTATTCCATTAGAAAAAGCATGTTTTAAACTCCCTAAAAAGTTGGATAGATGTTTCAACGGGGATCTCGCTGTCATACTGTCGCTGGTTCCAGTATGGGATCAAACAAAGGACTGTAGCTCCATGAATATTCCACTAGTGAACCTAAAATTTTACCAAAGTTCATTTGGGACAAAGGGAGTCCTTCACAAAAAATTTCAGCCAAATCCATTGCTGGTCGCGCGGGGCACTTTTTTAAAATTAGACCACTTGGCATGGAATGACCCAATTCCAGACTGAGAATTGATTAATTCAATTTTAATACAAGTCAATTATTATCACTACGTCTGTTTTTTGTTTAGTGACGTGAGTAGTTGTTTAATAATGAATCTCTATTTGATTTACATTGGACATTTGCGCACGATTTGTATACTTTTACACACGATTATAATAATGACATCTTTGATACACAATTTAGTTATTAATTTGTTTATTTTGGTGTGCCAAAGATAAATTTCTCATTACGTTGCTCGCCACGAGAAACTTCTTTCAGAAAAAGACTTTGTAAAACATAGTAAACATAGTAACAACAAACAGAAATCGTTTAATAATGAAACTCCATTTGATTGACATTGGACTTTTACGAACGATTTGGATAAAGATGAGAAAGTGCGAAGAACATTTCATGAGACCCCTTGTAGGGAGAAAGGAAGACGAAGAAACGGAAACAGCAATGGGGAAGACGTAGGCAGGTACAGAAATTAAATCAGAAGAGGTCGAGAAGTAGGTGAAGAAGATGAAAGAGAAAAAAGCACCGAACAAATCTCTTTTTTAATTTCCATGTCCGACCAATATTAAAGAAGTTATAATCAAAAAACGAGGCACGGTTAATATTGGTTCGACAAGGAAATTGTATAGGTCAGGGGTGGCGAACCTTTTCACCGCGTAGCATTTTGCTTAAGTTTCCACATTATAAAAATGCTGACGTGCCCAATAACTTTGCCTGTGTTACCATATTAGCCTGAATACCGTATCGGCTTGAATACGATATTTGAAAGTATCAAAACTAAAAAAAAAGTATCAAAATTAAGGTTCACAGCGGGATTCCTTTAACTACAGACCAATCTGTATACAAAGCCAATTTTCAAAAATGTTAGCATTTCTGCCTCGCTTATCAAGTTCCTTGGAAAGTAATAACAAGAAAACGGCTTCTGGGAAAGCAGCTCAACTGATACTGCTCTTTTAGACACTGATAATTTTATAATTACTTCTCTAAATTGCATCAGGAGGTTCTTGCTTTATTGTACGACCTAACTAAAGCATTTTACTCTTTTGATCATAAGCTCCTTCCACAAAAAATTGAAGATATTGGAGTCGACAAGAACTGGTTAAAATCTTCTTTGCATCACAGAGGACGAACAGTGATCGTAAAAGGTTCAAAATCGTTAAAAAAATTAAAGAAGCGTGCGGTATCACAAGGCTTTCTAATGGGGCAAACTCTATTCTTGATATTTGTTATGATCACAAGCTGCTGCACAAAAAAATTAAGTTATTGGAGTTAGAGGCGTCGCCAAGAACTGGGTATAATCTTCCTTGCATCAAAGAGGACGAACACTGATCCTAAAGGGCTCAAAGTTGAAAAGAAAATTAAACAAGTGGGTGGTATAATTAAGTTATTGGAAATAGAGGCGTCGCCAAGAACTGGGTATAATCTTCCTTGCATCAAAGAGGACGAACACTGATCCTAAAGGGCTCAAAGTTGAAAAGAAAATTAAACAAGTGGGTGGTGGAGACCCCAAGGCTCTCTAATGGGACAAACTCTATTCTTAATATTTGTTATGATCACAAGCTCCTTCCACAATAAAATAAAGTTATTGGAGTTAGAGGCGTCGCCAAGAACCGGGTAAATTCTTCCTTGCATCAAAGAGGAGGAACAATGGTCGCAAACGTTTCTAAATCGGTAAGAAAATTAAAGAAGCGAGTGGTACCCCAAGGCTTTCTAATGGGACAAACTCTATTCTTGATATTTGTTATGATCACAACCTTCTTTCACCAAAAAATTAAGTTATTGGGGTTAGAGGCGTCGCCAAGAACTGGGTATAATCTTCCTTGCATCAAAGATGACGAACATTGAGCCTAAACGGTTCAAAATTGAAACGAAAATTAAACAAGTGGGTGGTACCCCAAGGTTCACTAATGGGACAAACTCTTTTCTTAATATCTGTTACGATCACAAGCTCCTTCCACAATAAAATAAAGTTATTGGAGTTAGAGGCGTCGCCAAGAACTGGGTAAAATCTTCCTAACATCAAAGAGGATGAACAGTGGTCGCAAACGGTTCTAAATCGGAAATAAAATTAAAGAAGCGAGTGGTACCCCAAGGCTCTCTAATAGGACAAACTCTATTCTTAATATTTGTTATGATCACAAGCTCCTTCCACAATAAAATAAAGTTATTGGAGTTAGAGGCGTCGCCAAGAACTGGGTAAAATCTTCCTAGCATCAAAGAGGATGAACAGTGGTCGCAAACGGTTCAAAATCGGAAATAAAATTAAAGAAGCGAGTGGTACCCCAAGGCTCTCTAATGGGACAAACTCTATTCTTGATATTTGTTATGATCACAACCTTCTTCCACCAAAAAATTAAGTTATTTGAGTTAGAGGCTTCGCCAAGAACTGGGTATAATCTTCCTTGCATCAAAGAGGACAAACACCGATCCTAAACGGTTTAAAATTGAAAAGAAAATTAAACAAGTGGGTGGTACCCCAAGGCTCACTAATGGGACAAACTCTATTCTCAATATTTGTTATGATCACAAGCTCCTTCCACAATAAAATAAAGTTATTGGAGTTAGAGGCGTCGCCAAGAACTGGGTAAAATCTTCCTAACATCAAAGAGGATGAACAGTGGTCGCAAACGGTTCAAAATCGGAAATAAAATTAAAGAAGCGAGTGGTACCCCAAGGCTCTCTAATGGGACAAACTCTATTCTTAATATTTGTTATGATCACAAGCTCCTTCCACAATAAAATAAAGTTATTGGAGTTAGAGGCGTCGTCAAGAATTGGGTAAATTCTTCCTTGCATCAAAGAGGACGAACAGTGGTTGCAAACGGTTCAAAATCGGAAAGAAAATTAAAGAAGCGAGTGGTAACCCAAGGCTCTCTAATGGGACAAACTCTATTCTTGATATTTGTTATGATCACAACTTTCTTCCACCAAAAAATTAAGTTATTGGAGTTGGAGGCGTCGCCAAGAACTGGGTATAATCTTCCTTACATCAAAGATGACGAACACTGATCCTAAACGGTTCAAAATTGAGAAGAAAATTAAACAAGTGGGTGGTACCCCAAAGCTCTCTAATGGGACAAATTCTATTCTTAATATTTGTTATGATCACAAGCTCCTTCCACAATAAAATAAAGTTATTGGAGTTAGAGGCGTCGTCAAGAACTGGGTAAAATCTTCCTTGCATCAAAGAGGACGAACAGTGGTCGCAAACGGTTCAAAATCGGAAAGAAAATTAAAGAAGCGAGTGGTAACCCAATGCTCTCTAATGGGACAAACTCTATTTTTGATATTTGTTATGATCACAACCTTCTTCCACCAAAAAATTAAGTTATTGGAGTTAGAGGCGTCGCCAAAAACTGGGTATAATCTTCCTTGCATCAAAGAAGACGAACATCGATTCTAAACCGTTTAAAATTGAAAAGAAAATTAAACAAGTGGGTGGTACCCCAAGGCTCACTAATGGGACAAACTCTATTCTTAATATTTGTTATGATCACAAGCTCCTTGCGCAATAAAATAAAGTTATTGAAGTTAGAGGCGTCGCCAAGAACTGGGTAAAATCTTCCTAGCATCAAAGAGGAGGAACAGTGGTCGCAAACGGTTCTAAATCGGACACAAAATTAAAGAAGCGAGTGGTACCCCAAGGCTCTCTAATGGGACCTACTCTATTATTGATATTTGATAATGATCTGGCGCAAACAAATAATGTTGCAATTATATATTGTACGCTGACGATAGCAACATTTTAATATCTAACGCAGACATACAGAATTCAATTACAAGTAGCTATTTAAAATCAAAAACGTTAGGGGATGATGTATAAATCTTTAATGGACTTTAAATATACACAAAACTTACTTCATGACTATAGTCTACTTCTAAGATTTGAAAGGGGCCGAATCAATAAAATGTCTAGGGGTAACACTTGATCAAAAGCTAAAGGACTATCATATTGTACTAACATGTTCGACATTAATTCCTGTGTGTTATCTGATTCGAAACCTGAGAAAATGTGAAAATTTTGATTCAGCAAATATTTTTTTCGTTTAATCTAGCTTGTCATAAGGACTGATATTTTGGGATCAGCAGCAAATATAAATGCAGTATTTAAAAAGATATCACAAGCGATGTTCTAAATGTACATCCTCTTTGTGCTTCATCAAGAACAAAATTTTAACGCTACCCTCCTTCCTCGTGCCAATAAAAATTTCCAGCGTGTCAGCCCTAGGTTCGCCACCGCTGGTATAGGTTATTTGTTCAGAACTCTCCGGGGGCTACTCAAAACTCATATCAAAACTCATGAAAAACATTTTTTTTTTTTAATTCTGTGATTTTCAAAAAAATAGCGCCTCGTTTTTGCTTATAACTTCTTTAATATTGGTTTGAAAAAGAAATTGTATAGGTTATTTGTTTAGAACTCTCCGGGGGCTACTCAGAACTCATATCAAAACTCATGAAAAACAATTATTTTTTTGGAATTCTGTAATTTTCAAAAATTTTGCGCTTCGTTTTTGCTAATAACTTCTTTAATATTGATCGGACATGGAAATTATAACAGAGATTTGTTCAGAACTCTCGAGGGGCTACTCAGAACTCTTATCAAAACTCATGAACAACATTTTTTTTTTCAATTTTTTAATGTTCAAAAAACAAGCAAATTTAGCGCCGCATTTTTTGTATATAACTTCTTTAATATTGGTTGGAGGTGGTAATTATAAAAGAGATTTGTTCAGAACTCCCGAGGGATGAACTATTAACACCCAGAATATACCCAGAACTATTAACAGAACTCACGTTTTTTTTTTAATTCTGTAATTTTCAAAAATTTAGCGCCACATTTTTGCTTATAACTTATTTAATATTGGTTCTTATTTTATGGGTTATTTATTTAGAACTCTCCGGTGGCTACTCAGAACTCTTATCAGAACTCAGTTTTTTTTTATCTTCGTCGAAAGTTTTTTATAAATAAATTTATAGATATTGATTTTACAAAAATGTCTAATAAGCATTTCTTGTAAATCTGTCTTGGTACAATCGGAAACCGTTATCCGATTTTTTTTAAATTTTTCAAAAATTACAAAATTTTGCAAAAAAAGTGGAACTATATGCATTATCGATTGAGAACTCTAGAACTCTATATAAAAAACTGGATTATTACATCAGAACTCTTTTTCCTGAAAAAGAAGTCGCTGCGTGAAGTTGGCCCCACCTCTGTTAACTTGGCAGAACCCACACGGAAAAAAAAATTCACGACGGCACATAATAATCCGCTTTTTATCCGCTAACGATTGTAAAAAGAAAATTTTTTCCCGCTCTTCCCATTTCCCGGGAAAATGGGGTCCCGCTAACTTAACAAAAAGTTAGCGGGACCCATTCTAAAAATAATTATATTGAGAAAATAATTGCACCGGAATTATCCGCTTTTTATCCGCTAACGATTGTAAAAAGAAAAATATTTCCCGCCCTTCCCATTTCCCGGGAAAATAGGAGCCTGCTAAATTAAAAGAAAGTTAGGTTAGGTTTTTCGACCTATCGTAAAAATAATTATATTGAGAAAATAATTGCACTGGAATTCTCCGCTTTTTATGCGCTAACGATTGTAAAAAGAAAAATTTTTCCCGCTCTTCCCATTTCCCGGGAAAATGGGGTCATTCTAAAAATAATTATATTGAGGAAATAATTGCACCGGACTTATCCGCTTTTTATCCGCAAACGAATGCCGCGAGACTTCATTTCCCGGGAAAATTTGGGATTTTTTTTCAAGGAGTTCATTTGTGGATGAAGCAAAGGTTATCATGTACTATCGCGGCGAAGTAAGGATACCGGGGAAAAAATTGCTGTAAGGTAATTTTAAAGAACAAAGAAAGAAAGGGGTAGATAATGAGGAAGAAGAGAAGAATCTACGATTATTTAGAGGAAAATTTGATTTATTAAGTTCTGTTAAAATTCTGATAAACCTCGTATCCATCGACATTCCTCGTATCCATCATAGGTATCGGTGATTCATGAAACCCATCGTATTCATTCCAACCCGGAAATAGATAGCGGATTTCGGAAAGGGGTGCAGTCTAAATGTTTTTGTTTTTCCCCGGCCGAATCGTCACACGTTATTTATATTGCCCCGTTCAAAAAGGCATCGGCGCGGCGGCGAAATGCTGGGGCGTTTCAAAGATGAGGGCGGCATGCTAGGACTTTTCAAAGGTGCAAGCTGCATGTTAAAGCACTTTCAAAGACGCAAGCGGTATGTTAGGTCTTTTCAATAATGAAATGTTCTTTTGGTTGCCTTCCTCCCACCTACGGTTTCCTCCCACCTACGGTGGGGTGAGGGCAGTTGTAGTTAGTGGAGCAATTGCCACCCCTCTCTTTCTTTCTTCTTCAAAATTACCTCTCAGCAAATTTTTACAACGAGATCCCCCCGATAAGCACCCCGATTGCTTCATCCACAAACGAATTCCGCGAAAAAACTCCGGGAAATGAAAAGTTTGGAAATTATTTTTCTCGCGGCATTCGTTTGCAGATAAAAAACGAATAATTCCGGTGCATGTATTTCCTCAAAATATTTTTTTTTAGGGTGGGTCCCGGTGGGTTTAGGGTGGTTAACTTTCTGTTAAGTTAGCGGGATCCCATTTTCCCGGGAAATGGATAGGGCGTTTTTTTTTTTATAATCGTTTGCGGATAAAAAGCGGATAATTCCGGTGCAATTATTTTCTCAATATAATTATTTTTAGAATGGGTCCCGCTAACTTTTTGTTAAGTTAGCGGGACTCCATTTTCCCGGGAAATGGTAAGTGCGGGAATTTTTTTTCTTTTTACAATCGTTAGCGGATAAAAATCGGATAATTCTGGTGCAATTTTTTTCTAAATATAATTATTTTTACGATGGGTGCCGCTAACTTTCTGTTAGCGGGATCCTATTTTCCCGGGAAATGGGAAAAGCGGGAAATTTTTTTCTTTTTACAATCGTTAGCGGATAAAAAGCGGATAATTCCGGTGCAATTATTTTCTCAATATAAATATTTTTACGATGAGTCCCGCTAACTTTCTGTTAGCGAGATCCTATTTTCCCGGGAAATGGGAAGTGCGGGAGATTTTTCTTTTTACAATCGTTAGCGGATAAAAAGCGGATAATTCCAGTGCAATTATTTTCTCAATATAATTATTTTTACGATGGGTCCCGCTAACTTTCTGTTAAGTTAACGGGATCCTATTTTCTCGGGAAATGCGAAGGGCGGGAAATTTTTTTCTTTTTACAATCGTTAGCGGATAAAAAGCGGATTATTATGTGCCGTCGCGTTTTTTTTTTCCGAGTTGGTTCTGCCTACTAAACAGAGGTGTTGGCCCCCAAATTGTGTTTATCGATTTCTGCCCGGAATTCCTCGGATCTGTTGCAATTTTCAAGCAAAGAAATCTAGAACTAGTCGAAATCTTGCCACAACAGAAAATTTTAATTTTTCAAAAATTAGGGGGCCAACTTCACACGACTACAGAACTGTAATCTGTAAGATATTTAGACTAATGAGAAGATACCAAAACTGCGCAATCGAAGTAAGCATGCGAGCAAATGGCACACTCAATTAAAAATGCGTGAATCTGCAATTGGAAATCTACTTCGGGGTAAGTATTTTGTGTGTAATATAATATATTTCTTTAGTTTGATAAAGAACTTCAATTGTGAATTCAATTACAGTACATTTATTTTCTTTCAATTTAATTTAAAGTTAAATAAAGAAACGCGATTTTTTTTCTTCGAGACATATAAACTATATTGGCTAGTGTTCTTTGGCTTCAGCCTGTAGCATGACATAGCTAGCAGCTGTGGACCAATGGAACACATGGCTTTCCTGCGGTTCCTGCTAAGTTCTCCGTTCACTTGCGCCACTTATAGAATGCACCAGCGTGCACCCAAACACACACTAGTAATCTTTCGCGGCCGTTTCACGTCGTTTATTTGTCTGGGCAACAGCATAGTCCACTATAAGTTGTCGGCGTAACCAGACTATACGAAACGAAATGCATTATACATTTTTAATATTATATATGTATATAACGTAAAAAAAATGGGAAAGAGAGAGACGTAATTGTATTCGAAAATTGCACGCTTCAATGATCGCAAAGTTTGTATAGAAATCGAGTGAAGGGTGGAATTTATGGAAATTTTAATTGGGAAGCAATTTCTAGTTTTTTATTAATCAAAAATATTTTCAATGAATAACTTACGTGTAGAGTCGTATTCCTAATATCCTCGCCACTACTTATTCTTATGTTTTTGAGAATTTCCTGTTACTGCTTACAGCGATTAGTTTATTTTACAAAGCTAGTAAAGACCAATAAAAGTTTCGTTCTTAATTTTAAATAGATATTACCTAGCTTCGAAGTTTTATTTCACACAAAATATTATATAACCATCTATAAGAGAGTTTATTGAATTTCACAGTTTGAAAAAATAAACCGGCAAGTAGAATCAAGGTACTGTTAGGGATTGAACTTGTTTTGTTGAACGAACACTTTTGTTTTATAAGAAAGGATAATTTTTTTTAAAAATGTTTTAACAAAAATAAGGCACACACACAACGTTCTTAACTTTCAACGATTTTTCAACTAACTCTAGGGATATATTACCAACCAAAACAATCGGGTTTTTTTGGCGGCAAATTTAAAATTGCAGAATCTTATTATATAAACAGGTTATTATATAAACAGGTTCAAATATTCGAAAAATAAGTCTCGTCTTGTCTGGTACATCTTAGTCTTATATGATCTTGTCTGGTGTTGCCTCATCTGGTCGAATCTTATCTTATCTTGTCTTCCTATTCTTCTTCTTTCGAATAGGCCTACTTTGGACCACGCTTGTTCAACTGTTGGGCACCTTATCTTCTCTGTTCTTACTTAATATAGTCCGATCTTGTCGGGATATGTTTAGCTTTATCTGGCCCTGTCTAGCCTTGTCTGTTATTTCCTTGTATTTCCATTCCGGCAGACCAGTATATACACTCCAGCAGACAGAATGACAGCTATAAGAAATGTTTTGATATTTGTTGCAGTTTTATACATACAATATTCATAAATGTTTCTAACGTTTCAAAGGTAATTGTCATAGATGCAGTTATAAAGACAAAGAAGGAGCTGACAATATGTAAAATGCACGTAACTGCACATGATTGATAATTTTCGGCAATATTAGACCAGACTAGACAAGATCGGACAAGACCAGACAACACCATACAAGACCAACCAAGACCAGACAAGACCTGACAAGACCATGCAAGATCAGACAAGATCAGACAAGATCAGACAAGATCAGACAAGGCCAGACAAGACCAGACATAACCTGACAAGAACATACAAGACCAGACAAAACCAGACAAGATTAGACAAGACCAGACAAGGCCAGATAAGACTATACAAAAGCAGACAAGAGCAGACAAGACTAAACAAGACCAGACAAGACCAGACAAGACCGGACAAGACACCACTCAACCGAAGTCATTTAGACCCATTAGTCTAACATCTAACAAGATTGGACTAGATCAAAAAGATATTTGCGTAATAGCCAACTTATATTGGAACCAGACTGCTGTGGTAAATGTAGAGGACCAGACCAGCGACAATATTGAGATTAGGAGAGGAGTAAGGCAAGGATGTGTTTTATCACCTCTGCTATTTAACATCTGCTCTGAAGAAATATGTAAAGAAACACTCTGAAATATCAACGAGGGGGTCGTGGTTAATGGTTACATAATTAATAACATCAAATATGCCGATGATACTCGATGATATTTGCCTCGAGGGTCTTCTGCGGTTGATGTCGTAAATAGTAGCCTCTAGTAAAGAATATGGTCTCTTACTGATTATCAACAAAACAAAATATATGGTAATAAGTAAGGTCCAAGCACCACCCGGCCAACTCTTTATCGACGATATAGTGGTCGAACGTGTAGCAACAACTACATATCTTGGTTGCATGGTAAATGACCAATGGGACAACTAGCTGGAGATAAGGAGAAGAATCGAAATAGCCAGATCCGCATTTATAAAAATGAAGAAACAATTTAGCAGTCATGATCTCTCACTGAACATCAAGATGAGACATATTAGATGCTATATTTTCTCCATACTTTTATATGGTGTTGAGTCGTGGACTTTAACTGAAGCATCCTGCAAGAAATTCGAGGCATTTGAAATATGGCTTTATAGACGCTTGCTAAATATTAATTGGACGGATAAAGTTGCTAACATCGAGGTACTAAGAAAAATGAAGAAGGAGCCAGAGTTGCTGTTTGTCCATATAATGAGAAACGGAGACCGATATCGACTGCTGCAGCTCATACTGCAGGGCAAAGTAATAGGACGCAGAGGACCAGGCAGAAGAAGGATATCTTGGATGAAGAACCTGAGGCAATGGTTCAATTCAACAACAACGGAATTATTTAGAGCAGCCGCAAATAAAATCCAGATTGCAGTGATGATCGCCAATATTCGAACCGGATAGGCACCCGCAGAAGAAGAAGAAGAAGTCTAACATCTTTTATGTTAAAGACAATGGAGAAGGTAATTGCTAATTACCTTAGGACTATAGTGCTGGTAGGTACACCACTACACAGCAGTCAGCATGCATACAGAGCAGGGAAATCCACAGAAACCGCCCTGTATCAGCTGACAAATGAAATAGAAGCAGCACTAGACACAAAGGAAGTAGCGATATGTGCCTTCTTGGATATACAGGGAGCTTTTGACAATACCTCACACGAGGCTGTCAAGGCGGCCCTCGAAAGAACAAGTATCGACAGCACTATCTCAAGGTGGATGGGAGAAATGCTGAGAACTAGAACAGCGGAGACACAAGTAGGAAGAGACAATATTAAGATCTCCACAACTCGAGGATGCCTACAGGGAGGCGTACTATCACCGCTAATGTGGAGTCTGGTAGTTGATGAATTACTGGTTAGGCTAAACGACCTAGACATCAAATGTAAATGTTACCCTGATGACATAGTCATAATAGCCAGAGGGAAGTTTGAGGGAACGCTCTGTGATATTGTTCAGAGAGGCCTCGAAGTAACTAGTAGATGGTGTCAAACAGAGGGACTGAGACTCAACCCGAGCAAAACCACGGTGATACCATTTACTAGAAGAAGAAAACTAAACTGCCTACAGCCCATACTCTTAGATGGGAAGGGAGTAGAATACAAACAGGAGATAAGGTATCTGGGTATTACGCTAGATAGCAAACTCCTATGGAATAGACACGCTGAGGCAGCGGTAGGTAAAGCCAAACGCGCCCTACTTGTGTGCAGAAATCTGGCAGAAAAAACGTGGGGTTTTAACCCCACTATCTTGCGATGGATGTGCACCATGATAGTGAGACCTGTAACTTATGGGGCAGTTGCGTGGGGAAGTAGAATCAAGCTGGTCTCTTTGAGGAAACAGCTTGAGAAGATTCAAAGACTGGCGTGTGTCTGCATCACGGAGGCGATGGGGTCGTGTCTGACAGCAGCATTGGAGCTGTTGCTGTATCTGATTCCGCTACAACTTGTGGTGGAAAGAGCCACAAAATCGGCGATTGTAAGTGTCAGCAAGGAAGGAATGGGCAGAGGTAAAATAATCAAGAGTGGAGTCTGAAACAGCCTCGCTGCCAAGATCCCCTGGCTGGAAGCACCCAAAGACGAAATGGTATGCAAATACCACTTCGAGAAAAACTACACAGCAGTATGTAGTAGTAAAGCCGATTGGAGCTACGAATCCTCAGCATACCACATAGAGCAAAATGCCATCAACTGGTATACAGATGGTTCGAAGACAAAGGAAGGTACTGGTGCAGGAGTGTTTGGACCTCGTACCAAGTACTTCGAATCCATGGGAATGTCCTCAAGTATCTTCCAAGCAGAGGTACACGCAATCGAAAGATGTGCACAGTTTAACCTCCACAGGAATTATCGCAAAAAACAATTGCTATCCTGTCAGACATCCAAGCATCCATTAAGGCCATTTGCTCATACACCATCAGATTAAAACTGGTATAGGACTGTGTGGGGCATCACCTAGCAAACAAGGGATCCAGTAGCCCGTTTATAGTTCCGGAACTCTTTTGCGGCATGAGTGTGAACACCATCCACAAAAGTTTAGATGAAGAAACAAGAGGAAAATTGATGAAAGCCTGGAAAGAACTTCCAGGGCTAAGGCAGTCCAATGTGATGCTGGGATCTTTTAATCAGAAGAGAACAAAAGCTTGCCTGAAATTAAGCAGGAACAAGCTTAGAATTCTGACAGGGGTCCTGACGGGACACTGCAGACTTAGGAAACATCTTAAGGCCCTAGGCCTAGAGGAGGAAGACGAATGCAGATTATGTGGCTCAGCAGAGGAAACTCCCATACATCTGCTCAAAGACTGCGGAGCATTACTCCGCAAGAAACAGATAACAAATGTACCAATTTTGAGAAAATATTGACTTTTTTTTTTCTCTAACCAATGTGGGTCCAGGGGGGTTAGCATTTAAAACACTGCGGCCCATTGGCCTATTGTATTTCCCCACATTGTTTTGTTCGTGCAAATAGATCCAGTCCCTCTATTAGGTCCAGGATTCTATGTGCCATGTTTATCACAGCTGGAATATCAAGCTTGTGTCTCCTACGTGCAATTGCTTTCCAGTGGAAGATTATATGGGCGGCAGTTTCGTCCTCCTCATAGCATAACCTGCATAAAGGTTCATCTTTCCAGATACCCATTTTATGCAGGTGTTCTCGTAGAGGGCAGTATCCTGTAAGTAGGCCTACCACAATTGCGATCTGCTTCCTTGGCAGTTGCAGGATTTCAGCAGTTAGAGTTTCCGATGGTTTGGCTACCATTCGTTTGCTGTGTGTCAGACCATTCAAATTGACCCACTGTAGACCGTGCTTAGTTGCTACCCACATACAGATTACTTGGGTCGGATCCGACCCAAGCCCCACTCTTTTCTATCCTACCCCCACCACAATAGCCAGACTAGCGAGCCGCTTTAGCTATCTTCTCAGTCATTCTTCCTGAATATCTGGACAAGTTTGTGACTCTGAGGTACGTACCATCTTCAGTCTATTGTTACATCATTAAAACATGTCTCCCGGTTGGGTCGGATCCGACCCCACAATAGTGTTTTGATTTTTTTTTCATAATTTTTTTAATTTTTTCCCTATTATTTTTGTCATTGTCTTATTATTTTTATCTTTATAACTGTTAGATATTTTTGATCGTATTCTTTATAATTTTATACACTTGTTTTTTACTTTTTTCTCAAAGGCTGTTATTTCTTGCCTTTTTTGCATTATTTTTAGATTTGGTTTTTGTTGTTATTTTTAGATTTCAAAGGAAGCTAAAGATATGGCGGATAATGCATTTTTTCGAGTTGTTAGCTGAATGGATGAGGCAGGAAAATTCACATTCTGAAGATGTTCAGAGTAAAGGATGTTCCGAAACTGAAGATGATGTTTTAGAAAATGAAGATATCGAAGGTGACGAATTTAAAGTTGATGAGCTTGAACCAATGGGCCTAGGAAACATGAGCCCATTGAGCCCTGTCATGTAAGTAGATGAGGCGAGTCGTAGCTTTGAAATTGGGAAAGATGAAGAAACAATATGGAGTAATCTTCCATTTATTGCCCATAAAGCCAAGACTCCACGAGCCAATATCATTTCACATTTACTAGGGCCAAAAGGTGAAACACGTGGGCTCAATGATGAATTGAAAATTTTTAACTTGTTTATCACTGAACAAATGATTGACATTATTGTAATGCATACTGGTAAATGTGTCATTTACCCAGCCTACAGATAATTTAGAAGTTAGGGGTGTGATTGGAATGTTGTTGATGAGTGGAGTTTTGAAAAATTCTGGTCTGATGCACTATGTGCAAAGAGAAATGAGATGCACTATGAGCAAAGAAAGATTCCTGTTCATTTTGAGACACATGAGATTTGACTGCATTCAAACTAGGGAGTTTAGGAAACAAAACGACAAATTTACAGCGTTTAGACTGTTTTGGGAATTATTTGAAAAAAAATTGTACCAACCTCTACACACCATCAGAATATGTTACGATTGACGAAACGCTTCTGTTCAGATCCCTGTTTCAATGTTGTGCAAGGAAGCTGTAAGTTCAACTCGATTTTTTTTCCAAGATGACAAAATGTTAAATAAAAAAGTTTTACTGATATCATCAATGCATTTTAGAGGAGAGGTAAATGAGACAACTAAGATGCCTGAAATTATTCATTTTTACAATTTGACGAAAGTTGGTGTAGATGTTTTGGATAAACTATGCCACGATAAAACAACAAAAAGAAATAGCAGACGATGGACTATGCAATTCCTCTATGGTGTTATGTTGCTATAAACAGCCTAATAATTTTTAAATTTAACAAAAACGAAGACTCATATCCTAATTCTTACCGTTCTGATTTCTTGAAAAATCTTGCTTATGCCTTGGTAAAACCAATCATGTCTGAGAGGGTCATGAACCCACTTCCGAGAGAGTTACGACAAAGTATGTGCACTATTTTGGGAAAAGACTTTTGTGAATTGGAAGCTAACAGGCTAGATTCGACAGGCAATGTTTCTCATCAACATAAAAGAAAAAGATGTCTTATTGGTACTTGTGTCAAAAAAGACAGAAAAGGAAATATGATGTCTAAAATGTAGTCGATCTGTTTGTGGAGAGCACAAACGAGTGATCTGTCAAATATGTTTTGATAAAATGGAACATAATGGTGAATGAATAATTCTCATTAGTTTTAAAGTTGTTCTATTTATATAAATTTTATTGTAAATTAAAGTTACTATATAAACGGACTATTTCTTTACTTTCATAAGTTTTATAACGTTTTATTCGATTATTATATTTTTTATGGAACTTACAGTTACTGAATAATGTTTGTTACACTAGTCCAGAGTAGGGAAAGATGATTCGTTCTAAACCCACCGCCACCACAATCATGCGCATGCGCGATGACCTTTAACCCCTAACCTGACCTTGACCCCTAACCTTGACCTTACAACTTCCGGTTTCGACTTCCGGTTTCCGGTTTCGACTTCCGGTTTCGACTTCCGGTTTCGACTTCCGGTTTCCGGTTTCGACTTCCTGTTTCCGGTTTCAACTTCCGGTTTTCGGTTTCGACTTCCGGTTGCCATTTTCGGAACTTCCAGATGCGCGGGAAAATTCAAAAAATAGACGCGAGGCGGGAAAATTCAAAATTAGATGCTGGCGGAGGCAAATGAGATGTGTTGGTTGCATATATCAATGAGACTAAATACATGAAGCTAGATAGACGGGCTAGATACATGAGACTAGCCAGACAAAACTAAATACATGAAACTAGATAGACGAGGCTAGATACATGAGACTAGATACATGAAACTAGATACATGGAGCCAGACAGACGAAGCTAAATACATGAGACTAGACAGACGGGGCTAGATATATGAGACTAGATAGACGGGGCTAGATACATCAACGGGACTAAATACATGAGACTAGACAGACTAGACTTAACCATTTTAATCCATTAGATGAGAAAAATCAAATCTGGTGTCAGAACGGCTCTAGCATGTGCCTTAAGCGAGATACCGCCCGACCACCTACCCCACAGTTGATGACGTCATCCGCCGCGGCAGATATTGCTAAACTAATTACCTCGATGCTGATTGGCTGATTAACGAATAAATAATTACAGTTGGCCTTTTCCCTCAATTTATATGTAATGGACAAGACTGAA
Organism: Phosphuga atrata; assembly: GCA_944588485.1. Classification (NCBI taxonomy): domain Eukaryota; kingdom Metazoa; phylum Arthropoda; class Insecta; order Coleoptera; family Silphidae; genus Phosphuga; species Phosphuga atrata. Next base: position 92,343,866 of record OX155892.1, on the reverse strand, counting down.
CAGACAAGACTAGACAGACAAGACTAGACGAGACTAGTTAGATGAAGCTAGACAGATGGGGGCTAAATACATGAGATTAGACAGACCAAGCTAAATACATGAAACTAGATTAGACTGAACTAAAATATATAAGGGATTGTTTAATTTAAATAAAATATATTTTCGATTGTTTTTCTTATAATTGTTAATAATGTTTATATTATTACTTTCATTTTGTTATCTACGTTTTATTTTGATTTACGGCTTGTTGATTAGACGCAACCGGATGTTTGTCAGTCATAACACCAGGCAAGAATAGAGGGACTAGACTAGATAGACTAGATTAGACAGACAGACAAGCGGAGAAAATTCAAAATGAGTTGCGGATGGGTAGCGGACAATCCTGTATACATACATAATTGATTGCAAACATATTACGGATTGATTCAAATGAGATTATTGGTTTTAGGCCGGACAAGATCGGACAATACCGAACAAGGTCGAACAAGAACGGACAAGACTATACAGACCTTATATTTATCCGAATAATTTCCTATGAGTAAGCGAAATTTCTTAAACTTGTCTGTGAACCAGATCGTATTAATGTTTTTCATTTATATAAATACCAAAGAGTTCATTTTTCTGGCATCCACTTTCATCTACTTGCATCCACTTTTCATTTACTTGCATCCACTTTTCATCTACTTGCATCCACTTTTCATCACGCTAAACAGGGTGTGAGGTCTATGTGACCCCACACCAAACAGGGTGTGAGGTCTATGTAACCCCACGCTTAACAGGGTGTGAGGTCTATGTGACCCCACGCTAAACAGGGTGTGAGGTCTATGTGACCCCACGCTAAACAGGGTGTGAGGTCTATGTGACCCCACGCTAAACAGAGTGTGAGGTCTATGTAACCCCACGCTAAACTCCGTCCACTTTCCGTCCACCCCATCCACTTTCCGTCCACTTTTCATTCTTTCAGCTTTAATCGCATTGGGTTAGTTGGGTTAGCATTAGGTTATGTTAGCATTAGGTTAGGTTACGAGAGGTTGGGAATGAAGCGCACTTCATTCCTAACATCCCCTAACCAAACCTAATGCTAACCTAACCTAATGCTAACCCAACTAACCCAATGCGATTAAAGCTGAAAGAATGAAAAGTGGACGGAAAGTGGATGGGGTGGACGGAAAGTGGACGGAGTTTAGCGTGGGGTTACATAGACCTCACACTCTGTTTAGCGTGGGGTCACATAGACCTCATGACATTTAGCATGATTATATATGTTCTGCGGGCTTGTTCTATTCTCGACTTTGTTTCTTTCGGCACGTCACAGTGTTGGTTGTCTATAGCGCCAAGATATTTAAGCCTCCGTTTGGCACATAGTCCCTTAACCTTTGGCTTGACACATGTGGTCTGGCCAGACCCCCGTATATCTCCATACAATTTATACTTTATTTCTGTCTATATTTTTTCTTATATACCTACACTTATCGTCTTACAAATTATAATTTCTTAATATCTTTTTCCATATATCACGAATTGTCAGTTAGCGAAATGCACGTTTACGCCTATCATCAAAACGGATATATCGTAGAAATCCAAGGAATCGCTTATGAGTAGGGCCCGGATTTATATGTAAATACACATTTTTTATTCAAATTATTTTCGGTCCTATTTTATTTTCAACACAAATTACGACATTTTGAACTAGAAAATGTAATCTTTATTTCCAAATATCATAATTTGTGTAGAAAACAAAATAAATACCGAAAATAATTTGAATTAAAAATATGTATTTACATATAAATCCGGGCCCTACTTATGAGACATAGCTGATCGGAATATAGGTACACCGTCTGTATGCCAAAGAAATTGTGATTTTTGCATGTTATTGTTTGAAACTCCAGCGGCCAAAGGTACACCAATAAATGCATCTAATTCAGTGATCGTTAGCTCTTTCCAAACTCTTGGTTTTTATCTTGGTTCGTTTCTAATCGGAACTGAATTTTATTCCTTGGGTCCAGCTAGAAATCGCATAATATTGTGAAGACAAATATGACCAACAGCATTTGCTGGTTAGTTTCTATTCCTTTTTGTAACGTCTTTGCCAAAGAAAAAATCATCAGTTGCAGCTTATCGATTTTGAGAATGTGCTTCTCCCTCTACTTCTTCTTCTTCGTCAATATCTAGAATTTCATTTGGTTCGATTACGAAATCCTCTTCAATATCAGACGCATCTTCTTCAGGTACTTATTCAATATCATTAATTCCGTCTCTGAATGGATCATGTTCAAAATTTTCATCAATCTCTTCTTCGGGAATACAATGAATTGATGAATGAAAATCAGTATCTAAACATTGTCTACGTAATCTCTTCTTCTTCTGCTTTCGAATAGGCCTACTTTGGACCATGCTTATTCAACTGTTGGGCTATGACCTTTGCCCAGTATTGTCGCATCTTCTGCCGGTATAACTCCTTTCTCTCTTCTGTCCAGGGGGTACATTTCCTACGGGTTTTTTCCTGAAATCCACGGACTTCTTTCAGGGTGCGTCTCACAGACTGTCTGTTTTGGATATCTGATATTCCCAGCTCTTTAATATCTTTCTCCGTTTCGAGTACGAAGTGGTACGAACCTTCTTGTTTTGCCAGAATGTGAACAGATGGTTAGTAGGTTTGTTGGCAATCTTGCAACGTGACCATAGAAAGCTACCCTTCTTTTCCTTGCACAGTCAGAGAGCATCTCAATATGTTGGTAGAGCTCAGAGTTATGCCGCCTTCGGAATTCCCTATCTTACTTTATAGGGCCTAGGATCTCTCTGAGGATTCTCCTCTCTCTGATTTCCAATTTCTCTACTAGACCTCTTCGGTTCAAGGAAAGACACTCCTTGGCATACAGGGCTTCTGGTAGTAAGACTGATGTGTAGTGCTTAAGTTTCAGGTTGCGTGACAGACATTTCTTATTGTAAGTGTTCTTAGTCAGTCGATAGGCTAGTTCTAACTTGTTGACTCTCCTGGATAATGATGCTCTTTCTGACAAGTTGGGTTCAATCCATTCGCCGAGATACTTAAATTTCTCAGTCCTCTTGATCTTTCCCTGTTCTAGTAATATCTCTGTGTTTGCTTCTCTGATGTTGGTGAAGAATTCTCCAGCGACACTTGAAGACCCACTTTGGCAGCCTGTTTTCTGAGTCAGTTTTCCTGCATTGTTGCCATCTCAAGAGAATCAGCAAACAGTGCCATGTCATCTGCAAAGGCCAGGAAATCTACAACCAGTCCATCGTTCTTTCGTCCCAGGTAGATACCACTCTGAGCACTCAAATTGTTCAGTTCTTTGCGTCATTCTCTCATAACCTTTTCAAGGACACAGCTGAAGAGAAGTGGGGAAAGTCCATTTTCTTGTCTCACTCACGTTTTTATTTCGAAGCTTTCTGAAATCTCGCCTCTAAATTTCACCTTGGAATGGGTGTTGGTCAAAGTTTCTAGGATGAGTCTGCGGGTTTTGTTGTCTAGTGCTAGTTCCTGGAGTACTTTGTTAAGCGTTTCTCTATCAATGGAATCGTAGGCCTTCCTATAATCAGCAAAGGTGACGATAAATCTTTATATGTATATTATCTGTGAATACATTATCCACTGATACTTGAGCCGTTTGATTCCAGTATAATCCCGTGATAATCTGTTTGTCTCTCTTAACTATGCCTGTTGATTACAGTATGTTTACAATTTCATCAACACAATCAAATTTTGGTAGTTCATAACGCAGGAAGCAATTGAAATCTCGGCATATTTGGGGCAAGGCGTTCAGGAAGAACACAGCTTCACGTGTACCGACTCCATTGCGAAAACCCAATTGTGTTTGGCCCGTCTGATTCTCACACTTCTGGTAGATTCTTATGTGGATTATACATAGAAACACGTTCAGTACGCGTAACATATCTTATCATGCTGCAATTATTGCATTGGGACGAGTTGTTTCTCTTTGGGTGGATGATAAAGGTGGATTTTAGACAGCTTAAAGGATTTTTGTGTATTATAATAGTGATATCAGTATTCCATATTTGCCAGACAATTCCATAGATTTAAAAGATTTATGTTTTTTCAGATTTCAATATATTTTCGTGTGTATTTGAATAAAGAGAAAACAATGAAATGTATATAAACTTAAATAAATGTTTTATATTTGAAATAGATTTTCTTTATGTGTTATGCAAGTTCGAAAGTTTTTTTCTTGTGAACCTTTTGCGACTTGGCAACCTACCAGCGCTTGGAAACCTGAAAGATTAATGATTCGAAGACTTTTTGGTTTAAAATTATATTACTTAAAGATTCTATAAACCAGACATTAATTCAGAAAACGAAACAAAAAAATAATTAAATATATTGTGGCATTTATAAAATGTATTCCTCATTAATTTAATTTTTTTGTTACAGCTAGTTTAGGACCACATTATACTAACTGTTTCTTTTCTTGGGCTTTAATGTAAACCGAGTACTGCCCCATTCATTCTCGATGTTTCTGCTTCCGTTCTTGAGTCAAGATTTTGCCTGCCTTGAGCTTGGGCTTTTTCTGCGAACTCCGCAATGATTTCAGTCTCATCTTTAGAGGTTTACGTTCTTGAATATCTGCACATGCGATCCCCACTTCTTTCAAATCTTTGTTCTGTGAACTATGCTCCCTTGATCTTCTTTTCTAGGAAATAGGTGAAGATTCTGTGAATCTCGTTGGGTTCATTCGTGCCATGTGACCCTAAAATATAATCCTTCTCTTCCGAATAATGTGGGTTATTTTTTCCATGTGCACCTAGAGTTCATGAATATGCCGTTTTCTGTATTTACCATTTTCCTTTACTGGACCAAAATTTTTCCTCAGAATCCTTCTCTCCCTAATTTTCAGGGTTACCATCATTCCTTTTCTGTTCATTGTAAGGCATTCTGTAGCATATAGTGCTTCCGGCCGAATAACTGTTTGTTAGTGTTTGAACTTGGCATTTAGGGATACTGACTTGAGAGATGCTCTTGGTCAATTGATATTCAGTCTCCATTTTTCTGATACGTGAAGTGAAGGCTTCTTTCTCCGAGATGTTGGGCTCTATCCATTCGCCTAGATATTTGAATTTGTTCGCTCGCTTAATTTTTCCTGATTCCATGACAAGTAATTTGGGTGCTGATTTAATGTTTGTGATAAATTCTGTTTAGTCAAAGGAAATCTGAAAGCCTGCCTTACCTGCTTGTGTTTGTAATAGGTTGATTTGCTCCACAGCTCCATCCAGGGAATCTGAAAATATCGCGAGATCATCTGCGAAGACTAGGCAGTCTACTGTTAGCTCCATGTTTCTGTATCCCAATCTGACCCCATTTTACACTCCTTTGTTGTTTATTTCCTTGCGCCACTTGCGCCACTCACTGATGACTTTCTCGAGTACGCAGCTGAAATGCAGAGGTGATAGCCCATCTCCATGCCTTATGCCTGTCCTGATTTCCTGAAGGCATCTGAAATCTCTCCTCTAAATTTCACTCTGCAAGGTCTGCTGAATTATAGATCTTGTTTTGTTGTCCCAACCCAGTTCTTTCAAGATTTGTATTAAGGTACATCGATCGATTGAGTCGTAGGTTTTCCTGAAATCGACAAAGTTTACCACAAACTGTTTGTTCCTAAGCTTGAGATATGAAAGAATAGATTTTAAGTTCATAATCTGTTCAGCACATGAACGCTCTTTCTTGAATCCACCTTGGTATTCTCCAAACTGTGGGTCCAATTGCACTTCGGCCCAATTTTGTAGAGCCTTAGAGAGTATCTTGTAAGTTATTCAGACAAGAGAAATTAAACAGTAATTGTCCACGTCTGTTCTGTCCCCTTTCTTATGAAGAGGATGAATCAAAGCTGTGGTCCAGTCTGGAAATTTCTCGGTTTCCCATATCTCCCAGATTTTCTCTGTAAGCTTTTCAACTGCTTTGTTCCCAATTAATTTCCGCAGTTCAGCTACAATTGAATTCCCAGGTAAGGATGCCTTGTTGTTTTTACAGAGATTTTCTATTGCTTTTCACTATTCATCAAATGAATTTCCTTATTTGTCAAATAAATTTCACGCATGTCAATTTTATATCAAAAGCTTTCCCTAATTTTTAAAGGACTTTCACGATATGTCATATGCTTTTCCCTCTGTTGTATATTTTCGTAATAACGCTGAGAAACGGCAACAAATCACTTTATTATTAATTATTATAAAAAAATAAGGTAATACATATTTTATCAACAAACAAGTTTATACTTTTAAGATAAAATTTCATTTTTTTCCAAACAATCACTCAAATATGTTTCCACATGGTAAGGCCTGTCTTGGATTTCAAAAAAGTACAGCGAATTAATAGTCATAGCTGCAACAATTGAATAGTTTCGGCCTCTAACTTAAGCTTTGCGGATATATGCCGGAGTGTTTTTAGTGGACCTACCACGAGAAATAAGAGAGTAAACTTGAAATCCAAATTCGCCTAAGAAAAAAATCTCTCTATCTCCCATGATTCTGTTATACTTGACGGAATATTGAAACCTACTCTAGATAACTTCCGGACTTTTTGAAGGGACGTTAGTTATGCGTTTTAAAGAAGAATGAAACTCCTTGAGTGCTCTATTAATAGTGCTGATCGAATCATGTAAATCCTGACATTCCTCCAAGGCTTTGGCTTTCATATTTGCAAGAGTCAAAGTGCTATCTGCGCCCACCCAATCACACAACAGTTGTTTCTGTGCTTCAAACAATACTTGTTTCCTATGACCGGTATGTTTTTTTATGCTTCTCTAGAATTTTTGTAGGTAGAGTAATTTTTTCTTACCGTATTATCTTCTACACCGAACTGCACGCAGACTTATACACTGTTTAAGCCAGTATTCATTTGCCCTACTATAAGGCCTCTTACCTAATTACTGATTTTCGACTTCCTGCGTCGTAAATTATTATTTTGTTCTATTATGACTGATATATTTGACATATAAGGAAATTGTTTTGATGTAAAGCGAAACTGCTTGATAAATAGTCATGTGCCAAAAAGTGAAATCCATTTGACAAATAGTGAAAAGCAATAGAAAAACTTTGTAAGTGCTTGGATGATCTGTTTGATTTCTTCCTTTGTGGGTGGGGATGAGTCTGGATTGTTGGTTGCACTGCCTCCAAACGTGAACGCAGATTGTGGAGGTTCTCAGTTGAGGAGAGACTCAAAGTAGGTTACCAAGATCCGGCAGTTGTCTTTGTCATTGAAGGCTTGAAGGATTTGAAGGCATTTGAGGCATTGAAGGTTTTGCCTTCAAGATTCGTAAAGTGTAGACTCGGTGGAGAGTACTTGCTCAAATGCTGTTTTAATGTTATGTAATAGTTTCGTGTTTGTATTTAGTATTCCGTGATTTTTGTCGACGGCCCGTTTTACCCCACGAATGGCTTTAGCAGCGTGTTTTCTTGCATTTAGGAAATTGATCCAGTTATCTTCATTCTTATATGAGTTCCATCTTTGCCAGGCAAGTTGTCTTTGCCTTATGGCTACAGCACATTCACTCGTCCACCAGGCATGTTTCCTTCGTTTTGTTAGTGGAACTGTCTCCTGTGCTGTTTCGGTAATGGCTTAAAGCACTCCAGTTTCTCAGGGAACTCTTGATTTGATCTTCTTCTTCTTCTGTTGGCTTTATAACCCGCGGTGGGTATTTGCCTCTACAACAATCTTCTTCAATTCTGTCCTTTCACCGGCTTTCTCTCTCCAAACCCTTACTACCATCTTTCTAAGACTTTTCTATACGTCTTCCATCCATCTTTTCCTTGACCTGCCTCTTTTCCTTGTTCCTACTGGCCGCCAGTTGTATATTTTCTTGGCTGGTCTGTCGTCATGCATTCTGTACAGGTAATGAGCCATGCTATTTTTTGAGCTTTTACATATCTCACTATGTCCGATTCGTTTATTAACCCGCTTAGTTCATGGTTCATTCGTATCCTCCAAATTCCATGCTCATTTAGGATCGGTCCGTAGATCTTTCAGAGGATCTTTCTTTCAAAGATGCGTAGCGCGTCCTCCTCTGCGGTGGTTAGGGTCCAGACCTCGCATCCGTACGTTACTACTGGTCTTATGAGTGTTCGGTATATTTGAAGTTTGATTTTGTGACTCAATAACTTGGATTTCATCAGTTTTTGGTATCCGTAGTAGCATCGGTTTCCACTAAGTATTCGCGAGCTTGTTCCTTTAGCTATTACGTTTGTTCTGTTGATTTCTGTTCCCAAGTAGACACAACTTTCAACCTGCTCAAAAAGATACTCGCCGAAGTTAACGTCATTGTTATTGTGATGTTCTCTTCCAACTTGCATGTATTTAGTTTTTACCTCATTTATTTTCAATCCCCTTTTTTGCGTTTCATCGTCCAGCATCAATAGTGCTTCCTTTAGCGCGTCTTTGCTTCTACATGTCGAACTGACATCATCTGCATATGCAGCAACCTGTGTTGATCGGTTGCCAATGTATCCCGTTATATTCAGCTTTCTCATGCATGCCTCTAATGTTAGGTTGAATATCATGGCGCTCAGGGCATCTCCCTGCCTCACACCGATTTCGATTTTAAAGGCGGATGTAAGTTACTCTAACCGAGGCTTTCGAACCGGACAATGTAGCTTTTATTAGTTTTACGTATTTACGGGGTATTCCTAGCATGATTAGATCGTCAAGGATCGTGTTTCTTTTAACGGTATCGAATGCCTGCTTAAAGTCTATGTAGAGGTTGTGCAGCGATATATCAAACTCGTATGCTTTCTCCTGCATTTGCCTTATGGTGTATATGTTGTCTATCGTTGACCTATTGGCACGAAATCCGCTCTGATATTGTCCTAATATCTCTTCGTAGTAGACAGCGAGTCTGTTATAAAGAACGCCTGTTAGAACTTTGTATGTTACGTTAAGGAGCGTTATCGGCCGGTAGTTACTACAGATCGTTTTGTCTCCCTTCTTGCGTATTGGCTGTATGATACCCAGTGCCCAGTTCTCTGGTATTTTCTCTTGCTCCCAGATTTCATTAATCTGGTGTTTTAGTCTTATCGTTAGGTGCTCCTCCATATTTCAGAAGTTCGGCTGTTATACCGTCTGACCCAGGGGCCTTTTTATTTTTTAGATTTACAATAACACTTTCTATTTCTCTTAGGCTGGGGTTCTCAATCTTGGGGTCTACCGTATGTATATCTAGCTATAATTGTTCAGGCTCTAAACTACAGTCTCTTTTAAAAATATCCGAGAAGTACCCTTTCCATCTTCGGAGTATCTCCTCGTTCTCTGTGAGCATGTTTACGTCTTTATCCTTGCATACTGTTATCTTTGGTCTAAAACCCTTTTTTTTTGGTCTTTTGGAGTGTTTTGTTTAATTGCCTTATAAAATTTTCTTGTTTCGTTTCTAGAATGATTCAGTACCATTTCCTCTACCTTTCCTCTACCTTTCCCCTACCTGTTTAGTGCCTCTCTTTTCTTTATTCTACATATTCTAAACGCGTTTATTCTTTCCCTATTGTAGGCTGCTTGGTTAGCTCGTCTGCTTCTATCTAACAATTTTAGTCTAGCCTTCCGCTTCACGGAGGTTGCTTCTCGACATTCCTAGCCATACCATTCTTCGTTGTGAACTCCTCTTTTTTCTCCAATTCTTTCCATAGCACTCTCTGTTATTGTTTTTTCGATGTTCATCCAGTTTTGCTCTATGCCCTGTGTTTCTTGGTTTTCTTGTAGTTTAGTTCTGAGACTTTCCTGGTAGGCCCTCAGAACTTCTAGTTTTTTTAGGCGATCTATGTGCCAATTTGGCTCCTTTGCAGTTTTTCCCCTAGCCACTGTCGATAGTTTTGGTTTTGACCTTGCTCCAACAAGGTAATGGTCGGAGTCCGCGTTCGCCCCGCGTAAGTATCTGACCTGTTCGACGTCCGTTGCCCATCTTTTGGTGATTAGTATGTGTAATTTTCCAGGTGCCCTTATGGATTTATTTCCTGGGGAAGAAAGTACTAACAGCAGAGTAGTTATTAGACGCGGCAAATTGGACACCTCTTTGGCCATTATTGCTGGACTCATCATGCATGCTATGTTTACCAAAAACGCTAGCGTAGGCGTTCTTTGCCCAATTTGGCGTTATAGTCGCCTAGTACTATAGCTGCGTCATGTCTCGGTATTTTATCGTAGACTTCTTGAAGTGCTGCTTAAAAAACGTCATTGGTTTTCTCTTCTGCGTCCTCTGTGGGCGCGTATACGTTCACAAAGGTTATATTGTGGTATTTTCCCTTTAGTCTTAGGGTGCATATTGTATCTGATACCGGGGTAAAGGCTAGAATCGATTTTTTTAATTGTTTGGATACAATATATCCAACTCCTTTATGGCCACTCCTTTCATCGTTTCCTGAGATATACATAGAGAATTTTCTCTTGTCAATTTCGCCTTTACCCTTCCATCTTATCTCTTGTAGGGCCACGATATCCATTTTGAATCTCAGTATCTTATCCGCTAGGCTATCCATAGCCCCTGATTTCAGAAGCGTACATACATTCCATGTACCAAATCTTAGTCTGATTCCGTCAATCTTATCCTTATTTCCCTGCGATGGTCGTCTTCGCGTGGACAATCCAGTTTCTTTCGTTGTAGTCTTCGCAACATTAATGTTTTCACAAGGTCGGGTAGTTAGCCCGTCGCTCAACCCCCTTTTCGGAGGGCCATTTCTCCTGTTCCCGTCAGACCACACATCTACCTCGCTCCATACGGATTTTCACCGCATCTTGCGAGGTTTCTGTGTGGTTACCAGGGGTCACCTAACGTGGAGGTGGGAACCAGACTTGGGTAGGAGAGGCTATGCGACATGTCTCATTCGAGTCATTGTCGTGCGGTGCGCATGCACTACCCCCTTTTACCCCCTGATTTGATCTTAGTTTTTATAATTAATCCTCATTAATTATAATAAATATATAATTTATTTTCTATTCTATTTATTGGTAAGTATTTTCAAATTTCAATATTAAATGAAGTAATTTATTAAAAAAAAAAACTCAAAATATTGATTTTGAAATTATACCTAAAATTGTCTTTCTAATTATGAGAGATTATAAATTAATGAAATAAAAAGCAAATGAAATATTGCAAAATTAATGAATAATTAACTTGGCCACATTTTCGCCATTTAATTGGCAATTTACCTTTAATTCGGAGTATTTAATTCGGTTCTACACTCGCAGTGGGATTATTAAATCAGGAATTAATTGCGATAATCAAACGTGATTAGATTAGAATTGCCAATAAATTATTAAGAGATGACACCAAAATAACAAATCATTAAAATCCACACTTTTATCAAATTTAAACTACTTTTAATTTCGCTAATTAGACTAGCTGTAGAGCAATTAGTAATTAGATAAGCTTTGTGCTAAACTAATTATAATTATTTATTCTGTCTTGAGTCTAGACTCTAGACGAGAGATCTTGAATACATAACTTTGAAACTCAATTTGTCCACTATTCAAACACCGAAAATTGTCTGGTAATCGCATTATATAAATGTTATAGAAATTAAATACAACAAATATAATTTTGCTTTTAAAAAAGTTTAAAAAATATAATACTACATAATACTTTTTACAAATAGTACTTTACTAGATACCATAGTTAAACTAGATAACTTATTTATGACAAAGATATATTAGCAAGGCTAGACTTATGGTAACTGCATTATATAAATGTTGCAATGTATAAATTAAATACAACAAATATGATTTTCGTTATTAAAAAAGTTTAGAAAACATACTGTTACTAGCAATTTGTATATCCTGTATACAATAAATATATTGCTTCTGTATAGTATTACTTGATTATAGTATTATTTGGGATGTTTTACAAATAGTAGTTTACTAGAATAAAACTGAAGTAGATAGCCTGTTAATGACAAGGATAGATTAGCAAGGCTAGACTTACAAGGTTAAATCGTATCAATATTGTTCATTATAAATGATAAACATTTATTTCGCTTTTTTTTACACATACAAAAGAATGTTTATTAAATATATTTAATTTTAAAATTTCCGTTCTTTTCTTTATAAAATACTTTTGATTAAACCTCGATGCGAAAACAAATATTTTACCCATAAACATTTCAGACATTTCCAGATATAAACATAACAAATATTATCACGTTAAATAAATATCGCATAGCTCTCCTATTTAATCGCTGTGGCATTCTTCATCAAAGAGAAAAATAGAGGAGCGATTAATGAGAAACGAAGTAATTCCGAATTGGAATTTCTGCAATAACATTGAAACTAGCAGTCGCGTTTAGTGGATCGATCGTAAAGTTTTACGTGTGACAATAACATTCAAGTTCTAAACAAAATTCCGAGTCTATGACAACGTTTCGATACGTGATAACATGTTTGGTAACTGCTTAAATATTTTAACCAACGCAGCGGTAACATCTTACAGAAAGGTTACATGAAGTAACAAATATGTTATAAACGTAGGAATCTGGGAAATAGATTCTTGAATTTATTAAAAATATACTGCGCTTTAAAGGCTAATATAAAACTATTAAAAATGGACAATCTAAATGAGAATGAACAATTTTAGAATTCTTTTATATCCGGATCAAATTTTTGTAATTATAAATTTTCTAACTCAAATTGTGTAGTTATTACGATGTACTAAACGAGTAACGAGCCTTCACTGAACTAAAAAGAGGTCAAGAAATTAAGATTTTATTGAAAATGATGAAAAATTGGTTAAAAATGCATATTTTTCTCGAGATTTTTTTTCCATCAGATCGAGCAAAAATTAGGTTGTTTAATACAAGTTTTACAAAGTTCCGCCCCGCAGGGTGCGACTGTGGGGGCGGCTGTGTGTTTCTTCACATTTTCTGCGAAAACTCCTTTGGTCTGCACAGTGAAACTGGAAAATATCATTTTTCGGCATAGGACAGAATGGGCTTTTCACCAGTGTCAGTCTGCCGCGCACAAGTTCCACAAGGCGTCCTCCAGTTACGAAAAAGTAAAATCAGCTTTTTGGGCGATTTGAGGAGCAACTTTGGTCCGCGGCTCGATTTTTTTCTTGCATTCTCTGGCCGCATTCCTGGCACTCTTTCGACATTTTGCGGACAAGTATGCGACCGCCGCCCATTGGGACGGATTACGAATTTACGGCGACAAAAATAGAATTTTACAATGTCTGACAATTAAGCAAAACCACTTAAAATGTATTGTTAGATAACCCATCCATAATACTATAAAGAAATAAATGCGAAAAAATAATTTCATTGATTGTGGGAACGTGTTAAACATCGCTCTTGTCCCTTAGGTACCAAAAAGTAATTAGTTGCGCTGGATTTTGAACAAAGTAACTACGTCTGTTTTGTGTTTGTGTTAAAAAATTGTTAAAAATTTGTGTTAAAAAAATGTGTTTAAAACTTTTTAAATATGGAGAACATAGCTTCAAGTATGTATTTACATGCAATAATATCAAATTTGTAGAAAGTTTTAATCAATACGGTTAAAAAAAAAGTTTTGTTAACGACTATCGTAAATTAATTTTTTTTTTGTAATAAACTGCAATAAATTGATTTTTAAAAAAAGTTCCGGATAGTTCCATGAAATAAAATATTTTGTAAAACAAAACAAACATTGACAATTCTAGAAAAGCAAAAATCCTGTCCAAATCGTTCCACCTTACTGATAATTACAGCTTTTTCCAGGTAGTCGTTCTGACTACCATTTCCAAGAGATAACGTAGAATAGAAATGAACTAGTTTTTGTATTAACAGATACAAGTTTTTACAAGTACGATATCGTCAGTGATGATGAAGAAGGTGCAAATAGTGATGCTCATTGATTTTGACGAAGATCGGTTGTGAATTTGTAAGAAAAATGTGTT